>CM042382.1:14763521-15118521 GCA_023634145.1 Thymallus thymallus
GCAGTAAAGGTTTATGTTTCTGATTCTAAATTGCAGTACTAGGCTACAGAACCAAATGCTATGGTTTTGATCGCATTGGTTTTGCGAAAATGAATGCAGTCGAGGTTCAAAGTAAAACAGTCATTTTATTGTCAAATACTCTTAAGTCCAATTATTTTCTGGGCTGTCTGGAAACTGTTGTAGTCAAGAAACCAGACTAGTTTGGATCTCGCCACACTGTATTAAAGACGCTGCCAGGCTACTGGCTACCTTAATGCCTCGCCATCATTTCCACTCTTAAGTCCAGAGTGACTGACTGCCTTGGTTACCTCTGTGTTAGCATAGGCTGCGGCCGTATCCTTCTGCAGGGACGGCTCCAGCTCAGTTAGACGTTTTCTCTTTTCCATCCTCTGCTGTGCTCTTCTCTCCTTCTCTCTCTCCTTCTCCTCACTAGAGGGGCTCCTCACACTCACTTTCTCCTTCTCCATGTGGTTACGAGAAAAGGTCTGGACACCCACAGAGGCAAAGCATAAGAGTGAGAAGCCAGCACCGCAACCACAGACTTTAAGGTATATAAGCTATGATTGTGAAATGGGTATGTGTGTCAGTATACAAACCTTTTCTATATTGTCAACCCTGTTGAGGAGTTTAGTTGTAACTGAGTGTAACTTTAACAGATCCATGCCATAAAACGCTCCCTCCAGTAACTCCATTATTGTTGAGAGCTGTAAAAGAAAGATTACAGTAGTCAGAATCATCACAGTACATCTTCCCTGTTATTTTAGTTGTAAACTTATAGTAAAGTCTTACTGTCATGTATGTTTTTTTCAATAACCGCGTATGATGTGGACGTTTTCATCAGATCAAATACAGTTTGAGGAAATATTCCATTGGAAAGGGACATGGGGTAACTCCTTGTTTGACAAAGATAATACACAGATGGGGTTTGTTTTAAGAGGGAACCAGTGTAGTGTTGTTTCCCCTCAGAGAGTGGCAGGCGCTTGTGTATTACCTTGATGTCATCTTTCCCCGCTTCCTGCAGCTTCTTGAACCTGTAATCTCCCTCGCAGGGATTCAGAGCAGAGGGCGGAGCTATACATGCACACTTTTTACAATTGGGCCCCGATGTCACAGTCTCCACTGTGTAAAAGTCTTCAGACTTTGCGGCACCCTCCTCTATCCGCCTGCAGGCACTTCTGCTCAGGGGTCTGACAACACATTTACAGCGACAGTCAGAGCCTTCCGATAGCGTTTTCACTTTGTCATAATCACCCAGCAGCTACAACGGAGAAGAGATGGTTAGAGCATGGGTAGTCCACCAATGGAGGAGCACAGCATTACACAATTCACACAGTCACAAGGCATTGACAGACACATGCATTGGTGCAATTACTTATAGGATATAAGTAACTATTTAAATTGATTACTTATGGATCAACACAGCATATTAATATGAGTACATACATTTAGCCCTACATAGGAAAAACTACCATCTCATCTCTCACATACCAAATACACTAGCTAACATTCCCACAAAGTTCTAGTTAGGGTTTGATCTAACATCAGGATGATAAAATCCCCAAAACATTGAAATTATGTTTTTTCCTTCCCAGACAATCTTTTAAATTAAATATCTTTGGAATGTTCTCCTAACATTCACTAAAATGTTGTGCACAACATCTGTAACAACCACCACAGAACATTCCCCTAAGGTTCTTATTAGGTTTACAGGTAATGTAATAACAAAATTGGTTCTGGGAATGTTCTTGCAACATCAGGCAAAAGTTTTATACAAACATTGTATAATCATCAGCACAACTGGACCCTTTTTCTGTAATAACTTTTGGGGCAACCTAATAAATGTTCTGGGAATGTTCACAGAACCAATTTTGGTTTGCTGGGTAAAACAACCACCTTCAATGTATCGCTTTGCAGATGCTTTATGGTTCATAGCAAAACGCCAATATTTACTATAATGGCAATGCTCTGTGTGCATGTGTAATTACGCATGATAAGTGCGCAATACAATAGTTAAACTTTCCCCAGGCCAGTATTCATAGACCATGAAGTATCAATTATTAATATTCTATACTCAAAGGTATTATAATGCGTCGGAATTTTTTGTATTTTCTCGCTGCTGTTCTTAATGTCGCACCTGGCTTTGGATAGGTAGGCTAATCAATCTGAACAAATCCAGAGCAAGGTCGTAAATACCTGAGATAAAACGTTCTCCTGGTTGTCCATCTCATCATCCAGAAGATGTCCGTCGGTCTGTTCTAGTTGCTCTTTAATTCCATCATGGACATCTGCCAAAGAGTTCTCCATCACATCGCTGGATGCGACTGGTTCCCAAGTGAGAGCGATTGCACACAACAGGAGCAATAGCTGCAACCTAGAAATCATCTCCTAAATTGCCAGGTGCCCAATTGATAAAATGCCAATCAGAAAAGTATGCCTTTGAAATTATCTGCAGCGATTTATAAAATAAATCAAGTAGTTTGAAAAGAAAATGTCCATTATTAAAGAAAATGGCAATGATCTCTCAATGGAAATTAATCCGAAATTAATTTGTAATCCTCTCGGTGAAAATCATTGTGTTGCATTCGCTGTAAGTGATAGTTATGATCCCTGTTGATAGTTGGAGGTGAATGAACAGACAATTGAAAGTTCTTATGGTTGGCTATGGATAGGTGGGAAGGACTTGACCATATTGGATACAGGGTGGAGTCTGTCCCACACATTGGAGGTGAAACAATAATGGAATGTTCTTTATTCTTAATGTTATGCCCCCATCAAAATTGTAGCCTAAATGCCTCCTCTGGCCCTTGGGAAATGTTTGAGTGAATTCAATTAAATACCTGGCTAGTAGGCTATTGTTATAGGTGATATTATTTGATGGACTGCAGACTAACTCATCACATACACTGCTGCCTAGTAACTTTACCCCTACATTTAAGTAATTTAGCAGACTCTCTTATCTAGAGCTACTTACAGGAGCAGTTAGGGTTAAGTGCCTTGCTCAAGGGCACATCATCTGATTTTTAATCTAGTTGGCTTGCAGATTCAAACCTGCGACCTTTCAGTTACATGCCCCACACTCTTAACCGCTAGGCTACCTGCCACCTTACCTATACGTACATATCTACCTAAATGTCTTCATACCCCTGCATATTGACTCGGTATAGCCAAGTTATCATTACTCATAGTGTATTTATTCCTCCTGTTATTATTTATATATTTTTTTTATATTTTTTTCTCTGCATTGTTGGGAAGTAAGCATTTCACTGTTAGTCTACACCTGTTGTTTATGAAGCATGTGATGTGTAACATTTGATTAGATTTTGATTTAAAATAATAAAAGCTTATACATCTGACCTATTTTGAGAATAGGCTATTTGTGGTAGAATTATAGGGAAAATGTGTGAGGCCAAACCTTTCCCTATGGCGAACCTTACCCGATAGCGCCATCTAGAGGAATATTTCTGTCAACATCGTTTAATGTGATGTAAATTGTAAAAAGGGGTCACACACTACAAGATTTTCCATTTCATCGTGAGGATTCTCTATACCATGCTGTCTCACAAAAACAACGATGTGATGACGTGATTAGATTGGTAAAGTAGCTAGAACGAAACGTGGCTCGAAGCAGCCTCAAGCATATTCAGTCAGACATTCACTCTTGCCATACAGAGTTGAAATATCTAGCCAATACATTTTGTATTGAATAACATTACTTGTGAACTTCAGAGCTGTAATGATTTGACACTTTGGCTTTGTTTAAAAAGTACAAATGCATACTAGTAGAGTCTACACATTCTGGGTGATGCAATACAAGGTCATCATCTTTGGCTTCTTCGCTGGCGATGGGATTGGTAGCCCTCAGATTGTGTCTCTAAATTAAAGCCCTCAGATTGTGTCTCTACGGCTGCGTGTCCCGAGTAGGCAATGACATTGGGGATTTTGTCTCCAATCTCAAAAACTTCTCTGCGAAAGCTAAATAGGGCAAAAGTCGTGTAGTGTACACCCGGCTTAACCTTAAACCGTAACCCAACTCCTAGCCTAGCTAACATTAGCCACCTAGCTAACGTTAGCCACAACAATTTTAAATTCATAACATATCATACGTATTGCAAATTCGTAATATATTATACAAATTGCAATTCATAACATATCATACCAATTGTAGATAGGTACTTTATTGATCCCTGAGGGGAAATTTCTTAAATTAAATTATTGTATTTTGTAACATATCATACGAAATGGATGGACATCCACAAATGAATACACACCATACCAAACGTAACATATCATACTAATATGATATATTACCTCCCAAGATAATTTTCTTTGGTCATCATCACTGCCCTGTATTCCCCTCCAAGCTGACACCACGACTGCTCTCAAGGAACTACACTGGACTATGTTCAAACTGGAAACTGCATATCCTGAGGCCACATTTATTGAAGCTGTGGACTTTAATATAGGAAATCGAACTAAAGGTCTTCACGGATCCACCTGTACCAGAACACATGAGACCCGATCCGGGACCTGAGTGGTTCAAGTGTTGGGGTCGGATCTGATATGATTGTCAAGGGTCTCCGGTATGTGTAATTGTAACTGACTTGTCCGGAAGGACCCATATACAGTGCATTCAGAAAGTATTCAGTACTTTGTTGAAGCACCTTTGGCAGCGGTTACAGCCTTGAGTGTTCTTGGGTATGACGCTACAAGCTTGCCACACCTGTATTTGGGGAGTTTCTCCCATTCTTCTCTGCAGATCCTCTCAATCTCTGTCAGGTTGGATGTGGAGAATTTTTCAGTTGATCCTGAGTAGTCTCCCAGTCCCTGCTGCTGAAAAACATCCCCACAGCATGATGCTGCCACCACCATGCTTCACCGTAGGGTTGGGGACAGGTTCCCTCCAGACGTGATGCTTGGAATTCAGGCCAAAGAGTTCAATCTTGGTTTTATCAGACCAGAGAATCTTGTTTCTCATGGTCTGAGAGTTCTTTAGGTGCCTTTTGGCAAACATGTGCCTTTTACTGAGGAGTGGCTTCCGTCTGGCCACCCAACCCTAGAGGCCTGATTGGTGGAGTGCTGCAGAGATGGTCGTCCTTCTGGAAGGTTCTCCCATCTCCACAGAGGAATTCTGGAGCTCTGTCAGAGTGTCCATCTGGTTTGTATTCAATTTGTATTTATTATGGATCCCCAAAATTATGGATCCGGCAATTATTTAATAAATTAACATTACAATACATTAATTACAGAATTCATAACACACTAAGTGTGTGCCCTCAGGCCCATACTTCACTACCACATATCTACAACACAAAATCCATGTGTACGTGTGTGTATAGTGCATATGTCATCATGATTTCTCAATTTGCAGTACGTTTGCCAGTCGGTTGTGCAGCCGGGCTTATTTGCCATTCCTTTTGCCTCATCCCTCGCAACCATAAAATGTTTCAATTCCTCATCAATCCACAGGGATTTAGCCGTCTGTTTGCTCTTCATTACACAACATGGACCAACAAATATTCTTTAAATCAACAACATAGGAATCCCTACAAAACGTATTGTATGACCTCTTATACACTATATTAGGCCCAGCCTTTGGAACTTTGTTTTTACTAGTTATGGCTACTATATTGTGATTACTACATCCGATGGATCTGTATACTGCTTTCAAGCACATTTCTGCAACATTAGTAAAGATGTAATCAATACATGTTGATGATTTCATTCCTGTGCTGTTTGTAACTACCCTGGTAGGTTGACTGATTATCTAAACCAGGTTGCAGGCACTGGTTACAGTTTGAAGCTTTTTCTTGAGTGGGCATCTTGATGAAAGCCAGTCAATATTTAAATCACCCAGAAAATATACCTCTCTGTTGAAATCACATACAGTTGAAGTCGGTAGTTTACATACACCTTAGCTAAATACATTTAAACTCAGTTTTTCACAATTCCTGACATTTAATCCTAGTAAAAATTCCCTGTCTTACATCAGTTAGGATCAACACTTTATTTTAAGAATGTGAAATGTCAGAATAATAGTAGAGAGAATGATTTATTTCAGCTTTTATTTCATTCATCACATTCCCTTTGGGTCAGAAGTTTACATACACTCAATTAGTATTTGTTAGCATTGCCTTTAAATTGTTTAACTTTCGGGTAGCCTTTTACAAGCTTCCCACAATAAGTTGGGTGAATTTTGGCCCATTCCTCCTGACAGAACTGGTGTAACTGAGTCAGGTTTGTAGGCCTCCTTGCTTGCACACGCTTTTTCAGTTCTGCCCACACATTTTCTATAGGTTGAGGTCAGGGCTTTGTGATGGCCACTCCAATTCCTTGACTTTGTTGACCTTAAGCCATTTTGTCACAACTTTGGAAGTATGCTTGTGGTCATTTTCCATTTGGAAGACCCATTTGCGACCAAGCTTTAACTTCCTGACTGATCTTGAGATGTTGCTTCAATATATTCACATAATTTCCCTTCCTCATGATGCCATCTATTTTGTGAAGTGCACCAGTCCCTCCTGCAGCAAAACACCCCCACAACATGATGCTGCCACCCCCTTGCTTCACAGTTGGGATGGTGTTCTTCGGCTTGCAAGCCTCCCCTTTTTTCCTCCAAACATAACGATGGTCATTATGGTCAAACAGTTCTATTTTT
Source organism: Thymallus thymallus (assembly GCA_023634145.1). Taxonomy (NCBI): domain Eukaryota; kingdom Metazoa; phylum Chordata; class Actinopteri; order Salmoniformes; family Salmonidae; genus Thymallus; species Thymallus thymallus. Next base: position 14,770,177 of record CM042382.1, read on the forward strand.
GTTTCATCAGACCAGAGGACATTTCTTTCCAAATGTACGATCTTTGTCTCCATGTGCAGTTGCAAACTATAGTCTGTCTTTTTATGGCGGTTTTGGAGCAGTGGCTTCTTCCTTGCTGAGCGGCCTTTCAGGTTATGTCGATATAGGACTTGTTTTACCTTCAGGCGTTTGGAAATTGCTCCCAAGGATGAACCAGACTTGTGGAGGTCTACAATTTTCGGAGTTCTTGGCTGATTTCTTTAGATTTTCCCATGATGTCGAGCAGAGCACGGAGAAGGTAGGCCTTGAAATACATCCACAGGTACACCTCCAATTGACTCAAATTATGTCAATAAGCCATCAGAACCTTCTAAAGACATTACATAATTTTCTGGAATTTTCCAAGCTGTTTAAAGGCACAGTCAACTTAGTGTATGTAAACATCTGACCCACTGAAATTGTGATATAGTGAATTATAAGTTAAATAGTCTGTCTGTAAACAATTGTTGGAAGAATTACTTGTGTCATGCACAAAGTAGATGTCCTAACCGACTTGCCAAAACTATAGTTTGTTAACATGAAATCTGTGGAGTGGTTTAAAAATGAGTTTTAATGACTTCAACCTAAGTGTATGTAAACCTCCGACTTCAACTGTACATTATCAAGCATTTCACACGTTATCTAGATACTGACTGTTAGCATTTGGTGGTCTATAGCAGCTTCCCACCAGAATGGACTTTAGGTAAGGCAAATTAACCTGTAGCCATATTACTTCAACAGTATTTAACATGAGATCCGCCCTAAGCTTTACAGGAATCTGGTTCTGAATATAAACAGCAACACCTCCACCACTGGCATTTATGTATTTTCTGTAAATGTTATAACCTTGTATTGCTTCCACTATATCATCAAAGGTAGTGTCTATGTGAGTTTCAGAGATAGTCAGAATATGAATGTCATATGTTACTAGCAAGTTATTCATTTCATGAACCTTTTAGAAAAAGGCTGTAACGTAACAATATGTGGAAAAAGGGAATGGGTCTGAATACTTTCTGAGTGCCTTGTAGATCCGAATGCTACCGCTACAAAAGAAAGAGAGAACTTAAATGCATCATACTGGTTAGTTATGTAATTTGATTTCTGACATGAAAAACATTTTGGGACTATATCATCACTGGCCTCATTTTAATTTCAATAATGTTTACATAATTTAACCCACTTTATATATATTTATATACTGTATTCTACTGATGGCTCATCCTATATAACTACTGCTGTACACACCTGGAGCTAGAAACACAAGCATTTTTCTGCACCTGTGATATCATCTGCAAATCTGTGTACGCGACCAATACACTGATTTGATTTGAAGGATAGTTCTCATGGTTGAGTAATACTTGATTGATAATTCCCTGTGCTATGGAATGTGCATATGTCAGTGTTTATGTAAGTGTGAGAGGTACAGATTCGTTTAGCTTGGCAACCCTCATCCAAAGCTGTTAGAACAAAAGTCTATTGTGTAGGTACAGAGCCCTCCAGCAGTATGTGGCAGCTCGGGAGGTTGACGTTGTTGCATTGACACACATCGGCAACTATGCCACAGCCGCTAGAGGTCCTCTTTAATGTGTGCGTGTGCGTGTGCGTGTGTGAGAGAAATCAAAGATCCTTTTTGTTTCCAAAGTACCTGTAATATTATGGAGACGTGCCAGGGAGTGCAGATACTGATCTGAGGGATTTTATTTTATCGTTGGGGAACTTTGAAGAAAAGTAGGAAATGAACTGTGTATAAGTCAACGTAGGAGGTTAGAGTTATTTGTTGGGTATAACATCTTATTGATTTACCTCTTTCCTTTTAGAAGTAATACAAAAGTAATAAGTTATGGGGAGATTTATTGAGATTTTGAATCTGATAACAGACACAGATTGGAGAGTTTGTGTATCTAATAATGGTCAGCTAAACACTTGTCCAAAAATGTGTTTTATGGCTATTTTACAGTTCCCTTTCCTCCTCCAACAATTTTGAACATTATAGATTACTTTTAAGTTCAGTTTTCTGCATGGTATTCCACATGATGTTATCAGTGAACCACACGTATAGTGAATTCCTAAAAGAGGGATTCTGACAGGAACGTTTTTTGTGTGAAACGTCTGAACATGCCTCTCCCGTCAAACCTCTATATTTACGGTAACACAAGAACAAGCTTGCATTATCCTAGGTGGTATACTATTGTCTGGTTGGAGTTCAGATGGGATGGTGCAACCATGGGAAAGTTATTCAGCAGATTACCTAAAGGGGAAATCTCCTGGAATCTGTTCCTTAAAGAGACCTCATCAAAGCCCTCCATAAATATTACATTGGCCTCTATGTAAGACCTTCTGTTGGGGAGCATGAAATAATTCACATACAATGATAACAAGAACTAATACAAAACATACAAATAAGTCCCCCTTGTATTCACTTGCGTTTTCAACTCCCTCTTCTTACATCGCTCCATATGGAACAGCTTATACACATTGATGGAAACATGGAGAGATTTGGCCAGAAAACCAAGTGAAACATAGCTGCAGGCTTTATTTCCAGTTGTTGGGGCTGGGTTTGATTTCCATAAGACTATTTAGTAGAATATACCGTTTTCATAGATTTTCGGCTTTAAGTGGAACAGTTGTTAGGGTTCTATTCAATCAAAGTTCGTAACCATGTTTCCTGAGGAAGACAAAGGCAACATTCTTCTAGAGCTGAGAGAATGAATGCAAGTTTAGGTTTGTGTAATCAATAAAATAATGTAAACAGTATGACCTATATGAAACAAAATAAACGTTATGGCGTATTAATTCAAACATGCTGTCTCACAGCATGGGAAGAATTATATTTTGCCTTCACTGTGGAACTCTAACCACTTTTGACTGGCATTAGAAATATTGGTCTTGTACAGCATATCCTATGCATTGTTCACTCATTGCCAGAAACATTGTGTTAATAGGATTTGTGAGACATTCTTTTCTTGAAAAGACCAGGACAAAGAGGATATGCTCTCGAGAAAATGTAAGGTTACTTGCGTAACCCCGGCTCTCTGATATTATAAGTAAGATATTTCACTGTAAGATTAATCAGAATCTGTAAGTAGCTCGAAGAACCAATCATACACATCTGTCGCCCGCTCTCTGGTCATTCTCGAGCATGCCAAACGCCCTCACACTCTTGCGAGTAGAGGAATGGGGTGAGATATCTCAATCATAATATCAGAGAACCGGGGTTACACAAGTAACTTTACGTATCTCACTCATAATATCAGAGAACCGGGGTTACACAAGTAACCATACATTCTCTTTCAATTATTTGTTTCGATATCTCACTGTAGGATATGGCCAACTCCCGTATCGCACATGCTCTCCGAAGCCAGGTGGTCTCACGTATCAACCCTCAGAGGCCCTGACACTGAGGACAGGATGCGCCAATGAAAGTGCAGTGACATCCTATAAGGAGATGCCCTTGAACAGTGCCCAAAACTTAATCATTCCTCTGGTGGAGTGAGCCCTCAGGCCCCTTTCGGAGGCTGTAACCCCTTGCTATTATAAGCCAATATAAGAGCTTCCACAATACAATGTGACAACCGTTGTCGAGAGAGGGGCCTCCCCTGGCAGGGAGGCGGCCAGAACACAAATAGTTGGTTGCGCTTGCGCAAAGCTCTTATTCTATCCAAGAATATGCGCAATGCGCGTACCTTAGCCATAAAGTCGGGGTTGGGCAACAAGGTAACCTTGGAAATGCCCTGGGCAAACTATAGGCACGAATGTTGAACTGACACTGCATGTAGATCCCTCACTTGCTATGCAGACGTAAGGGTGACCAGTAAAGCACTGTTAAAGGAGAGATATTTTTTAAAAGCAAGTTTAGAACAAATTCTTACAATGACAGCCGTAGTAGTACAGCACCCCTGGAGTAAATCAGGGTTAAGTGCTTTGCTCAAGGACCCATAGATGATTCGATCCAGCAACCTTTCGGTTACTGGCCCAACACTCTAACCACTAGGCTACCTGCCACCCATATTTAATCTTGGTGTGAAATACCCTCAAGCAAAATAGACAAATCCCGTGACAGAACTAAATGCTTGGGTACTAGATGTAAGCGACGTGCCCCCTTCATGAAACAACATCACAATGGGTGTTTTCCCACCGGGTTTTTGTTGAAGCCTATATGAAAGGCCATGCAGAAAGCATAAAACCTTGGATACAGAGTACTGGTAAGGAATGATCTGTTTTGGTCACACCCCTTCTCAATAACGCACCACTTGTTTCCATATAGTGAGCATGTAGAAGAATCCCTAGCACTCTAGATAGTCTCAATGACTCATAGAGGCAGGCCTGTCGCATCCACATCTCAAGGGCCAGGTCCACAGAACCATGGTGTCCGGGTTGGGGTGGAAAATGTCTCTGTTCACTTGGTTACGGGAGTTGCCGAGGCTCGTCGTACAGCAGGACAATGATCTCTGCTCACCAGAGCTTGCCTTGTCCTTGAGGGGCCATTGAGGGGCTACTAAGATGAGGGATAAGCCTTCTTCCCTCACGCTGGCTAGAGTGGGGATTATGAGGCTGAGAGGAGGAAATGCTTAAAGCATCACCCTTGGCCAAGGGTGTGCCAGTGCGTCCACCCCCAGTGGTGCGTCTCCTGCTAGCACAAAGAACAGCGGGCATGTGTAGAGATCTACGGATGCTTAACCGTATATCTCCCAGATCTGTTTCATCATTTGGGGATGGAGTCTTAAGTCCCGTTGATGGTGATTCCCTCTGGACAATAAGTCTGCTCCTACGTTCAGTATGCCTGGGACATGAGTCGCACGTAGTGACAGTAGGTGTGCTCTGCTCCACTGAATAATCCTGACAGCAGTAAGCGAAGGTAGCGAGTGCCACCCTGGCGGTTGATGTATGCCACCGCTGTCGTATTGTCCGTTCTGATCAAGGAGCCAGGGGAGCAACTTTGGTTTTAGAAGTCGGGGGGACATAACATGGCAGGGGGTCTGTGGGTCCTCCATCCATTTTTTGGGGCATCTAAAGCTAATTTCCTGCGTTTCTACTAGTGCTGTACCCAACAAAAAAATCTTGGTCGACCAAGAGTAGTTTTTTCTTTCAATCAATTAATTGAAACATGTATTTTTCCATATATAGACACACCCTATGTGTTTAAATAAAATCAACTAGGCTATATGCACTGAACTTGTCTGATGCTTTAAGAATGCTGTTTGGTTAAATAATTAAGACACACTAATTACTCAAGAGGGAGCCAGAGATCAAGATAGCCTAAACAGAAGATTAAAAAAACTGTTTCCAACCCTCTTTCTAGGCTACACCAGCGATCATGACCTTTTTCATTTGGATTGGCAATTTATCTTACCATTCCTACCAATCTGCTTGCCAGTTATGATTTTCATATGCACATTTTTGTGGAACAGATTAATGTAATTTATAATAGTCTTTGTATCTCAAAATCATTGTATGTGGTTAATCTAAATCTAAATGAAAATTATACTAATCTAAAAGTAACTTTTATTGCCATTGCCAACTATAGTAAAAATAGCCTGCAGGCAGAAAATATCCTGAAAAAAAAAGAATCCAATAAATCACATTGGCTACGCATGGCCTGTCTGCAACAAACTTGAAACATTGTATCAACTATTAACTGGGTCGCCCAGAAACTCAGGCTAGCAAACTTTAAACATTGTATAAAATATTCTGGGCCCTCTGAGTTTCCCACCTCAGTGAGCTCGGGACAGACACAGATGTAGGCTATTTGTGCAAAGGATAATAAGTAATCAGGTATTTTATGACGTTTCCACTGGATCAGAGCATTAACATTTTTCCCTATCATGCCGAGTGGTTATCGAAAGGGAGAGAGATGGAAATATTGTTCAAATACTTTGAGGAATTATTGTCATTCTTGATTGATTCTAAAAACAGACTTTGTTAACTTGCTGTTTGAGCAAAATTATTTTGAGAAGCTCCAGAGCTCATTAGTGGTGGTGAATTAAGACAATCTGAAATACTATCAGACATCCCCAAATGGGCACATTTATAGGCCTACATTTGCGTACAGGCCAGGTAGACTAGTCCTACTTCTATTTGGGTAATAAAGTGCACATCTTTACTCAACATTGACAGGAGAGTTTCAAACAAAAGACACTGAATAAATTGACAAAACTCATAAATGTAATGAAATAAAGTAATTGTAGCATAGGTTATGAGTTCTGCGAAACAAATGTCCACTCCAACAATGAGAACGGTAAATGACAGTAATAATAACATATTGAATGCATTAACAGAAATTACCAGAAATTACCATAACCAAATAAACCTTGCAGATTTGAAATTATGTGATTGACATAGCAAACAATGCACATAATGAAGTTATGAAACAATGAATACCCACAAAATGGCGGGAGAGAGCGCATTCTGGAGAGAGACGTGCCTTGTGCATCTGAGCCACAATCCCCATATTCTTGGACCGTGGCATCCCCACAGTCTCCTCAATGGATTAGTCCACTGAGACAGGTGCAAAAAAAAAAACATCAAATCAAAGTTTTTTTTCCACATGCGCCGAATACAACAGGGAAATGCTTACAAACCCTTAACTAACAATGCAGTTTTAAGAAAATAGAGTTAAGAAAATATTTACTAAATAAACTAAAGTAAAAAATGTATTAATAAGAAGTAACACAATAAATGAAAAATAATGAGGCTATATACAGGGGGTACTGAGTGAATGTGCGGGGATACAGGTTAGTCAAGGTAATTTGTAGGTAGGGGTAAAGTGACTATGCATACATAATAAACAGCTAGTAGCAGCAGTGTAAAAACAAAGGGGGGGGGGGTTAGAAGTTGATTAATTGACTGTTCAGCAGTCTTGTGGCTTGGGGGTAGAAGCTGTTAAGAAGCCTTTTGGACCTAGACTTGACGCTCCCTTACCGCTTGCCGTGCGGTAGCAGAGAGAACAGTCTATGACTTGGGTGACTGGAGCCTTTGACAATTTTTTTAGCCTTCCTCTGACACCGCCTTGTATACAGGTCCTGGATGGCAGGAAGCTTGGCCCCAGTTGTGTACTGGGCCGTACGCACTACCCTCTGTAAAGCCTTACGGTCAGATGCCGCGCAGTTGCCATACCAGGCAGTGATACAACTGGTCAGGATGTTCTCGATGGTGCAGCTGTAGAACCTTTTGATGATCTGGGGACCCATGCCAAATATTTTCAGTCTGCTGAGGGGGAAAAGGCATTGTTGTGCCCTCTTCACAACTTTCTTGGTGTGTTTGGACCATGATAGTTTGTTGGTGATGTGGACACCAAGGAGCTTAAAACTCTTGACCCGCTCCACTACAGCCCCGTCGATGTGAATGGGGTGTGTTCGTCCCTCCTTTTCCTGTAGTCCACAATCATCTCCTTTGTTTTTCTCACCTTGAGGGAGAGGTTGTTGTCCTGGCACCACACTGCCAGGTCTCTGACATCCTCCCTATAGGCTATCTCATGGTTGTTGGTGATCAGTCCTACCACCGTTGTGTAGTCAGTAAACTTAACAATGGTGTTGGAGTCGTGCTTGGCCATGCAGTCGTGGGTGAACATGGAGTACAGGAGGGGACTAAGCACGCACCCCTGAGGATCAGCGTGGTAGATGTGTTGCTGCCTACCCTCAGACAGGTGTTTCATGTGCCATAAAAAAATGTAATCTATTTGTGAGTGCTTGACAAAAAAACGAATGTTTTCAATACAGACCCCTTTCATCATACAGTATTCCAAACCTTATGAAAGTTGCACAGTATACCCTTAATCTTGCAATAAATTAAATCTAGTGATACATAACTTGACATTTCTGCCATCCATTGTGACATGGTTGTGGATGGATAACTATCCTTCCAATTAATGGCAATGCATTTCTGAGCCGCTATAAATGCTATGGTTACACAGTTTCTTCTTATAACAGTCTCTAGTATCAATATTTCCAAGCAAACAAAAACAGGGAGAAGGGAGAATCTGTAGACATGCTGAGATAAAATAACATACTCTTTGCCAGAATTCAGCCAGCCTTCACAAGATCATAACATAGGCAAATACAGTATGTCCCCTTTTGTGTTTTACAACTCCAGAAGAGGAATTACATTTCTGAGTGTATAATATTCAGTTTCACTGGCATAGAGTATGTTCTATGGATGGTCTTAAAGTGCCGTCATTTATGTCTGAGATTATATGAACATGAATGGGCATTCAAACATATCTGTATCCATTCATCATCATCAATAGTGTCTCCCAGGCCTTCCTCACATTTTTGTTTGACATGTTTTGTGTCATCAGGAAAAGCCTCCGTTAACCCTTGATACAGTTTGGAAATGAACTTTAGAGGTTTGTCAGACTGCCTTAAATAAAATAGTTTCAATCTTTGAAGCTTCTGCATGTCCAGTGTTTTGTTGCACAGAGAGAATAAAGTGTTGCATCTAAAAAAGTTATACTCAGTGGTCACAGACTGGTCTTCCCTGGCTGTCTGACCCTGCTGAGACCCCTGTCACCATCTGATCATGCTAAGACATGATGAGCATAGTGTTGTGAGCAGTTTATACCGTGTCAGTGTTAGAAGTAGGGAATTACCTAGGGAAATTGACAGATCAGTAACGTTACATTGCTATACTGACTCTAATAAAAACTCACATTGCGCTGTAAAAAAACCCTGTCAAATTATCATTTGATTCAGGTCTAGTGTGACTGAGGTAAAAATATTAGCTAAAGTTAGTGCGCTAGCTAGCTAACGTTAGCCAACTTTTGGCTAGCTCTAATGGTAGCTACATCAATTGGTGAAAACTAGCCAAGTGAATTTACTTCTGTTGAAACGGGACAAAAAAAAGGCTACAAAACATTTCCATACACACAACAGCTGTTAGATACTGCTACCTGACAGATGACTAGAGCTGAACTGGCTGTGGTAGCTACTAGCTAGCTGACGCTAGCTAGTTCATTCACTTCAGACAGAACTTCAGTTGGGAGGGGATGAAACATTAGCTAACGTTACATGTCAGTTACACTACTATCTCAGCACTGGGAATAAATAAAACATTTATACCTTTCCAGCTCCATCAGTGAAATAAAGTGTAGCCAGTTCCTGCTCTGCTTACTCTGGGAAAAAGCATAACACACATACAACAGCTGCCTCTGTTCCCACGCTCTGTGGTGTCCACTTGCTTTGGTCCTAAATGCAGCTGGCTGAAATCGCCAAACATGGTCCTAAAGCACACTGTTGCCTCTTTTTGTATCACAGTGCAATGATAAAACTGGGGGGGACAAAAATTCAAGGTCATTTATGTGCACAATGGGGAGTTGTGGGGTCCCCACAGCGTTTATTGCATTCCCCTCGTGAACTGCGCCTTCCAGTGATGGAGAGCCGAGAGACATGCAGAGGTCACCTTTATCTGACATTTGAGGTGACACACAGATGTTGGGCAAACACCCCAACGCTGGAAGTCTCTCATCTACAGTAGGCCGAGAGGTACTAATGAGATGGTAGACGCCATCAACCCCAACACTCAGAGGCACGTCTTGAACGAATGGAACAGCGAGATATTCGTAGGCTGTGCCTTGAAAAGCAAACCTTAGAATCCTCCTCAGTGCTGGCAGGATGCTTATGTTACAATAAGTGTCCTGCAGATCGACTGAGGTGAACCTGTCGCCTCGACGAATAGAGCGAGACAGCGTTGAACGTAAGCATGCGGAACGTGAACTTCTTCAGATAGCCGTCGAGGAACCCCTCCCCCTTCTTGGGGAAGCAGGATGTACTGGGAGTAGAAACCGAGGTGGCTCTCTGCCGCTGGTATCGCCCTGATAGCCCCTTTGCTTAATAGAGAGGAGATTTCCTGCTCTAGCATGCATGCCTATTGGCCAGTCGCTACTGATTCCAAAATTCCATTGAAAACGCGTAGTCTCAGAGTGAACTGCAGTCTGTACTAAAGGTGGACATGGGAGTGAAAATTCCTTCCTGTCCCATCTTGTACTGCCATTTTTTTCCCTGTACTGTCCTGATCCCGCAACAGTTCTATAACCCTGGAACTTTCCTGCCCCTTCCCGTAAAAATTCACTCCCGTCCCGTGCTCATTTTTGCGTGTTGAAATATAGGAAATATATTGTGTTTGTTTAGGAAGTATTGAAAATAATATCAGTAATATTATGTGATATGTGGTTGTCTCACCTATTTTAGTTAAATGCACTGACTGAAGGCCTAAATCACTCGGGATAAGAACGTATTCTAAATTACCTAAATGTATATTGATTAAGGCTGAAGGATGAGGACAGAGACCCCAGCAGGGTGGACAGAGACCCCAGCAGGATGGACCCCAGCAGGGTAGAGCAGCTATGCTTCAGGTCGCTTGTCCCTCTCTCCAGTTGGTAGCTTCTTTGATTAAACCGCAGCATTTTTTACAAGCCATGTACTACTGGAACGAGGCATGAGAGTGAGCTGCATGAGAGTGAGACGAGGGGGGAACACTCCTTTTAATAAAGTCACCCAATACAGACGTTTTGAGAGCTGAGAGCTGAATAAGGAAAACCGTGCTCAGGAGAGCTAAAATTATTCTGTGAGGAAGTGAGGTGAGAATGACCAGAGTATGGGTGAGTGGTTCTTTAGTATGAGGGGAGTGGCTCTCTCATTTGCCACTCAACTTGTCTGTCTCTGACAGACATGTATGATTGGTTATTCGAGCTACTTAGAGATTCTGGAATCCCACAGTGATATATCGAAACTAAAATATAAAGAAAACTCACTGTTAGGGACTGTACGTTATTTATAATGAGGGATGCCTGGAGAAAATTGGACCTCTCTGACCTCCCTAGCGGCGCAGCGGTCTAAGGCACTGCATCGTAGTGCTTGAGGCATCACTACAGACCCAGGTTCGATCCCAGGCTGTGTCGAGCCGGCCACGACTGGTAGACCCATGAGGCGGCACACAATTGGCCCAGCGTTGTCTGGGTTAGGGGAGGGTTTGGCCGGTCGGGATGTCCTTGTCCCATCACGTTCTAGTGACTCCTTGTGGTGGGCCGGGTGCTTGCACGCTGACACATTGGTGCGGCTGACACCAATGTGCACATTGGTGCGGCTGGCTTCTGGGTTAAGTGAGCAGTGTGTCAAGAAGCATTGCGGCTTGGCAGGGTCGTGTTTCGGAGGACGCATGGCACTCGACCTTCGCCTCTCCCGAGTCCGTACGGGAGTTGCAGCAATGGGACAAGACTGTAACTACCAATTGGATATTGTAAAAAGTATAACAAAAAAAACCTAACCCTCTCTGAATGCTTAATAAAACCCCCAAAATAATTGTTCAAACATAAAGTGGATAGCAGGAATCATGCCTAATGTTTACCCTTACTCCTAGAACAGACCAGAGCCTTTAGAACTTTTCTTAGTTTTGTAAGCATTAGTCTACATGGTAAAGCAGCCAGAAGGTTGTGGATTCACATTCCACTGCGGACAAGGGTAGGGGTGAAACAATCTCCATAATAATAAAAACACTGCATGAATCTATCATCTTATTTGTGATCTGAGAGAAAAATGGCCTTTTATTAACGCATTTCCTGCAATTCTACATCATTTTACATGACTGGAGACAAGCAGAATCTTTTAATACCACAACAGAGCATGACAACGAATGAGTGCATGCTGCAGCATCAGAGAAATTTTGATTTCTATACCGGCTATTGTTAAAAAAGTTTGGAACAGTGCTAAAGTTGTCTATCAACTTTTAAATAATGTTGCAAAACAGAACCCGTTACAACTGAAGTATCTGATCATCAATGAATTTGAGAAAAAGACAGCAGCTGCATATCACCAGGTAGGCCTATATGCACTTGTAACTTTGTTCATTCCGGAAAATAGGAGGAGTACAGGAGCAAAATCAGTGACTTTGTGTTGTGGTGTGAGCAGAACCACCTTCAGCTCAACATCAGCAAAACAAAGGAGATGGTGGTGGACTTCAGGAGAACCAAGGCACAATGGACTGCAGTCCCTATACAGGGGATGGATGTGGAAATGGTTGGGCCATACAAGTTCCTGGGAGTCCATATGGACAACAGGCTGGAATGTGCTGGTAACACCGGGGCCCTGTACAAAAAGGGCCAGAGCCGACTCTACTTTCTGAGGAGGCTCAGGTCCTTCTACCAGTCTGTGGTGTGCTGGGGAGCCAACATAAAAGCTGGTGATGCTTCTCGGGTAAATAAGCTTATCAGGAAGGCTAGCTCTGTCCTGGGGATGAGCCTGGACACTCTAGAGGAGGTGGCGGAGAGACAGATCCTGGCCAAACTGCTGGCCATCATGGACAACGTCACCCACCCTTTGCATGCCATGGTTATGACGCAGAGGAGCACCTTCAGTCACAGACTGATCCCACCACAGTGTGCCAGAGAGAGCTAGAGGAGGTCCTTCCTGCCGGCACCTATTAGACTTTTTAATGCCTCACCGGGGTGCAGTGCCGTCGGCAACACAGACCTGGAACTGTTGGGGTGTTAGGACCTAGTTTAACAATTGTGCATCCATCCGTGAGTAACTCTGGTCCGTAATCACTCATTCACTCAGGACTTATTTATTCATTCAGGTCTGTATATACATATTCATGTACAGTTGTTATATCATATCACGTGCAATATTGCAAGTAATTCTTGGACTTAACTTACGTAGTAATTCACTCAGGAATGCATATTAGGATCCTGTCAGTTGTATCTTTTTTCATTGCTTTTAGTAAATCGAATGTGCAATACGTGCATTTATCTGTAATTAAACCCTGCGCACTAATGACTGTATTTTAAGGCTAATTACTATTATTACACCAAATTATATCATACACACATTTAGCTATTTATGTATCTCTTCCTGTCATTTACCTGTACAGTTAATGTAACCATGCTAATATTCACTGACCTGTAAATGTAACTGTATATTTACCTGTACAGTTAATTTAACCATGCAAAATATTCACTTACCTGTTCATTTAACCAGTATGTCTATTAAGTAAACTATTATTACCCTCACTCATATCATACGCATTTTTAGCTATTGAAGTATTTCTCTGCCATCGACCTGTATAGTATAGTTAACCATCCAACATCCACCAATGTATAGTGTACATATTCAGCCAACCACCCATACTATGCAATGTCTTTTTATAGCTTTTTTGCTCTCCAGACTTCTTGTATTTCTATACTTTTTCATACTGCCGCTCTATGTATCATGTATCGTGTATCTGTCTTTTGTGTATTTTCATGCTGGCATTTTGCACCTGCCCTATGTTTTGTTGTAGCTGCTTGACAAAGAAATTTCCCCTCGGGGATCAATAAAGTATCTATCTATCTATCTATCTATCTATCTATCTATCTATCTATCTATCTATCTATCTATCTATCTATCTATCTATCTATCTATCTATCTATCTATCTATCTATCTATCTATCTATCTATCTATCTATCGAATCATTTTCAAATGTATTCTATTTTATTCCATGATATTGTTGTGACTGTGATTAGGGCATGGGAATATAAGAGTATCAGCTAGGCTAAATTAACAAACTAGGCATGCATATCTCACTGTATGATCCTCAAAACAAAGACTGGTCAAACACATGTTTCTAAAAGTTAATTAAAAGTCACTGTAGAATGACTGTATAATAATATATTTTCTTTGAAATGCAACATTTATAGGCATGTTGTTGAAGTGCTATTGTTGATGTGTTGTTGAAATGCAGGCTCCTGCCAGCCTGTAGCATGTCACAAATGTTTCACAATTAATTTCTTAAATGGCATGCTATAGCCTTGAAATAATAATATAGCCTAAATAATTCATTTTCGTTCCTTCCTAGGCTACCTGGCTTGCTCCTGACTGATTTAGAGTTAGTATGTTGTTTAATATAGCCTGTTGAATTGTTGAACACCAGGATAACCTCTCCCTCAACGTAATCAAGACAAAGGAGATGATTGTGGACTACAGGAAAAGGAGGACCGAGCATGCCCCCATTCTCATCAACGGGGCTGTAGTGGAGCAGGTTGAGAGTTCAAGTTCCTTGGCATCCACATCACCAACAAACTAGAATGGTCCAAATACACCAAGACAGTCGGGAAGAGGGCACGACAAAGCCTATTCCCCCTCAGGAGACTGAAAAGATTTGGCATGGGTCCTCAGATCCTCAAAAGGTTCTACAGCTGCAACATCGAGAGCACTAATTGCATCACTGCCTGGTGCGGCAACTGCTCAGCCTCCGACCGCAAGGCACTACAGAGGGTAGTGCGTATGGCCCAGTACATCACTGAGGCAAAGTTTCCTGCCATCCAGGACCTCTATACCAGGCGGTGTTAGAGGAAGGCCCTGAAAATTGTGAAATACTCCAGCCACCCCAGTCATAGACTGTTCTCTCTGCTACCGCATGGCAAGCAGTACCGGAGCGCCTAGTCTAGGTCCAAAAGGCTTCTAAACAGCTTTTACCCCCAAGCCATAAGACTCCTGAGCAGGTAATCAAATGGCTTCCCGGACTATTTGCATTGTGTGTGTGTCCCCCCCACCCCCTCTTTTACGCTGCTACTACTCTCTGTTTATCATCTATGCATAGACACTTTAACTTACATACATGTACATATTGAAGCCTGACTAACCGTTGACCCTGCACATTGACTCTGTACCGGTACCACCTGTATATAGCCTCGCTACTGTTATTTTTACTGTCATTTTACAGTTTTTTATTTCTTTACTTTTCTATTGTTGACCTAATGCTTATTTTTTACTTAAATACTAAACTGTTGGTTAGGGCTTGTAAGTAAGCATTTCACTGTAAGGTCTACACCTGTTGAATTTGGCGCACGTGACAAATAAACTTTGATTTGATTTGAATCAAAGTAGTTTTTTGGTCTCCTCGGCTATAGAAGGTTGTAGCAAAGCCTCTGAATATCATAGAGACAAACCAAAGACATCCCTAATGCATCAGAGTCACGTCTTTCTCCAGCATTGTTGTTATAGATCGCTTTACATAATCATGCCTATTAGCCATTTTATTTAACAAAAGCCATAATACCCTTACATACCCCACAATTCAAGTCTTGGTTTTAACTTAACACACCAAGCCCTTCACTCACTGACACTAAGATATTTAAGGAGTGCATGGTGACTGAAGGAATTGGTTGACAAAATCTATGGATAGTAGGCTATCATTTTGTCTGTCGAACAGCTAGGCCTACCTGTTATTTCTTGAATAGGAAGAAACAGGCTCCAACACAAAGCCCTCTTGTTGTTAGTAGCCTAAAGTCATATTAAAATTAGGACTTATTTCAGCACCCATGCACTGTCCATCCCTGCAGCTGCTGCTTCATAGTAATGTATGTTATGTAAATTACTCGAATATGGCTTATTGTGAGGTCAGTAACTCTGATAAATAGATTCATTATGGGCAACTAAACATATGTTTTTATTCAAATCAATTACAGCAGTAGCAAGCTTACCTCTGGTCCTCCAACTCATCTTCACAGCCTCTCAAACTGAACAGGACATCAGTCAGGTTGGTAAAACCCCCTCCATGATGTAGGCTACGTGTGTCCATGCCCATCATGAAACGAGAGATGAGAACCGGTAAACCTCGTATTTAGAAGTTATTTTCCTCTAACAATAGCTTATTTCCCGTTTACATTTGTTAAACCCAAATCGCTCTGTAGGCTACCCTTACCTAAGGCCTACTATAATGAAGGCTGATTCAACAGCAATGCATTCTTTTTTCATCCTGCCTATTTTATGATATCATTACATTTTACATTAATGTATTGTTGTTGTTTTTCGTTCAATTTTATTCAAACCAAACTTAGAATGATTCACACTGTCCTGGTTATATGGTGAGAACGTCAATGAAGCTCATGCAATTCAGCTTCTGGAGACATTATAAAACATTATATTTGGGAGCAGTACAACGGAGTAGACATTCTCCATTTCTCTTTAAATTGGATGTTTGTCCAGCTAGTGTGAAAAGTTTGGATGTGCTTAAAACCCTCCATAGTCTGCATTGTTTTAATAGCATATTATATGCCCACGGAGCAATTATGGTGCCTGTAAGTGTATTTAGACATAGACTATTTTCAACAAGTTTTTTCGTTTTGTTTAGAATTTTATTCAAATTATTCACTCTCTTTTTAGACCTTATCCATAATGAATTTTATCTTGCTTAATGACAATGTCTGGCATGTCCATGCTCAGCCATAATGTAATTTACAGCAGGCATAGTCTCTATATCAGTGTGAATACTCTGTATATATTTCCACATTGAAGCCATGTAATTACTTAGAACAGTGGTGGTTCTAGCTTGTATGTCTCCCTGTGCAAACCTCCCCTTCAGGGCCCCACCAACAGAAACAAAAATGTTGTTTGGGAGGAGTGGCTGCCCATTTGTTTATTTCGTTTCTATAAGCGGTTTAACAAACTATAATGGACCTACATTGGAATTGGAGTTGATTTAAAGGCAATACATAAAAGCCTGTAAATACACAACTTGAAACAACCACATATTTAGCCATGGAGCACGTTCTCATTGGCCAGTGAGTGGCCAAGCATCGGCACACCCACAACTGGTTTATTCATCAAAACCCAGCCCTTTTGCTCTAACCTTTTGCTACAACCTAATTTTTGGTTGTGAAAATAGCACAAATATTTGTGACACACCCCGAACCTATAGCGCTAGCTACCGCCAGCGCTTAGATTTACCATTGCGTTAGGTTTGTCAATCAATTACAAATTACATGACCGTCCCCTGGACTCAATTTAAAAAATACTAAAACCTATCCCTGACTGAAATTGAAAAAGCATGGCGCTCCCCCATTTTCCTCCAGGTAACAATTGTGTAAATTTCGGTCGCTCCCTTATGCATAAGGGGACATGAGATTTGAGTTCTACCTCCCCATTCTGTGTTACATCATAACACCATAGGTCTTTCCCCTTTTAATACTATCAATAATTGATTCTCTACACCCTATAAATATAGGCAAATCGATGTGAAAATGTTTATGGTGCCAAAACAGTCTCTTGTGTTTATGGTGCCAAAACTCTCTCTCGTGCGTGCGTGCAGACACAGACACACACATACATACACACACACAGGAGAACTATCCCACTACCCCTGGTGGAGGTAGTCACTATTGAAAGAGCCAGAAGTGGGTTTTAGAGATAGGGTACAAGGTTCTGCAAATCTACAACGCCAATCAAAGCCGGCTTGACCAACCCCCTTTTCCCTTCGGGCCAGCAGGTTGTAAAGCCATTAAAGAAAGCATCAAGGATTTTCTTCCCAATAGACCTCTTAGTGCGAGCCTCCCTTTCAAGCTGTGGTTAAGGTTGGGGGGGCGAGGTCTCCTTGTTCCTAAATGAACCATGTACTGTCTTTGGAGCGCAAGATTCGGTATTATTCTTATTCACAGCGCTGTCTTGCTATTGGGAACTTTTGAGAGAGCATCCACCAGCAACATTAAGGTAAATCGCATAATTTTCATTCAAAAATGTTTTATCTTATCCATAAAGCCGTGCGCTTCAAACATCCTTGTTCTCAACGCAAATGTCTGCTCGTGTTTGCCGGTACTTGTGTGAAAGCATTCAAATGGCAAGAGATTATGCTGTTTTCTAGACTAGCCTACTAACCCATGCTTGCCTGCAACAGTTTCAATCCATTCGGTACTGTAGGCTATTGGTGAAGTTGAGGTTTTGCGCCTTCTTTTCCGCTATCCGTTTCATGCCGAACTCCTTTTCTAGACTCTTCATGCTTTAAGATCAAAGCCCCAGCTGGAGTCTTTATTTCTGCCTGCCTGGCATTTCCGAAGCTGTTGAAGTAGCTGCACATTATTAGAGAGCTTCGTGGTCCGCTGGACTAAAACTAATGAGTCAGGGGCGGAAGACAAGGATACGGTACTGGATTGTACTTCAATTCAAATTGAAGGGAGGTGATCTGGAGACGTTTGACATGGGATATTACAAGATTATCCAATGGGCTAACAAAATAGTATTGGCAAGACTACCTTTAACCAACATTAGGGGACTATGTTATAACACAGCTTCTGAAAAAAGGTTATTGGAACATGTTACAGACATGCTTCAAACCGTCTACATACGAGAAAACAGCTTTTTTTAACCATATGGTTTTCCGTTTCCAAGGGTTCGTGTCCATTATTGATGTATGAGTAACAACTCAGCCTCTTGAATCATCCACATGGCATCCACCTGACCGGTGCTCGGTCGCGGCGGCAGCAGACCCGCTTAACTCCAGTAACAGTATAATAAAAGAGCATAATGCCCAATTCTTTCCCCACCACCGGACTCCGGTCGCCGCCGCCTCCAAAAGTATACTAATTTTGTACTTGCCGGGAGGTCCCTTGTTTGAGAGCCTGGTGCATTAAAACGTAAAAAAGTAAATAGTCTGTTTAGATTCCTAAATATCCAGAGGGCATTCAGACAAAACATATGGGGCTTGAACATTCTTGTTTGGACAAGCATCACTCTAGTCCCCCTAGTTGAATTACAGACCTGTCAGTCATTTCGGATTTCTGCGCATGTTTGTGATTTTAGAACAATTGCATTTTTGTCATTACCACTTCGTGTGTTCGAATTTGTGATGTAAAATGAGCTTGTTGTGAAATCTATACGGCTGTCATATAGACTATAGTCCAGCAAAACATGCAAACACAAGTCTTCCCAAAATTATAAACCTAAAATAATAGGCAACCTAAAAATACCTAAAACAAATATATGCAAATCATTCAAAATGTGCAGATGAATATATTTTTTATAACCACCGTTTCTACTCTTGAGAACTATTGAGTGTGAACCATTAATCATTGGTAAGAAATCCTAGGCCCTACAACAGTGTGGTCAGCCATGGCAGTGTCTGTGTGCTGTTAATGCACTCTAATGGTCAGGTTTAGAGGGCTACGATTAACCTGAAGTCTAGACAACAGGAGTCAGCTTCAGTTACTCACAGACAGTCACTGGCCCTTTCATCTAGCACTCGCTTTAGCAGCCCTCAATCCTCCCTCTGTCTCCAATCCCCCCCCCTCCTTCCATCTCTCCCTCCTCCTTCCTCCAGTCTCTCATCCACCCCTCTAACTCATCAAAAGCACGGTAATGCTCTTAAAAGTCTTGGCCTGTCTCTACCTCAGTAAAGAAAAGATATTCATAGCCAACCACCAGCTCTGTTTTGAATTTTAGACTATTTCTTTCTTTCTTTTTCTTTCTTTCTTTCTTTCTTTCTTTCTTTCTTTCTTTCTTTCTTTCTTTCTTTCTTTCTTTCTTTCTTTCTTTCTTTCTTTCTTTCTTTCTTTCTTTCTTTCTTTCTCTCTCTCTCTCTCTCTCTCTCTCTCTCTCTCTCTCTCTCTCTCTCTCTCTCTCTCTCTCTCGTTCCCTCCCTCTCTATCACTCCTAAATGCATTACAGGTTTTGGTTAGGTCTATGCTTTCCTTTAAGTCACAGAAGTAAACAGTTTTACCCACACATCTTTCACCACTTGGAATAAACCCTGAATGTCTATAGGTTTTAAGGCATACCCCAGGAGGTAGCAGCAGCCTTTTCGGACTCTGCTTCAGTCAGTGTATCCAAACACGTGTTAACAGGTTTGTCGGGTGGAAAGTGTACCATAGCACCATAAGTGGTCGCAATGTATTCACTGAACGGTTTAGGGAAACACTCCCCAGTGTGTGCTTATTCATGTATGGAGGACACTTCAGGTATAGAGGAAGCATAGCAAAGTCAATCATGTTACTGCGTTGCTTGCTGCCTTAGTCGTACACACAGACAGAACACTTACAATGGGAATCTTGTGCGAATACCACCTAAAGTGATTTTCGGTTTTTTCGTTTTCCGTACCCGCTCGGGTTTAATGGAACAGTCCAGCCAGCTGCTGCTGCCAATTGCAGTCTGCACAGCAACCCTACTGTTAGAGCTACAAGACTTTTCCCAACACTTATAGGAAACAACACAAGTGTCCCTTATGCCTTCCTTATGGGGAGAGAGTTAAGAGAAAAAACAGTTTTGGACAACCTAAACTACATCGAGACGGACATACACACGCAACAAGCACACACACATATGCATACTGTACATACAGTGTAATACACATGTAAAATACTCTGTCTCTGCCAGGACAGTAGTGACGGGAGGGAGGAGGTCCAGCGGCAGAGCTGGCACAACCTGAGGCACCAGAGCCGGGGGCAGCAACCCGACGAGGTGGCCCAGTGGTGGGGAGAGTGGAGCAGCTGGTCCACTTGCTCCAGGACATGTGGAGGAGGGGTGCGCTCTCAGGAACGACACTGTCTGCAGCAGAGGTAAAGATACACCATCACTGACCTGACGAAGATCCACTCTTGGATTGAAATGTTGCATAACAAAAAGGTATGTGCTGGAACAATCGTGTGTGCAGGCCGTACATTATTTCTACAACATCCTGGGCCAGGAGTTTTTCCTGGTTAGGAAATACAGGAAAAACCTGGGAACCTAACTAACCATCACTTCTCTAAAGCTGCCACTGCCTGCTATGGCCTTTAGGCAGGTAGAGAGCCAACCCAATGCTAGAATTAACTATGCCAGTGGGACCAAGGAGTCAGGCTGCTAATCATTATGGCTACACAAATTGGTTTAAAAAAGTTTTGAAAAGTTAGCTTGCCAACTCATTAATGTTGTTTGTGGAATACTCTCCTGGAGGAGAATTAGACCCAACACTTACATTTGTTTTTGGGTTATAACACACTGTATGAGATTTCTGTAAGAGTGACAATATTTCCCACATCATGAAGCTATGATGACAGCTACCAAAATGAACTCAAATTAAATTCTACCATACTCCAAAGTCTCATTCAGGAAGCCTGGAAAATGAGGTTCAACCATCACAGAGTCAACCAATCAAGAGTTATAAAATGCTTCCTGTTAACTGCTGTCACAAACTGTTATGACACGCTTTACACCATTACACTTATGACAGCCTGATGTAGGCATGACAACACACACTTACTTCCAAGTGTTCCGGAAATGTCTCCCAGCAGTGGTCTGATCAGGCCTGACAGGCTGCAGTGCTGCTAACACACACACACACACACACACACACACACACACACACACACACACACACACACACACACACACACACACACACACACACACACACACACACACACACACACACACACACACACACACACACACACACACACACACACACACACACACACATACACACACACACACACACACAGTTTGACCCTGAACTGAACCCACTCATACTGGGGGGTGTCAGTCCTCATCAGCGGGTTTGACTCCAGAGTTCATTTAAACGGCTGGTAATTGGGGGCTCAATGACCTCCAGTCTGAAGTGTCCGTGTTCAATCCTGCCTGACGGCCCCTGCACTTGGTATGTGTGACATAACATGGACTATAACATATACCATATAACTTGTATATGAGTTTTGTTAGTGGAGTAATCAAGTAATAATGCTGATGGATTTGTTTGAGAACTGGGTTTGTTAAATGGAAGGTGGACAGATGTTTTCATTAACTTGACAGTTATGTGGATTAAGTTTTTAGGGAGACAAATACATAACGTTATATTTACATGGCTTAGATTAAAGAATAGGTTCTGACCCCACCAGTTTTCCTTTGAGAGAAAAGGAGGTCGATAAAGAGAGAGAGAAAGAGAGAGGGAATGAAAGAAAGAGAGAGAGAGAGAGAGCGTGAAAAAGAGACGTTTCCTCCTTGACAAATAACCTCCGGGGCACCCTCTTGTGGTCCGTGGAATGTCCTGTGGAATGAACATCAATCCCGGCGGTCAGCGGTTCCACATGACACGGGCCAGTCTGGCCGGAGTGACAGACATATTTATAAAAGGGCTTTTAGTCAGGCGCTGGGCCATTTAGAGGGAGATTCCTCCCCAGATAAGCACCAGGGTTTGACTTTGAGCTGTTCCAGCTGGCGCCCATTAACACTCCCCCTGTGTGGTGTGGGGGTTTGGGGAGGGTGACGGGGGGTGGGGAGAGAGAGGGAAAGAGGGAGATGTTAGTAAAGAGAGAGAGAGAGGGGAAAGGAGAGAGAGAGAGGGTGGTGGGTGAAAGAAGACAAAGAGAGAGACAGGGAGAGAGGGAAAGAGAACAGAGGAAGGAAAGAGGGAGATGGAAAGGGACACATGGTGTGTTAGAGAGAGAGAATGAGAGAGAGAGAAGAGGAGACCCACATTTGGAGAGGAGGAGTAGAAGGGGTGTTGGGGAAAGCTCTGAAAAAGCCTGGGAAAGTTCAACATCTGGAGTCTAGGTGGGGCTCAGTGTGAGAGCTAGATGTGTCTATCTCATGTTAGTCCTGTGGAAGGTAGGCTAAACATGAAGGGCTGACTCCTTAAAGAGATTACCACAGTGGAGATACTAGTGTAACTCAGCTTTTTCTTCCATACACTTACTGTATAACCTGAGCTTATCGTGAACTGTGGGAGAACCTTTGAGGTCACTTCAATTTGACAAATCTTAAGGAGTACACTGTAAGACCATTAACAAGGTTCAAATGAAGATACCTTTATTGTAATATCTCATTTTGTCTGCTCATGCAAGATAAGTATGTTTAACCCTTTCTCCAGACTCACTGCCACACAGAACATCAACAGCTCCTTCTGTGTCGGATCTCCAAAGCAGTATCAGCTGTGTCCATTTCAGGTACGCATTTACACCAACACCATGAATAGAATTTTCTCCTCTTATTTTGGGAGTATCAACCGAGTCAAGTCTCAACAACAGTTTTTGCTAGGCATCTATTAGCTTATGCACCATTGCCTTACCAATGTCTAACGGATTAGGTTTACAATGATTCAGCACCCCTTTAAAGAGGCAATCTGCAGTTGCTACATCATTTTTGGACTTGTAAATTAAGGATATATACTCATTGATTCTTGAAAAATATACAGGTAGCTTATAACTTCCCGATGAGCTATCTTCAACTGTCGTACCCAATCAGAACCCAAAATATAAGCTTGTTTTACTCCAATGTTTGTAAACATTGTACATGTTAACAAACACTCTATAGCCTCCAAATATGCTCAAAACTGTAATTTTGGATGGTCAGTCCTTGCATCAATAGCTGTCTACTGTATGCATTTAAGATTGGTTACATTTTTCCAGGCCCATGCCTCAGCTTTTTACCAAAACAGAGGCAGGATTTCCCTTTCTTATTGTTTTGAACTTTTTAATTGTTTTATTTAACCAGGCAAGTCAGTTAAGAACAAATTCTTATTTACAATGACGGCCTACCCCAGCCAAACCCAGATGCCGCTGGGCCAATTTTGCGCCGCCCTATGGGACTCCCAATCACGGCCGGATATGATACAGCCTGGATTCGAATCAGCATTAGACTGAAGATGTTTCAGTGTCACAGTGTCACAGTCTAAAAAACATGCCTTGCCTACTCTCCATCCATTTGTTTCTGAGACTTGGTTTACTCTTATTTCATCATGTTGATCTCGTCTTTCTCCCCAGCCCTGCCTCACTACCAGTGTTAGCTTTAAACAGCAGCAGTGCTCCCAGTTCAACGCCAAAGCCTTTGGCAGGAGACACTATGAGTGGGTGCCCCTCTATCCAGGTAAGCAATTAATTAGTCATAGATGGTTTTCATTCTCTAAAATGCTATTTTCCTTGTCTATCTTGCTAAGACCCAATTATCTCTCCTTCCTATAGAAGCGTGCAGTTGTTCACCTTCACTGATTCGAAAGCAAATGACTGGTATAAGAAATATGGTGAAGACTCCCACTAGCCCATGCCTCCACCAATCCTATGCTGTTAGATTTGTGGGAAGTAATGAACACGTGCACACCTCAGGAGAAAAAAGCTATTATTGGGACGCACCCTGTATTTCTCCCTCTCACCTTCATCCTTTCTCTCTCAAGCCTAGTTGCATTAATTTGATGTTCATTTTTACTCAGGATTATTCCTTTCTTTGTGTCTTTGTCTTTCATACTCTTGTCTGACTCGTTTGGCTTTTGCCTGTTAGTATCAGGAAACGAGTGCCTTTCCATATAACGTCTTGCATCATGCTTTAAGGCCCCAGTCCAAAGCATATGTCATCTTTAAACTCAGACTATTATGTCTCGGTTTCTAAGTAAATGACATATAGACATGACAAATATAAACAGTCTCATTCATATCTAATCGCATTTGGGTCAATTTCTCAATTTTCCCTTTATAATCAAATCCCCATTCTAGACAATAACTTCAGGGACTGGCTTTTGTAGCTGGCGTCAAAACAGGCTTAACAGACTTAAGAGTATCTGAACATTTCTTTAAGTGGTTCTCTGATGTCACTTCCTGTCCCAGATGACTACATCAGTATCTCCAACAAGCCGTGTGACCTCCAGTGCACCACCACCACGGGGGAGAGGCAGCTGCTGGTCCCAGCCCACGACGGAACCTACTGCCGGGATGGCATCTACCAGGGCGTCTGCATCGAGGGCCTGTGTCAGGTGCGCCATAGGGATCGGTATTAGGACCATTCATTTTTTTGTGATCAACCGCATGAGTCTATTTTGGTTCAAAGCATCTGCCAAACAATGTCAATCAATACCCTTTGGACCTAAGTCTGTAATGAGTTGTTGCCAGGAGATGTGTACCTGATTAGCCACTTGAGTCTTGTTTGGTTCAAATCATTTGCCAAACAATATACCTTGTTTTTCCTGGTCAGGTCACAGGTCACAGGAAAAGGATCCAAAACTAATGAGGACTTTTTTCTCTTCTCTCTCCTGGTTGCCCTGGTTACTACAGACGGTGGGGTGTGACGGGAAGCTTTACTCTAGTAAAACGGTAGATACATGCGGAGTGTGCGGCGGAAATGGCAGCTCCTGCTACAGAGTGTCTGGATCTCACCGGAAAGGGAGCACACAGTTAGGTATATCTTAAGTAGTATCAAGATGTTATACAGCATATCCTACCTTTTTAAGTGCCCTTTTAAGCATCTATAAAATCAAAGAGCCCTAACCTCCGTGTCACAATGTGCCTGGAAATAAAGTCACAACTAAAGTGGGTGTTCTTGTTTTTTCCTTTGGATCAGGTTATGTGTTCATCACCAACATTCCTGTCGGTGCCACCGACATCCAGATCATTGAGAGACGGAAAACAGAAAATATACTGGGTAAGATCCAGATCATGTTGTATTGAATTTTATTGTGATACAGTAACTAGTAATTGTGTAACTTAACAACCAGAACATGTTTTGGAGGACATACAACCTTCAAGTTTGGGTTGAAGTCACAGTTACTAGAATTAATAAATATGAGCTGTTGTTGATTTCCGCGCGATTACCATAGGCCCTATCCAATCAAAACTTGTGTCTGGGTTTGTGGTATAAATCTAAAACAAAACAAATTAAGCAAGAAAGTTGTTACAGCTGTTGTCCATAAGATCTTATTGCTTTCCTCCAGCCCTATCCGATGAAGCAGGACATTTCTTTTTCAATGGGAACACAATTATCGACAATCCCCGTAACTTCCGTGTTGCTGGCACAGTCTTCAAGTACAGGAGACCCGCTAACCTCTTATCAGATGGATTTGAGTACATTATCGCCCAAGGACCTACTGACCAGGGGCTAAACGTCATGGTAGGTATTTAGGTATGTACTGTCTGTAGGTAACTAGGGCATGTTTCCAGTGATTCCTCAAATAGACAATTGACATGTTGGCTTTCTTGTATATGTGATTGAAAGGCCTCTTACTCTTTTATAAAAGTACTACAACCTGAACGGAAAGATGCCCCACATTACATACGAGTACACCGTACCTCGCACCCCAGAAGCCGGCACAACAACCCCAGTAGCCTCACCTCCAGAGGAGGTCCAGATACGAGCACTGTCCGTCGTCGATCCAGTGGTCCCAGAACCGTGGCCCCCAGTGTCCCCAGAAACAATAGCCAACGACACCGCCACTGAACTCTCCTTCAATGATAATGAGATTGAAGCCAGCGAGGACTATGGGAAACTGGGAAACCATAGTGGTGTTCTGGTCCCTGACGAGCCCTCAGATGTAGACCATGACCTGGATCATGACCATGAAGGTCTTGTGTGGGAACTACAGGCTCCTCTCAACCTCAGTCACCCACCAGCCATGCTGGTGTTCAGACCAGTAAGTGAGATCTACTACAACAACCTGGAGAATAAACTAGGAGACCAGGGACATCCTGCACCGGCTAACTACAGTGAGTCTGAGTATGAAGTTTATATCTGGGCTGTGAATCCACTTTACTATTTTACAGAGAGTTTTAACTTTAAGAGAAACATACATTTTGTATCTGTAACGAACAAGGACATTGGCCTGTAGTCTGTCACTTTTATTAGGGAAGTTTCTTAGAAGTATATTATTGCGGGATATCAGGAAACAGTTTTGATGCCCTTTTGTGATAGGTATGTTCTGTAGATTTTATATAATTTGTCTATGTATTTTACAATGGACAGACTCAAACTTGATCGATGGCGACTCTCCCGGTCCCAACGGCACCCACCGACCATCCAAACCCCTCCACAGGAGCCTGTTCCTGGACCTGCTCTCTGAGCCAGGAGGCCCCAGACAACCCTGCCAGGATGGCTCCAACCTCTGCCCTCTCCTGGAACTCAACACCAGCTCCTCCCTGGACAACAGCCTGGCCCAGCTGGAGAACTACCCAGGCAGCCTAAACCTCCACGAGGGCACGGCTGAGGACAATGCCCCGTATGGACTCCTTTTCGAACCAGAGCCCAACGGGACTGAGAGTTCCAACCTCGTCAACCTCCACCAGGTAGAGCCGGTACAGGCCCCCGACACAGAGAGGTGAGCTGCCTTGGTGGAGGGGTGGGGGGAAGACTGGGGAGTGGATGTGAGGAGGGTCTGCCCTATTATATGTGCTTTTGTTTGTTGTTATTTGTTGGCCCTTTGCATCTGCATAATGAATTACCATGACATGCTTTATATTAAGTAGATACATTGTTAGGTAAAATGTTGTTACATTTTGTTAAATTCAGACGTTCAATCACCTTTCTCCCTCTCCCTCTCTATCTCGTTCTCCCATTCTCCGGTTTTGTCCTTCATCCTCCCTCTCTCTCCCAATGTGTTCCAGCAGCAATGAGTTTGAGGTGGGATTGCTAGACCATGACATAAGCCTTGCTGACATGTACAGATGGAAGGTATCTGCGTATGCACCCTGCAGTTCAACGTGTACCACAGGTGCAGCTACCAGCCACACCACACATACAGTGTACACAGACACACACACATTGTACACACACTTTATACACATATTCTCACACACGTTCACATACATTACACAAACATAAACACATACCGGTACTGGCAAATCACTTAGCGTCTCTTCTCTCCACATTGATCATACCGCTCACTAAATATACTTTAGTCTCATTAACAAAATTAACATAAAGGATACATGTTCACTGGGATATTTTGTTTAACCCTGATTGTTCAACAGCTGTGTGAGTTTCAGTATTATATTGGTCATGGTAGTCTATGTTTCATTACCAGGTATCAGTACGTCCTATGCCCTGTGTGTCCGCTATGACGGCTCTGAGGTGGACGAGACTTATTGTGACGCCGTGACCAGACCTGAACCCACACATGAGTTCTGCACCGGGAAGGAGTGTCCACCAAGGTCAGAAATTGTATTCCGTTGGCTAGGACCTGATGGTTTGAGAATAATTACTGGATTTTTAGCTCCTTTGATGCAATATGCCTGTCTGTCATTCTCTTCATACAAATGATAACTTTTCTCTAATACAATTGAGTTTGAACCCGTTTGTCCTGCATGCCATAAGATTGTGTTAGCCACCGGAGCTATAGCCTTACACTAACCGCTATACTTGGGCTGACTGGGTCTTCACTCTGTGTTGTAGGTGGGAGACCAGTCGGTGGAGTGAGTGTTCGAGGACGTGCGGCGAGGGCTACCAGTTCCGTACGGTACGCTGCTGGAAGATGATGGCTCCAGGCTTCGACAGCTCTGTGTATGACGAGTTGTGTGTGGCTGCAGAACTACAGAAACCCATGGCACGAAAGGCCTGCAAGAGCAAAGGCTGTGGCCCACAGTGGGAAGTCTCCGACTGGTCTGAGGTGCGTTTGTGTTTGTGTGTGTGTTGTTGATTGTGTATTTGACATGAAATCTTTAAGATAGAAATGGATGTTAAAGTATGTGTTAACTAGGTAACAGTATATGAACTCAGGAGTGAAGGATCATAATAGTGAGTGTTCTCTGAGCATTGATGGAGGGCAGTGTGGTTGTTTCTGTCTTGCAGTGCTCAGCTCGGTGTGGGGGACGTGGTTTGAGGAGTCGGGAGGTGCGCTGCTCCATGGAGACGCGTCTGTGTAACGAATCCTCACGACCACTCAGTGAGAAGGAGTGTGAGGGACCGCCCTGTGACCGCAGGTGGACTGTTTCTGACTGGGGCCCTGTGAGTTAACCACCCTCAGCTGCACCAAGGTCTTCCTGGTCCAGTCACATGCTCAAGAAAAAAACACTTGTACCTATATAGGTTCATGAACTACTCTCAGATCGTCATGTTCTTAGGCTTTGACAGCAATAATAGGGGCTGAAAAATTATCTTGATATTGTATTTTTGATAATATATAATTTATATGAAATCAATACATCTACTCATGATCTTGAATAAGCTTTCCCTCGTTGTTACTTGGTTTCCCTCTATCTCTCTTTCTCAATTTCCCTGTCATCCCGTATTGTCTCTCTCATACATCTTCTTACTCTTTCTTACTGTCCCTCCCTCTCTTTCCCTCTCCCCTTCCTGCCCCTGGCTGTCTGTGTACTCTCTAAGTGTTCAGGAGCCTGTGGCGAGGGCAGGATGACGCGCTATGTGGTGTGTAAGAACAGCAACGGCAACGTGATCTCGGACGGCCAGTGTGACCTGGACTTCAAGCCCCTGGCCGTGTACCCCTGTGGGGACAAGAACTGCCCCGCACACTGGGTGGAACAGGACTGGGAACAGGTGAGTGTACAGTAGCTTTATGGAGAAGAAAGACTTGGCTAGCAGGATATTCACAACAGCCTCTCAATAAGTGTCAGATCTTTTATTTAAGAGTTTAACATAGTCCAGCTATTTCATTCAATTTAATTCAATACACTTAACAAACATTGTCATAGTAGCTTAAACAAACATTGTCATAGTAATAACGCAACAAACAAGTCCAGGCCTTACAGCAAGGACAAAACTTCATAAAAAAGAATGTCCTAAAACAATGTATGAGGGACTACAGATGACTGGCTTTGGGCATAACAGTCTTCCTTTCTTAGCTACATGTACCACTGTGTGAAATGCATGATTCACAAAGGAACTACATGTAAGATGACAGAGAACTCTCTAGCTGTGGCTGTAACAATCTTCCCTCCTCTCTCCCTGTGTACCACCAGTGTAACGCCACCTGTGGGCGGGGGGTGAAAACGCGGCAGGTGGTGTGTTCAGGCCTGGAGGACGGCGTGTTCAAGGAGTTCCCCGAGCAGATGTGTGACTCCGCCCTCAAACCCGAGGAGCGCTCAGCCTGCTTTGAGAGGCCCTGCTCCAAGTGGTTCACCACTTCCTGGTCTCAGGTACCTGTCATTAGAGCAATCCAAATGCTGTCACTGTTACTCACTTACTTAGGACCGTCAATGACTCCTCTCCATCTCTTCTAGCGCATTCTATCAGTGTTTAAGTCATAGTTTAGTAGTTGATGTGAAAGAATAACTGCAGGGTTTGTGTGACTCTACTCACGCTCTCCCTTCTCAAGCGCAATACAAAATGTGGACGTTAGTCGCGTTTTGTTCCTGTGTGTGAGTAAGGTCATTGCTTTTCCTCTTCTCCCATCACAGTGCAGTAAGACTTGTGGCAGCGGGGTGCATGTTCGGGAGGTGAAGTGCTACCAGGGGGAGGAGCTAGGCCACAGCTGTGACTCTGCCCTCAAACCTGAGGCCGGGCAGACGTGTGAGGTGCAGGCCTGTCCCACAGAGGCCCCAGGTAGGAAGAACGCTGTCTGTCTGTCTGTCTGTCTGTCTGTCTGTCTGTCTGTCTGTCTGTCTGTCTGTCTGTCTGTCTGTCGGTCTGTCTGACTTTCTGTCAAAATGGCCACTGTAATATTGTCCCCCCCTCTTCTCCCTCAGTTGAAGAGGTGTGTCAGGACAAGGCAACTGCCAACTGTGCCCTGGTGCTGAAGGTGAAGCTGTGTACACACTGGTACTACAGGAAGGCCTGCTGCCAGTCCTGTAAGAGCAAGGCCCCGTAAGGGCCAGGGGCCACACAGGCCAGGGGCCCGCACTCACAATGGCCCCCCACAGAATGTGAAGACAGTCCCCAGACAGGACACCTTGCACTGTGCCCTGGACTCTTTTCCTTTAGATTGTAGACTTGTATTATAGCCTGGTTCCAGAAGTTGTATGACCTGTAGCTAACTCCTCTGACTTGTTTTCATGCCATAGCTACAGTTAACTGCCAAAATAATGGAAACACCAACATAAAGTGTCTTAATAGTGTATAGGGCCACCACGAGCCGCCAGAACATCTTCAATGTGCCTTGGCATAGGTTCTACAAGTGTCTGGAACTCTAGGGAGGCGACATCATTCTTCCACTAGAAATTCCATAATTTGGTGTTTTGTTGATGGTGGTGGAAAAATCTGTGTCATGCGCCGCTCCAGAATCTCCCATAAGTGTTCAATTTGGGTTGAGATCTGGTGACTGAGACGGCCATGGCATATGGTTTACATCGTTTTCATGCTCATCAAACCATTCAGTGACCACTCATGCCATGTGGATGGGGGCATTGTCATCCACTCCCATCAGGGCAGAAATTATTCACCATAGGTTGAAGGTGATCACCATAGGTTGGCATTTACCTTGCCCTCTAAGGAAGGGGTTGAGTGGACATAAAATGCCAGGAAAATGCACCCCACATCATAACCCTAATTTACTCAAGAATGTACATTATTTTGGCAGTTACCTGTGCATGTTTGGAATGGTAAGAAACTAACATTGCAGAGAGGGGTTCCCTAAAGCACATACAGATGAGACCAGGCTAGAATTGTGCCCCAATCTCTCCTCCCTCCCTAACCACCTCCAGAACCTCATGCCCATCTTCTCCCCTAACCCAAGACTTTCCACCCATCTAACCCCTTTCCCCACCAAGCCCAAAACCCTGGGAGCCAGACCAACTCCCACCAAAGGTGCTATAATACCCTGGGCGTCGGGCGCAAACCGCTCAATAACGCTACAACCCCCCAAAGGCAGCTCCTGTTACATGACTGCATATCGAGCTGGATCCACAGCTCCACGGTCAGGAGAGACCAACCGCAGAGACTCGCGGTCCGACCGTCCAACCGTGGCTCGACAACTCAGTACACGGTCTCTCCACTTCTTCTGCTGTAGAAGCCCTGTTCTCTTGATTAGCTTTTTTTGTAATACTTTTACTGTACAGAGTTGTTCTAAATGTGTACTGTATGTCTCCAGCTGTTTTAGGAAGACCTAAATAAAAGCCAAGCTGTTTTGGAAGTTCCACTGTTGTTGTTTTTGAGTTTACACTGCTTTATCAGGCTACTATAGTACCTTCACTTGGACATTTCCACAACAGTTATAGAGCATAGTATGAGCACATAGTGGTTAGAGATAATACAATAAACTTTGGTAGCCACAGAAGAACTACGGTATCTGGAAAGACGTTCATGAAATAATGGCTTCAAATGATGCATCGTTTAGGCTTTCAAGCACAGGCTGAAATGTTAAGGCTTTATAACTTAGACAGCCATGTCCTTTTTTTTCTTGACTGTTGTGTTGAGTTGGAGATGCTGGGAAGCAATAAAAGACAAGTTATGACCACTTGTTTTGGCAAGTACACAGGATTAGTGTTTCATGATGTCATGAGTAATCTAATCTCCAGTTCAACCCCACTTTGAGGACATCGTTACCAAGTGGGGGGCAAGAGTTTAACAATGACCTCCTTTTGTCTAATTCAGTGTGAAGTTAACCCCTTCACTTCCTTTTGTCTAATTCAGTGTGAAGTTAACCCCTTCACTTCCTTTTGTCTAATTCAGTGTGAAGTTAACCCCTTCACTTCCTTTTGTCTAATTCAGTGTGAAGTTAACCACTTCACCTCCTTTTGTCTATTCAGTGTGAAGTTAACCCCTTCACCTCCTTTTGTCTATTCAGTGTGAAGTTAACCCCTTCACCTCCTTTTGTCTATTCAGTGTGAAGTTAACCCCTTCACTTCCTTTTTAATGCCACCACCTGAAATTCAATCATTTGGTTTGAAAAGAGGTAATACTCAGATGCCTAAAGTCCCTCCCCTCACCCTATTACTACCATCATCAATGAAACTCACTAAACCATTTTGGTATAGCACTTGGATACAGCACCGTTGACCGACGACAACTGTGGGATATTTCAGTGTTTCTGTCAGTTCTTTTCTGTTCAATTACTCTGGTCACTAAGTCTGTATTTAAATTGTCTTGAATTATCTACGTAGGTTATTGAGAGTGAATTGGTCTATAGAAAAAAAATCTCAAGATTGACAATGATAAATGAGGGCCTATTACATACAATTAGACAGATTTAGAAAGTATTGTTATGTCAGAGGTGTGTCATTGCAGTAGGCTTGTTTTGTTGACACCTTAATAGCTGTATGTATGGTAAATCAACAATTTTCAATGCGTTTTGTACATGAGAAATACTGCCAATTGTCTGCTGTATGACAGTGATACAGTCTCCTTTTGATGCATCCACACATTCTACCCATCATCCTGATATGTGCCTTTATGGAGGGAGCCCTGCCATTCCCTAATGGCTCTGTGGTCCCCTCCTGAGGGAGCATGGCCCCTCTGCACTACCTTCGGCCCCATGTCCACTGTGGCCCTGTACACAGTGTCAGCCAGCAGCGCCACCTACAGCCCAGGGGCCAGTCTCACAGGTCAGAGGGGATGGAAAATTGGGATATTATTTTACCGTCATAGTAAGCTAGTGTATGCAGTGTGCAGTTGATAGATACACAGCAATTACTATTGTGTTACTGGTCATGGAAAATTTGTCAGAATAAGTACAGCTTCTTAATCTTGGTTGAAAGGGTCCATTTCAGTCTTTCTTAGACTCTCACTTGAACTCTCCACTCCATGGAATACTGGAACTCTCTTGTGTAATGTGGTCAAAGGTCAAGTGTTTAGGATTGGGTGTGACTCTTGTTTGAGACTGCCCAGGTCACCGCTCCACTCCTCACCTTTTCCCCACAGTGACTCTAGAGACTGTTGGGAATTCCTTTGAATTCCAGGGTTTCCTGTTACAGGCATGGGAGGTGGGGGGACTAGTCACATTGGGGCGCAACAACATCAACCAGTAAAGGCTCCTCAGAGGAGGACAGTGTGGACCGTCTTTTTTTTTTTAAATAGTGAAACATTAAAAATAAAACTATAATAAAGGTATTCGTCACCAAATAACTGATTAAAACAGCACCATGGTGTAGCCAGAGGACAGCTATTTTCCATTCTCTTCTTGACTTCAATACAAAACCCCCGCCCATATACTTACACAGTATTTATGATGACGTACTCCAACCTTTCAGAGCTCTTGCAGTACGAACTAACGTCTTGTCCATCCAATCAAAGGAGCAGAGAATGAATCTAGTACTGAAAGCATAAGCTACAGCTGTCTAGCACTGCAGTGCATAAAGTGTGGTGAGTAGTTCATTCAGAGAGAGAACAATTCAACAGTTGAGAGCACGTAGATGCGAGAAGGAAATATACAACGAACAAAGAGAGGATGCTGTGTGTGGCTGCTATGAAAGTGAACTGTGCGTGCGGGTGATCAAGGGTGTATTTATTAAGCCGATTCTGTTGCAAAACATTTCTTAAACTGAAGAAAACTGAACGTTCTGCAACTGTTTGGACTATGACTACACCCCAGATCAGCTAAATGCAGGCAATGTCAATGTCACTTTGATTACTCCAATTTGTCTCTCGACCTGGTGTGAAGAAAACCCAGTTCCAAGCTACCTGGAAAGCACTTAGTGACCACTCTAGTAATACTCCATTACACAAACCAAATACTACTGCCTAAAAATAGTTTCTGAGTGATGTTTAACACATATTATGGTTACTATACATCTGCAGTGCCATGCTTGTGAGGGACTTTACAGCTTTCTGGCCCAAGGTGAACCGCACCAGTGACTAGTGGCCAGTTCGGCCAGAGTGAGTAGTGTGTGCCTGTGGATGATGATTCACATGAATAATACATGTACTGAAAATCATGTGAATTTACACCCTTAAGTTCATATTGTTTATTTTTCTCTTTTCAGGTACTCTCTGCCTGTGTCTTGTCAGAGTTCCTGATCCCCATGATATCTCTCCGTCTTCAATTGATCCTAAAGAACAGGACTAGAGACAGTTATTATACTGTATTAACTAATCTTCATGACATATGTATGTAAAAATGTGTAAAAAATAGAAAATCTACTACTGTCTTTGACGAGTTTCTCTTGAAATTGGTATTTCTTTTTTTTACATTTTTTTATTACATTTAAATAAAGGTTTTACTGTATGCTGTGTTTAACACAACTCAGAGAGCTAACTGGGAGCTGGTTAACAGGCTACTCAGTCAGTAAAACTATTGTTTTTCTTCACCTCAACACAGACATGAAGACAAAGACACAGAATAGGTCAGTTGGCAGACTGTTTATATACCATTAAGTACCATGACAACACTACGTAGTCTAGACACACTAATCATACAATAAACTGTAAGCATGCTGACCAATAGGGCACCAGATTCACAAGGAGAGATGCATCACATTTAGAGTGGGTCATAGATAGAACATCAACTCTACAAGGCTTCAGTCACAGTGATAAGTTTCCACAGAGGTTTCTTTTTAGGGATCTAAACTCTAGCAAAAGGCATGAAAGCACACGGCAATGGATCACCACTTGACTAATTTCATAGTACAGTAACTTTTGATACAATCTTTAAAAGGATCACCAGTGACAGGTTAGCAACTCAGGCGACACAAGATGAACGTTTATCTGCCTAGGAGGTAATCTGGTTTTAAAACAGTCGGTCTTCCATCCCTTACAATACTTAACTTTATCTTTAATACTTCATCGTTAAGTGCAATAACATTAGCTCATATCTACTGTAACAGATAGGGATCATACCTTGACAACACTAAGTCAGGTGTCAAATGAGGCTGTGAACTACAATTTCCCAATGCCCTCCACAAGCAAGTGCTGGTGTTCACATGTTCACTAGGCATTTGCCTGCTGTGATTACATGACTGCATATCGAGCTGGATCCACAGCTCCACGGTCAGGAGAGACCAACCGCAGAGACTCGCGGTCCGACCTTCCAACCGTGGCTCGACAACTCAGTACACGGTCTCTCCACTTCTTCTGCTGTAGAAGCCCTGTTCTCTTGATTAGCTTTTTTTGTAATACTTTTACTGTACAGAGTTTACTTGAGATTCCAGTAGGCTTAGTGCATAACAAACAACAAAGACCATACATGAAGGTGACATGACATCATGGAGCGAGTCTCCATCCACAGGAAGTGAGATCATACGGCGGGTCTCCGCCCACAGGAAGTAAGGTATTGTTACATGTCGTGGAGGACTTCCAGCACCGTGGAGATGGACCAGGCCTGTGATTCGCAGCTGAAGGGGCAGTACTGGCCGTTCTCATTGGTCAGCTCTGGCAGACCCTTCCAACTAGACCTGGGGGGGTAGAAGAGACATGGATGGATGTTCAAATAGTGTGCATAAATATATACTGTATGTGTGTGTGTGTGTGTGTGTGTGTGTATTTACCTCTCCAGGTGGACATAATGCTGAGAAAGAATGCTCTTCACCAGGTACACAGTCTGGTCATAGGTCTCCTTCCCAAGCTTCTTGGCAAAATAGAGCTTTGCTCGAAGGAAGTACCCAATTGGCCACAGCCACTCCTAAAAAACAAACAAGTCATTAAACCCATCGGATCAATCCAATAAAAATGTATTTATCCGCTCAGGACCATTGCCATAAGAAGGTGAGCAATAACTCCTCATTCATGACTAATCTGTTACTGACAAGAAGCACATGGCTGAGCTCTTTTATCAACACTTCATTAAGTCAGGATTCCTATTTGACTCAGCCATGCCTTCTTGCCCGTCCAACATTTCCTCATCTGCCACCCCTTCTAATGCAACTATCCCCGATGTTCCTCCCTCTTTCCCCCTGCCCCGCTACAAAGTTTTCCTCTAGAGGCAGTTACTGAGTCCGAGGTACTAAAGGAGCTCCTGAAACTTGACCCCAAAAAACATCTGGGTCAGATGGTTTAGACCCTTTCTTCTTTAAGGTTGCTGCCTCCATCATCGCCAAGCCTATCTCTGACCTTTTTAACCTGTCTCTCCGTTCTGGGGAGGTTCCCATTGCTTGAAAGGCAGCCACGGTTAGTCCTTTATTTAAAAAGGGGAGATCAAGCTGATCCTAACTGTTATAGGCCCATTTCTATTTTACCCTGTTTATCAAAAGTGTTGGGAAAAACTTGTCAATAATCAACTGACTGGCTTTCTTGATGTCTATAGTATTCTCTCTGGTATGCAATCTGGTCTCCGCTCAGGTTATGGATGTGTCACTGCAACCTTAAAGGTCCTCAATGATGCCCTTGATTCTAAGCAATGTTGTGCTGCTATTTTTATTGACTTGGCCAAAGCTTTTGATACGGTAGACCATTCCGTTTTTGTGGGCCGGCTAAGGAGTATTGGTGTCTCTGAGGGGTCTTTGGTCTGGTTTGCCAACTACCTCTCTCTAAGACTGCAGTGTATAAAGTCAGAAAATCTGCTGTCTCAGCCACTGCCTGTCACCAAGAGAGTACCCCAAGGCTCAATCCTAGGCCCCACGCTCTTCTCAATTTACATCAACAACATAGCTCAGGCAGCAGGAAACTATCTCATCCATTTATATGCAGATGATACAGTATTATACTCAGCTGGCCCCTCCCTGGATTTGGTGTTAAATGCTCTACAACAAAGCTTTCTTAGTGTCTAACAAGCTTTCTCTACCCTTAACCTTGTTCTGAACACCTCCAAAACAATGGTAATGTGGTTTGGTAGGAAAAATGCCCCTCTCCCCACAGGTGTGTTTACTACCTCTGAGGGTTTAGAGCTTGAAGTAGTCACCTCATACAAGGTAGTCACTTCATACAAGTACTTGGGAATATGGCTAGACAGTACAAGGTCCTTCACTCAGCAAATATCAGAGCTGCAGGCTAAAGTTAAATCTAGACTTGGTTTCCTCTATCGTAATCGCTCCTCTTTCACCCCAGCTGCCAAACCCTGATTCAGATGACCATCCTACCCATGCTAGATTACAGAGACATAATTTATAGATCGGCAGGTAAGGGTGCTCTCAAGCGGCTAGATGTTCTTTACCATTCGGCCATCAGATTTGCCACCAATGCTCCTTATAGGACACATCACTGCACTCTATACTCCTCTGTAAACTGGTAATCTCTGTATACCCGTCGCAAGACCCATTGGTTGATGCTTATTTATAAAACCCTCTTAGGCCTCACTCCCCCATCTGATATATCTACTGCAGCCCTCATCCTCCACATACAACACCTGTTCTGCCAGTCACATTCTGTTAAAGGTTCCCAAAGCACACACATCCCTGAGTAGCTCGTCTTTTCAGTTCGCTGCAGCTAGCGACTGGAACGAGCTGCAACAAACACCCAAACTGGACAGTTTCTCAAACTCTTCATTCAAAGGCTCAATCATGGACACTCTTAGTGACAGTTATGGCTGCTTTGCGTGATGTATTGTCATCTCTTCCTTCTTGCCCCTTATGCAGTTATCTGTGCCCAATAATGTTTGTACCATGTTTTGTGCAGCTACCATATTGTATTGCTACCATGCTGTGTTGTCATGTGTTGCAGCCTTGCTATGTTGTTGTCTTAGGTATCTCTTTTGGTAGTGTTAGTAGTATTTGTATTTATTTATATTTTTAATCCCAGCCCCCATCCCTGCAGGAGGTGTTTTTGCTTTTGGTAGGCAGGCATTGTAAATAAGAATTTGTTCTTAACTGACTTGCCTAGTTAAATAAAGGTTAAATAAAATAAATAAATACATGTAAAGTGTGGTACAACTCACCGGTCCTTGGTGGTAGTTGAAGCCTCTGGCCACGTTGTAGTTGTCGCTATCCAGCGCGTTGTCATAGACACCACAGTACACCATATCACTGAGGGAGAAATAAACGTGATGTCAGTAGTATACAAGCCAAGAAAATGAATCAGTAAATGAAAAGGGTCCAGGAGCTTTTCCTGACCATATGACCTGAATAGGAAAAACGTCTGGCCCTACTAATGACTAATAATAATGATTAATAGCTGTAGGTATCTTACTCTGGATCCAAGGTCTTCATTCCCAGAGGTCCAAGCAGCTTCTTCTCAGCGACCTCCAGGGCATTCCAGGCTCTCTCCACCGTGAACAACTCAGGAGCCTCATGGACAGAATAGAGAAAAGATTAAACTCATTAATACCTCACAAACTCCACCCACGACCACTACGACCTTCTGGTACCGACACAGTTATTTAGATATATTTACAACCAAGGGGTAGCCAAGAAAACAATAATTGATATATACTAGATGAGCAACAGGGGGTGTTGTTTTGAAGTCCCTGTGCCACCATCTTGGCACTCCCCCATGTAAAAAATATACATTTTGTAAGCTATTGAAATGCATTTATTAATGTCTACATTTGTTTTTGTCACATTTACATTATATTATGTGAGGTAAACATAGACTTAAAATGAAAATATATACTGTATAAAAACACTTACCTTAAATTTTTTTTTTTTTAAACAAAAACATTTCATTTTGTATTTGAAATATGTAATTGAAATACTGTATAATTCCATGAATTCCTATGGGGAGTGCCAATATGGCCGACCGGTGGCTTCAAAGCTTCTCACTGGCCAATACATAGCATCAGCAATCCAGGGTTTATATACATCATTGCAAGAAAAGGGCTAAGGTCAACTCCATTTCAAATCAGTCGATTCTGGAATTAAACTGAAATTC
The DNA here is from genome assembly GCA_023634145.1 of Thymallus thymallus. NCBI lineage: Eukaryota > Metazoa > Chordata > Actinopteri > Salmoniformes > Salmonidae > Thymallus > Thymallus thymallus. Next base: position 14,809,222 of record CM042382.1, read on the forward strand.
CAATGCTTCTCTATGAGAAAAAACATGGGACCGGGCATGAGCTTATGCCATGCTGATTGCAACTCACCACTACCATGGCGATGCAAAAGTTAGGCCTGAGCTGGTAATCACACCAGGGGCTGGAGGCTCCGTGGCTGTCCTTGTAAATGCCTCTCTTGTGGACCAGGTCGGGGTGCGTCTCATTGGGGTCCTTCTCGTCATGGGACACATAGAAGTTCTTCTCAAAGTTGACCTGGATCTTATGGTTCCAATCCTCATATGATACCTTCAACTCCTTACCTGCCAGGGAAAACAATCATAGAATAAACATGTTTCCATTATGTCTTATTGGAGAAAGGGAAGTCGGGTGTGTGTGTGTGCATACATTAGAATGTGTCTGTGTATATATATACATCTACACTGCATGTGTGTGTGTGCGCGTGTGCCCTGACAGAACTCACCATCCCTGTTTATTTTCATGGAGCTGTGGGGGAACAGGCCCTTCTTATGGAGCTCCACCAGCCAACGCACCGCAGACTTACTAAGGCCCACCATCTCCACGGCTGACCCATCTCTGGAGACACACAACCAGGGACATGAGTCAAATCAGATCAAATGAAACATGAAATTAATGTGCATTTATAACAGCTTAATCTATCAAGAAGAAGCAGGAGAGAGGTCCAACTACTCTGGCTTTGCCTAACAGTTTGGTTTCCACTGTGTTGTATTGTATTCTATTGGTGGTCTCTGATGATAAAGGTCTTACCTGGGTGTGGCAGGCACGCCCTTGTTGCGAGCTTTGTCGCTCTCTCCCATTTTGTCCATCCATGTTCCACAGTTGAAGCGGTTGCCACCGTACACAAAGCCAGTATAACGATGCACTTTGGCCACAACATTGAAGCCTGGGAGCAAGGAGAATAATAATGTGACAACGTTCACCATGACAACGTTCACCAAAAGAAAATAATTAAATGACCAACAAGAGCCACTTTAGGGAATAACCGGGGCCCAGACATTTTCCAAATCAGGTAACGTAATCAGGAAAAACTCCTGGTCCTACTTATTAACTCAAAGTGTGACCGCAACCGGGGGTGACTGTGGCAGACTCACCCTCGTCCTTCATATGCATGTCAATCTTTAGTCCGGCGTTGCGCTCTCTGAAGTCGATACCCTGCATGTGACGAGTCATGGCCTCATGGATGACATCACAAAGGGGCTGTGTGAACGAGAACTGAAACACAACGAGGATGACGTTAGACTGTACCCCTGCTTGATGTAATGTAGGTGTTTGTGTGGACATGTACGGATTTATGCATAATGTGTGTGGGTGATATGTGCGCATGTGAGAGTTTGTGTGTATGAGAGAGAGATGGGAGAGTGTGTGTGTGCATGTATTTATCAGGGCTCCTCATTAGCTCTCCCCCTTCCTGGGGTCCAACACATTAAAACACTTACATTACATATAAAACTAAAGATACAACAGTACATCATATAACATTATTACACCACTACATATCTACAATACAACATGTATAATACCACCATACAACAATATCATAATGTACGTGTGTAGAGTGTGTTTATGCATGTGTGTGGGTGTATATACTGTACGTGTGAGTGAGTGAGAGAGAGAGAGAAAGATGAAGAGTGTATGCATGTACAGTTGAAGTCAGAAGTTTACATACACCTTACCCAAATAAATTTAAACTCAGTTATTCACAATTCCTGACATTTAATCCTATTAAAAACTGTCTTAGGTCAGTTAGGATCACCACTTTATTTTAAGAATGTGAAATGTCAGAATAATAGTAGAGAGAATTATTTATTTTCTGATTTTATTTGGCCCATTTCCCTAACAGAACTGGTGTAACTGAGTCAGGTTTCTAGGCCTCCTTGCTCACACATGCTTTTTCAGTTCTTCCCAAAAATGTTCTATAGGATTGAGGTCAGGGCTTTGTGATGGCCACTCCAATACCTTGACGTTGTTGTCCTTAAGCCATTTTGCCACAACTTTGGAAGTATGCTTGGGGTCATTGTCCATTTGGAAGACCCATTTGCGACCAAGCTTTAACTTCCTGACTGATGTCTTGAGATGTTGCTTCAATATATCCACATAATTTTCCTTCCTCATGATGCAATCTATTTTGTGAAGTGCACCAGTCCCTCCTGCAGCAAAGCACCCCCACAACATGATTCTGCCACCCCCGTGCTTCACAGTTGGGATAGAGCCTCCCCATTTTTCCTCCAAACATAACGATGGTCATTACGGCCAAACAGTTCTATTTTTGTTTCATCAGACCAGAGGACATTTCTCCAAAAAGTACAATCTTTGTCCCCATGTGCAGTTGCAAACCGTAGTCTGGATTGTTTTTATGGCGGTTTTGGAGCAGTGGCTTCTCCCTTGCTGAGCTGCCTTTCAGGTTATGTTGATATAGGACTCATTTTACTGTGGATATAGATACTTTTGTACCTGTTTCATCCAGGTCCTTTGCTGTTGTTCAAGAATTGATTTGCACTTTTCGCACCAAAGTACGTTCATCTCTAGGAGACAGAACGTGTCTCATTCCTGAGCGGTATGACGGCTGCGTGGTCCCATGGTGTTTATACTTGCGTATTGTTTGTACAGATGAACGTGGTACCTTCAGGTTTTTGGAAATTGCTCCCAAGGATGATCCAGACTTGTGAAGGTCTACAATTTTTCTTTCCGAGGTCTTGGCTGATTTCTTTTGATTTTCCCATGATGTCAAGCAAAGAGGCACTGAGTTTGAAGGTAGGCCTTGAAAAACATCCACAGGTACACCTCCAATTGACTCAAATTATATAAATTAGCCTATCAGAAGCTTCTAAAGCCATGGAATTTTCCAAGCTGTTTAAAGGCACAGTCAACTTAGTGTATGTAAACGTCTGACCCACTGGAATTGTGATATAGTGAATTATAAGTAAAATTATCTGTCTGTAAACAATTGTTGGAAGAATTACTTATGTCGTGCACAAAGTAGATGTCCTAACAGACTTTGTAGTTTGTTAACATAATCTGTGGAGTGGTTGAAAAAATGAGTTTTAATGACTTCAACCTAAGTGTATGTAAACTTCCGACTTCAACTGTATGTGTTTATGCGTATGTGTACGGTATGTGTATAGCTGTGACCTACTGGAGTGCCAGGGGCGTGGGGCTCTGAGTCGTCATGGGGGTACATCCTGACCACGGGGCAGTGGAGGATGGCAGTGCCCTCGGGCACCAGGGTACAGTAGTCCTGGATGCACTGCAGCCACCACCACACCGCGTCACGGCAGTTGAAGCGGGCACCGATGCCCTCGCCCAACAGGTTGGGGATAAGACCATGTCTCAGGGTGCCTGCAAACGCCAGGATGATGTTTCTGTTCAAGAAAATGAACATAGAATTAACATATACAATTATACCTAAGAAGTTCCATTTGGATACTAGTACAGTACAGAGAATACACACCTAGCCTCCAGGTGACGACCAGTGACCAGCATGAGTCCACGCAGAGCGATGAAGGTGTCTCGGCCCCAGCAGCGGAAGATTCCAGAGGAGAAGTGAGGTAGACCTGTGAATCAGGAAGCATGGTAGAGATGAATAAAGGAACAAGATGTTCGAATACAGCTAAAACACCAATTCTCAAAATGGTACAGAGATACAAATGGCACTTTGTCAGCTGATAGCTACTGAATTGGTCATGAACTGAAGCTTATAGCATAACTTCAGTAAAATACCAAGCGACTGACAATGATAGGCCATTTGGATGATTGCCAATAGACTTATAAACACCAGTTATTTGGCTACTCAATGTAGTCCAGCATGATGGTTATTATCATTCGTTTCCAGAATATCAACTGAAAAATATGATGGGTTATTTGGGTGGCGTCCGACTACTGTTTACATTAGTATAATAGATTAATAGAAATGAGTTGATGCTATGCAGACCTGCAGCCAGGGAGACACAGCATTGCTCCTTCTTGCCGGTGTCCTTGTTGAGGCGGTAGGGGACGTCGGGTAGCGCCAGGGACAAGGGGGGCAGAGCCGGGAAACTGCCAACACCACACATCTGGACCGAGCCCAGTGCCAGCAGTTTGACAAAGGTGGAGCCATTCTGGACGAAACTGAACAAGACAGAAACACAGAGGAAAAACATGGTTTTACATTAAAAACATTGTGCACCATTGCTGGACAAAACTGAAGACACCACGAGAAAACACATACTGTATGTTGCAAAAATATATATATTCTCACTAAATCTAAGTATTTTCAAATTGTTCTATTGCATAATTTTCTCAATGTATGTTGAGTGTGTGAGAAACATTTATAGGGTTGTTTCTGTGGGGATATACCTGGACATCTTGTTGAAGGTGATGTCCAGAGCCGTGGTGTAGGCTCCCACTAGGATAGCGTCAAAGTAGCAGGGGATGAGGTAGCGAGGGATGTGCTTCAGATAGTTGAACATCCCTTTGAGCCACTTCCCCACCTGGAAACATTTCAGACAACACGCGCTATACGGATAACACCAACCTTGAAAATGATGACCATGGAAAATGGTGACAATGATGATCCTCATTTACTGCTTCCACACTAGTAGATTTAAAACTCAGGTCTGGGACCTTAGATGGGCAGAGTTGTAGGATGAATTTCTTACTATTTAGCATCATTATCGTCAAGTTCATCAGACGGTCTTGTCAGTCTACCTAAGGCCTATGACAAATCAAGAGGGATTCATTCATTTTGAATTACTGTCACTCAAACCGTACTCACCTCTCCTAGAGCACCACCGCGGGACACCAGCCTGTTGCTGACATAGTCGATCATCCAGTCACCCTGTCTCAGGTTGTCACACACCGGGTGGCCCAGGTCGTTCTTGGATCGAATGTCCGCCATTACTGACAGCAGACCTGTATCAAAACAACGAATCACGTTTTTAATGTCTATGTGCAGTATCATTCAACAATATGCTCGTAGGCACAGATCTAGGACCTTTACCATGGGGGGGGTGGAAAGATATCTGACCCAGTATCAGTGGTTAGGGGCAACTTCCACAATGTGCACTGACCAGGGTTGGGATCAGTTCAACTTCAAGTCAGTCAATTCAGGAAGCAAACTGTAAAATTGACAGTGAATTCAAATGGAATTGACCCCAACTCTGGTGCTGACTGGATCCCCTCTGTGTGAGCTGTACTGTACCTTGCAGGCCACCGTACTTGAAGCTGGTCCAGGAGGGGATGTTGTAGCAGCCTCCTCCTTCCTCCTGCTCCTCAGAGTCACAGCGGAACAGTAGCATGTTCATGTCAGCCAGGGTCAGTTTAGACATGATCCTGTATGGGGTTAGATGATAGGGTCACATAACATTACAACAGACACACTCACCTTACTGGGCACAACTGGCGACTACAGATCAATTCCTCACTATACAAATATATCACCATCATTAAAAAAAATAACATACATATGTAGGATGTTAATTTTTAAGTTTGCTACAGCAGGACATGTCAAATATTATGTGGATTATAATGAATGGGCATTTTTGTAGGGGTAGATACATTTTTCGTAAGGGAAAATCAAGTCAGACATGTCAAAGTGGAAACTTCAGAAGCTTTTTTAAACCTCAAATACAATAGACAGTTCTCCTGCAAAGCAGCGTGTGTGTGTGTGTAGCGGTACATTTGTGTGTGTGTTTGTGCGCGTGTCTTTGTGTGATGTATACTCACTGTGCCAGGGGTGTCTCCAGTATGGTTGGTGTGTGCTGGTCAGGCAGACTGCCAGGCTTGTACTTTGGGCTGAACTGGATCAGGTGATGTCTGATGACTCCCACCAGCTCTTGGGCCCTGGGGTCCAGACTCACCCTGATGAGGGAAACACAGATACATCTCAGAGAGGGAGACATATCGCCTGGTCCCAGATCTGTTTGTGCCATTGGCCTGACATTAACATAGAAGTTGTCAAGACAGCATAAACAGATCTGGGACCAGGCTAGGAAACATACAGTCTGCATGGGTGGAGAGATTCCTTGGCCAAAAGGTTTCTTCCTTCAAGACGGATTTGAACCAGCGACCTGCAGAGAACTGCTATTTTACCTACAGTCCTCCGCTCTACCAACTGAGCTATCGAAGGGGTGCAACAGTATTACCTGTGAGCTGTGAGTGGACAATAGGAGGCCAAACTGGCCAAAGAACATTCCCACCGCTCACTAAAATTGGTGTGTGTTTTACAGTAGACTATACTTTTACATTCTATTTAATGAGTGTGTGTATAATGGGCTGCTCATCATGACCTCTGACCTGAAAGCGATGACGCTGCCGGGGGTGAGGCGCTCGAAGACGATCTCCTGGACAAACTCACTGCTGCCCTTAGATGTCACACCTGCATGTTTCACAACGCCACTGTCTTTCAGCTGGGGTGACAGGGGACACATGGGTGAATAAAGTTTCACTACCACACAAAACAGTATGAAGGGCCACAATGGGGTATTGAGAGCTTGTGAAATGTGACCGGATGCCCCTGAAGCAGCTTGTTTTTCAAGGCCCAGTCTGAGAATGGATTTGTTTTGTTTTGTTTGAAAGGAAAGACTTGTCACACGGCGATCTTTACATCTCAAGCCCATTGTGACAGGGGGCCTAAACAAATGCAATCACCTCCGTTCCCCAGCATCACATTACCTGGATGTGCTCCTTAATCTCCACAGTGTACTCCGGCATGCCGTTAATGTACTTCTCACATTTCTTGTAGGTGCCGGCTTGCCTGTCGATAATACGCGCTTCGAGAACCACCTCATCAATTTTACCTGGAGATGGAGAGAGATTAAGTTGATTGTGTTAAAATAGTAGGTCATGCATCCAGGTCAGTAGTGTTCTCAAGTCATCTCCTGTGCCTCTCTTGCCATTTGTTCCAATAATACTGGTTTGGAATTGATCCCTGACCAAGATGGCTGCCATTATCAGCACATTCTAGAGTTATGAAGATTAATGACATATAACCCTCTAGTATTATAGTATTTCTATGGATGGCCCATTCTAAGGATAGTGTCCTGTGTATGGTAACAGTGAAGTATCATACCAGGGATAAACATGGGTGGAACCTCCTTCCTGTACTGGTGGTGTTTGGGGTTGTGGAAGGCAGTGCGACACACGGCAACCACAGACTGGTGTGTGCTGGGACAGTGACGCGTCACTGCCACAATGTCCTCGTCCACCTGGTCCACGTACACCTAGGAGGGGGACACAGGAAATAACAAGTAGTCTTACACATAACTCTGATCAGGCAAATACATTTATACATTCACCAAGGTTATTATAGTAAACAAATGAATGAATGAATAAAACCAAAACTAATCATGAAAAAATGATTTCGTAAACTGAAATAAAGTAATTAACAAACCTGTTTGAAAAACGAAAACTATACTGAAACTATTATCTTTGACTCCAAAACTAACAAAAATAAATAAATAAATAATAATTATATTCATCTGTAGTTTTTTGGGGGGCATTTCGATTTTGTTTTTATATTATTTCGTTTCAGTGTTGGTGACAAAATGTAACCTATGCATGGGAGTCTAACAGCCATTTATGTGTTTGTATTTTTGAGGATGTCACTTCATGCTACTTTGGGGCAGTAATGAGTCAGGTAATAGGTTAAGTTTAAAGTAGGGCTGTAACGGTCATGGAATTTTGGATGACGGTAATTAGCCAGCCAAATGACTGTGCTCACCGTAATAACCATTTGAACAGCAAGAAATACACACATTTTCTCCTCTCCTTCGCTCCTGACTGCATGTGCTGCCATAGAAATAGAATGAATAGAACGAGCATCCCCATTCAAGTCAATGAAGGCATAATAGGTGGACTGGCGGCCATTGCGAGTGTACCCACAGGAGCAAAGTCTTGCATCACACTCATCTCAATGGGTGAGTTTCTATGCTCAGCCGTTGCTGATGCCCGATCTTACAACACCTGGATGGGTATTTTACGTAACTTTTGATAGATAGATAGATAGATAGATAGATAGATAGATAGATAGATAGATAGATAGATAGATAGATAGATAGATAGATAGATAGATAGATAGATAGATAGATAGATAGATAGATAGATAGATAGATAGATAGATAGATAGATAGATAGATAGATAGATAGATAGATAGATAGATAGATAGATAGATAGATAGATAGAACGAAATACACAACAGACAGATACACGATACATGATACATAGTGCGGCAGTATGAAAAAAAAGTCTGGAGTGCAAAAAGCTATAAAAAGGCATTGCATAGTATGAGTGAATGGCTGAATATGTACACTATACATTGTTACAGAGTGTTAGTTGAAAAAATTATACAAATATTGCAAGATGATATATATATATATATATATATATATATATATATATATATATATATATATATATATATATATATATATATATATTATTGCATGGTTAACTGCACAGGTTGATGGCAGAGAAAGATACTTAAATAGCTAAATGTGCATATGATATAAGTGAGGGTAATAATAATAATAATTCCATTAAATTACAGTCCTTAGTACAGGGTTTAATTACAGATACATGCACGTATTGCACATTCGATATACTAAATGCAATGAAAAAGATACAACTGACAGGATACTAATAGGCAGTCCTGAGTGAATGACTACGTAAGTTCAGTCCAAGAATTACTTACAATATTGCACGTGATATGATACAACAACTGTACATGAATATGTATATACAGACCTGAATGAATGAGTGCTGAATGAATAAGTCCTGAGTGGATGAGTGATAACAGACCAGAGAGTTACTCATGGATGGATGGATGCCAAACCACATCATAGTCGTGCTCCCCTGCTCAGATGTTGCATGCATCAACCAATGGTTGCGTGCCACGTCATCAACTGTGCAGTTGGGCACCAGACTGCTATAACAAAGTGGTTAGCTGATACGTAACGCAACCATTTATTGATGCATGCAACGTCTAAGCAGGGGAACGCGACCAATATCTGCGGTGCCGCTCTTGGCAATGTCATCTCGCTGAGTCTACCTTGAAATTAAAGTAAATCTCAATGTGACCCCGCCAGATTCAGAATCTTGACAACCCAATTAGAAAAAAAGCTTTAAAACACCATTCGATTTTTGTTTTGTTTTTCAAACAGGTTTGTTATATATTTAATTTCAGTTTACTAAATCGTTTTTTTTTCATGATTAGTTTAAGTTTCACTTTTCGTTTAATCCCCCACACACCCACCTGGTTGAAGCCCTTGGAGGCCAGATCCTGGTGCATTTTATTGAGGGCCAGCTTGCCTGCGATAATACCCGTCTTCAGGTTGACCTCCCCGGTGGACGAGGCCTTGGCGTCAGGGTTCCACTTGGGGTAGAAACGCTCCTCCTTGACCACTGAGATCTAAAGGGAAACATGCAGAGGAGATGGTCACTAAAGAGCTTAGTCATTCATTATCCATATGGCTATTCACTGTTGTTTTACTTTATATTCATCATCTCTAGTTGTCAAAATGGTGCGTTTCTATTTTTTGTAGTAAAAAAAGAAAGAAAAATAAGTGTTTCCAATGAAATCATCTGTGTGCATTGTGTGATTTTGACCAATTGTGAGTAGGCCTTGCCTATTAATTGGTTGATGATGTCATTGGAAACATCTTTCTCTATCTGTTTTACTGCAAAACATAGAAACGCGCCATTTTCACAGATGTTGATGTTGAGGTGGTTCTGGAGATTATGAATATGACGTGTTGAAATTTCCCTTTAAAGTGTTTTGAGACATACACTACCGGTCAAACGTTTTAGAACACCTACTCATTCAAGGGTTTTTCTTAATGCCAAGAGTGTGCAAAGCTGTCATCAAGGCAAAGGGTGGCTATTTGAAGAATCTCAAATGTAAAATATATTTGTATGTGTTTAACACTTATTTGTTATTTCATAGTTTTGATGTCTTCACTATTATTTCTACAATGTAAAAAATTGTGAAAACAAAGAAAAACCCTTAAATGAGGAAGTTTTTGACCGGTAGTGAACATAGTGCTGCTATAGTGGTGTATACGCATTTAACATATAAAAATATGACTGAGTGTGTATGTGTGCGTGTGTGTGTGTTTGCGTATGTCTGCGCGCGTTACCTGGTGGGGCACCATCTCATCATATCCCCTGGTGCTGCCAGAGCAACAGCAGGCCATTGAAACGATGGCAGAGCTGGGGAGCGAGTCGTAAGCAGAGCGGCGCTGGAACAGAGACAACTAAATAATTGACACACAGGTTTGTGGTTCTCTCCTTTTTTTTGTTCCCAGAGAGTGAACAGGGACACAGTACAAATAGGTACTGCTCCCCTACCTCACTGGAGTTTCATATAGCACTGGATTTAATCCCAAAGTTCATACTGCCCTACCAAGCAAAAAGGCAGTAACTGCTCATAGCGTGGAACTGAGAAAAATTGCTTTTATTTACATTGGTTTCACAGTAACCTTATGCAGTTACTGCTAACATGACCCCCATTTTCTCCAAACCACATTACAATAGAGGCAGGATACTTGTCCACATGATTAAGCATGTATTTAATGTAGCAAAAATGACATTAACTCATTTTCAACCAAATGAGCAGTTACTGCCTTTTTGCTTGGTAGGGCAGCATACTGAAATCAACCAGGCTCTGAACAGTGTGAAGCCCCTATATCGCTTAACAATATGTTTCAATGTACATACTAGTACACCACTTTGAATGCATGGCCAGTATATTTGCTTTATTCTAAGTAGTAGTATGCTAGCTAGTATGCATATTGAAACATTGCCTAGGTATGTTTTTACAGCAATGAACTAGAAATGGCCACTATAATGCTGTGCTGTACCTGAATAGCGGAACTCCAAGAATATGGTACCTAAATAGGGCACTTAAGAATAAGGTACCTGGATGGGGCACTCGTTGTCGTGGGTGACATCCAGGAACATGGCGTGGGCGATGCTGGGCACCAGGGGCCGGAGGCTGGGCTGGAAAAAGGCCCCGACGGGCTCCCCTCCGTACCTGTACACTAGCCTGCCCTCCTCGTGGCTGTCCCCTGCACTCATTGCCTCTGGAGTGGCCAGGTAGCGGGAAAGAGAGGGAGGAAGGGATTTACAGTTACACCCCTTTATTACTTTGTAGTCTTTTCAATCACATACAATGGTGCCAACATGCAGGACTTGACAATGCCCGTTGATACCATTTTTCCATCAAAGATGCATTGATGCATTAACCTGGTCTCAGATCTGTTTGTGGTGTTACCAACTCCTATGGTCATTCATAACAACGACCAAAGCAGTTGTTATGACTGACCAAACATATTTGGGACCAGACTAGTGGTGTGAAGTCCTACCTCTGATGAGCGAGGTAATGCCTAGCTTATTTACAAAGACATTATCCAGGCGGCAAAGCTATGCAGGAGAGGCGCTTAGTATGGAGGAGTGATGGGGGTGTTGGTCAAAGTGCAAAAGAAAACATGCCAAAACAGACACCAAACAAAGAGACAGAAATAAGAAGAGAACCGACAGAGGTGATGAGGACGACCAATTATAAAAGGTCAAAAGGTCAATGAGGTGTTCAGACCAGGAAGTAAACGACAGGTGACGATGTTTAATGCAAAAATGTTTAGCAGATAGTATGTAAAGTGAGGTATCAGGAATGATGTAAAGGGTTGTAAATGGGAGTTATTAAGAATGATGTAGTGAGAGAGACACACAAAACAGTAGTGTCATGCCTAAATAAAACATTTTTGGTAACACTTTATTTTACAGTCCTTATATGGTACTTGGTGTTTACTCAAAAATGATGTGGTACCCAACGATACCTTCTGGTACATACTTTGAAGAAACAGGTACCAGACGATACAAATTGGTCAGTTTTTCAATGAATCTAAAAGACACCAAAATTTAATTATGACGTAGTTTAAATACGCATTTTCAATGCAAGTAAGTAAACACTAGATATGTAAAATAAAGTGTAATTTAAGGTTTAACCACCACCACTCCAGTGATTTGTCTACTACATGTCAACGTCCGGTACCTCTGACAAGACTGGTTATCCCCAGGCGGTTGACAAAAACATTATCAATGAGCTCGCTGCCTGTAAAGAGCTCAGCGATCACATACAGGTTGGACCTGACCGCCCTGGCTGCAGCCAGCATGTGCTATGGAAGGAGAGTGGTTTCAGTAAAGACATTGTTACGTCCCTTTACATCGAATGATCACTAAATGTATTCATACATCAAGTGTATCAATTGTTACCTTGGAAGATACTTAAATTGTATTCATTGGCCATGCAGTAACGTTATGGGTCTTATCGAGTGTGGTATGGTATGGGCTACATGGAGTGTAATAAACTCAACTGGCTTAGACTGAATGGAATGTACCTCAGCTACGTGCAGGGGGGTGGAGTGACAGTTGTCCAGGCGGACTCCGGCGAAGTGCTTGGCTGTGATCTCTGTGTACTTCTGCATGTGGGACCACAGGTAGGGGCAGTCCTCGGGCTTGTCGCCGTAGCGAAGCTTGACGCTGTCGCCCCAGCAGATCAGCTCTCTCCTGATGTACACGTTGGAGCCTGGAAAGACGGAGAGGCATTTGTTTCTTGACATTCTCAGGGACTGTGGCTTTAGTAACACTGGGAATGATAGTTGCATCACACTGGCTCCCCCTTGTGGAAGGAAAGACTCTCTAAAGTCTAAACTAAGCATTCATCTTTACATTCATCTATATAACATGGTAAGATCGCACTTGAGAGTGACTTGATCACGCATCTCCAGACTGTTTGGGTGCCACTGACCCATAGAGACACACTGATCTGATGAAAAAAGTGAGTGTAAAGTATTATCATCTTCCTTAGCCCAAAGCACTTATTGTAAGTTGATCTGGATAAGAGAATCTTTTTAAATTATTATAATGTAAAATAATTGACTAAGCACCAACATCAGCAGAGCTGGGTCACAGTGGAGAAGACGGCCAACATCAGCAGAGCTGGGGCACAGTGGAGAAGACGGCCAACATCAGCAGAGCTGAGGCACAGTGGAGAAGGCGGCCAACATCAGCAGAGCTGGGGCACAGTGGAGAAGGCGGCCAACATCAGCAGAGCTGGGGCACAGTGGAGAAGGCGGCCAACATCAGCAGAGCTGGGGCACAGTGGAGAAGACGGCCAACATCAGCAGAGCTGGGGCACAGTGGAGAAGGCGGCCAACATCAGCAGAGCTGGGGCACAGTGGAGAAGACGGCCAACATCAGCAGAGCTGGGGCACAGTGGAGAAGACGGCCAACATCAGCAGAGCTGAGGCACAGTGGAGAAGGCGGCCAACATCAGCAGAGCTGGGGCACAGTGGAGAAGACGGCCAACATCAGCAGAGCTGGGGCACAGTGGAGAAGACGGCCAACATCAGCAGAGCTGGGGCACAGTGGAGAAGGCGGCCAACATCAGCAGAGCTGGGGCACAGTGGAGAAGGCGGCCAACATCAGCAAAGCTGGGGCACAGTGGAGAAGGCGGCCAACATCAGCAGAGCTGGGGCACAGTGGAGAAGACGGCCAACATCAGCAGAGCTGGGGCACAGTGGAGAAGGCGGCCAACATCAGCAGAGCTGGGGCACAGTGGAGAAGACGGCCAACATCAGCAGAGCTGGGGCACAGTGGAGAAGACGGCCAACATCAGCAGAGCTGGGGCACAGTGGAGAAGACGGCCAACATCAGCAGAGCTGGGGCACAGTGGAGAAGACGGCCAACATCAGCAGAGCTGGGGCACAGTGGAGAAGACGGCCAACATCAGCAGAGCTGGGGCACAGTGGAGAACACGGCCAAAGCCTGTCAGAAGTGGAGATACTTTTGTTGCTGCCCTACGTGCCAGGCACACACAACAGGGAAGTGAATGAATGTCAAATAAAAAGTGCAAACCTGGCTCAGCAAAGTTTCTAAGAGGGTCGTCTCCCATCACCCAGCCATTGTGAGCCAGGAAGTGACAGGCCTTGTCTGGCTGGTCCATCATCTTCAGGTCATCCTCCAGGCTCTTCTCCTCAAACGGAAAAGTGAAGTATCTGTCAACACACACACACACACACACACACACACACACACACACACACACACACATTTAGTTGGATCCATAATGAAATGTGAAAACAAAGGACCCAAATTGTATCTGCATGTGCATTACTGCTTCACTCCTGTTTAAATGAGTTTATTATGATATAATCTCTTATGTCCCGGATGGAACTCTTTAATTTCACTTCCAAGGGTTCAATAAAGATAATCTGCCTCTTTGACATTACAGTCATAATACTGTAGACCGTGTTTCTAAAGCCGTTTTTTACTGTGAGTGAAATAAACTAGGTCATAAACTTTTAACATCTACATACAGTCAGCACACAGCCAACCTCAATGGCATTTAAACTTTTTCAGCGGGGACCCCATATTTTCAGCCAGAATTTAGCAATATATATTTTTTGCAACCCCACTGCAGTTCCTCCGACCCCGACTTTGAATACCACTGGCCTACCTGGTAACAATAGGGTCTTTCCTGGTGACGGGGCCCAATTTGGGTCCGTGGTCAGCCAGGCGCTCATAAACTACATTTCCCACAATGCAGTTAGCGGCCTAAGGGAAAGAAAAAGAAGCAGAACAAAGAATTGTTAAATGGATGGACTACATTATCCAGACACACATATACAGTGGGGAGAACAAGTATTTGATACACTGCCGATTTTGCAGGTTTTCCTACTTACAAAGCATGTAGAGGTCTGTAATTTTTATCATAGGTAGACTTCAACTGTGAGAGAATGCAAATTAATTACTTAAAAATCATACAATGTGATTTTCTGGATTTTTGTTTTAGATTCCGTCACTCACAGTTGAAGAGTACCTATGATAAAAATTACAGACTTCTATATGCTTTGTAAGTGGGAAAACCTGCAAAATCGGCAGTGTATCAAATACTTGTTCACCCCACTGTATTTGGGAGGGGGGGGGGGGGGTGGTACATACCTGCTCCTGGTGGTGTAGCATCTGCTGGTACTGCTCTTTATTGATCTCCTCCAGTCTTCCCCACAGCCAGTTACAGGCCTCCAGAATGGCTTGTGTACTGTGGCTGGACAGAGAAATGGATTGACATGTGCAGGATGAGACTTGGCTTTAGATTGGGGGTCGATTCAGAATCCACTCAATGAACTAATGTAAGGTCTGGATCATCAACGTTGCCAATCCAAGCAACTAGAGTATGGGGTGTCAAACATATGGCCCTCAGGACGGATCTGGCTCGCGAGCCTAATCAACGTGGTGGTTTGTGTAAAAACCTTTAAAAATTGTTTATAAACATGAACAACCTCAATCTACATTGAAATGACTAAAACCAAATCGAAACTGTGTAGAAATGATAATGGACCTATATTTATACAGTCTCTTTACTCTGTCCAGCTTGTTAACAAATCACCAAAATGAAAGCTGGGCAGTCAGGGAGCATTGGAAATTCCCAAACCTATGGACTGTTTTCTGCACATTTTGACAGCAAAGAAATATTTTTAAAACATTGTGCGGCCCTCCGTACCTCGTTGAAGATGAAATGCGTCCCTTGGGGCAAAATAAGTTTGACACTGCTGAACTAGACATCACACACATTTATAAAGTACCAAACACACACCAGGGTTTGGGTCAATTGCATTTCAATCCAGGAAGTAAACTAAAGCATTGAGGAAATTGGAATTTCAATGTAATTCCTTAATTGAAACGGAATTTACCCCACCCAGCTACCTGTGAGGCACAAAGGTCTCCAGAGCAGAGTCCATGTCCACTTCGTTTCCGAAGCGTCTGAACTTGGGGTCCTGAATGATCTTCAGTCCCTGTTTACCCCCAGTCTTCTTCTGGTCTGGTTTCTCTCCTGATGTCAACCACATAATACCACAAGCCATTCAATTAATGAATCAATACAAACACATTGAAACATTTCATCAATACCAAAACACATAATTTCTCTGATTGACAAGGGTGGTTGATTAGGAAGCATATGATGTAGCTGCCAAAATTCATATTACATTTTTTAAAAAATTGGATAATGACATTTATGTGCTTTTTCTTTTTTATTGAGTAATTTTGTTTCACATCAGACATAGGCAAACCCACTGAGGAGGAGGTAGGTGCTTGTTTGACTGTGACTTGGATCACAGTCACAGTCACAGTCAACTTATTGGACAAGTCCCTCCCTGTTTCGGCCTCTTCTCTTCTGTTTGGTTCCTTGTGAATACACCCGTTATTATAATGACACAGCAGATGTCATGAACAGAAAGACAGAACAGTACAGTGCTCAGTTGAATGCTCTCACCATCTGCGAGCAGGTCCCTGAACTCCTCCACAGCGCTCTCGATTCTGACCTGGAAGAACTCCCACAGCTTGATCTTAGGGAACACCTGCCCCCACAGAACATCGCGGATTGCCTGAGAGAAAAAATACAATAAAAAAAATAAAAAACAGGTTCAAGGGTCAGGTCTTCACAAAAGGAGCCCAGAATTTCATTAAGACAAACCCAATAAGGTGAGACGTGTAAGTCCCTGAGTTTTTTCTGATCACATTGTGGCATGACCAGGGTTACAAAATTCCATAAACTTTCCTTAAGTTTCTGAAAACATGGGAATTTTGGGAAGGTTTCCAGGATGTTGCAACTCTAGCTGTGAAAGTGACCTTCAGACACTCACATTGAGGTGCCCCTCATTCTGGACCTGGGCGGGAAGGCCATTAGTAGCGTATTTGGCGTCAGCCATGTTGCAGGTCATGTGCCATATGGCCCGGTCCAGGACCCAGGCTGGCCTCAGGTGGGGGGAGTTGACCAGGTTGTAGCCACACTCAGGGTGCTCCTTGATCCATGGGCTGTTAGTGGCTACACATGGGAGGGTAAGGGGACAATGCAAGAGTTACCACACAGAAATCCTAACTATTATGGAAGACATTGAGGCATTTTGTCAAGGAATACAGAGGGCAATGAAGGTTAATGGACTCTCTCTATGCAGACACTTCCTGATGATGTCAAAGATAACCTTCTGTTAGAGCCTAGTGAAAGTCTATACACCCCTTGCACAGTCTTCACATTTTGCTGCCTTAATATTAAATCTACACAACCTACTCCACATTTTCAAAGTGTAAAAAAGTATAGAAATGTTTCCAAATTAATTATTTAAAAAAAGATAAGTGGTATTTTGCGTATGTCTTCACGCCCCAGAGGTAATACTTGGTAGAAGCACCTTTGGAATCCATGAATAAGATTATAGCCAGGGTTATGGGTACGAAAAACATTCTAACCATAGTGTGTGCCTGTTTATGATATGAGCACATATGACAGAAAAGGGGACATCTAACAGAGGTAACTATTTCTTAATGTTACATCAAGTAACAGCAGAGCACACCCATTGGTTCAATATGAGCTGCACTGAACACAGAGCAGACCAGTAGACAGCCCAGGTACCAGGTTGGGTGTCAGCTAGCACATGGCCTTTAAGCTGCCATGGAGATAAGGTTTCTCTGACCATCCAACCTTTTACAATACTGGGCCTGGGCCTGGGCCAGAGAATGCTGCTCTCCAAGCCTAGGTTTTTGAAGCAGGCTAACTACACTGCACTGTAATAAATGACCCTTAATATTAAAAACTAGCAAACCAAAAAAGGATACAACTGTACTAAACAGGAAGAAGTAGACAATAGAAAAACAACTCAACTACCTCCATACGAGCACTGCACTCAAACTGAGGACAAAATAAATTCTGAACCAATGGCAACGAGTCCCTTTGACGCAGGTTCTATTCAAAACACATCTAATCATTTGGAGCATGAGCCAATGATTGCATTATTTTTTAGTTTGGCATGCTAGTCACAAAGACTCCACAAAGTGTTTGCCTGAACTGCTATGCAACAGCTTGACTGCACACAGTGGCTAGGTTTAAGTTCACCCATAACTAAGTTGAGCAGAATTATCTAGGAAGGGTATTTTTAACACGGCACTCATTTTTAAAGCTTGCAACTGTGGCCTTTCAACAGTGGCCTTTCCCTAGTCTATATTCAGTAAGAGACATGCAGTATGCACACCCATTGTGATATTAAGAGTTCTGCTATGGCAACCAGTAAGGTAAATATAACAACACAGTAGTATTAAACAATCTCGAGAGGGGATGTTACAGACACAAACCACAGATTCGAAAAAGGCCTTAGTCAACACACTTGACACTATACAGATAACCAACCAACCACTTGACCCCCCCCACCCCCGCCACTAAAGTATGAATTGTGAAACCTGCCTGTCTCGCTGACAAATCCTGGTTATTTTTATTTTTCCCTGAACTTTGAGAGGAACTAATTGTTCTTTAGGTATGGTCTCATTGTAACAGACTGTGATGCAACTGCTGTAACCTACTGGGCGGCTAGACGTTCAACCAAAGAGAGGGAGACAAACACCCACGTTCACGCCCCATCCCACCACCACCACACCTTCCCACGTTCACACCCCATCCCACCACCACCACACATACCCACGTTCACGACCCATCCCACCACCACCACCACCACCACCACACATACCCACGTTCACGCCCCATCCCACCACCACCACACATACCCACGTTCACGCCCCATCCCACCACCACCACACATACCCACGTTCACACCCCATCCCACCACCACCACACATACCCACGTTCACGCCCATCCCACCACCACCACACATACCCACGTTCACGCCCCATCACACCACCACCACACATACCCACGTTCACGCCCCACCCCCGACACACACCTGTATGATTGTAAACCACATCAGTGATACAGATCATATTCCACTCTTTCTTCAGTTTCTGCACCAACTCTCCCACATCAGTCCAGCTGTAGCTCTTTCCCGGTGGCGAAAACTCTGGGTTCAGGCTTAGCTGGTCAGCTAGGGAGTAGCAGGACCTAGATTTACCGAGGGTCTGCAGAGGCGTGAAGTGGATCATGTTGTAGCCTGGGAAACAAACAAAATACATTAAAATCAACAGTGTAATAAATTAGTACTATAAGAAATAACATGTCATAAGATATTCTAAGACATATTCTATGAAATTAGCTGAATGTTCTTTATTCACATACTGTACATGTTAAGTTTCATACAAACAACACAGGGAATACTGTCTATCATATGGCATCATTTAATGTTACTTCTGTTACTTCATGTATGCATTTTGTGACTGGCCTGCATGTTGATGATTAACCTAGCTCTCTTTCAAGAATGGGATATTGCGGAATGACAAGGTGAAATGTACAGTAGTGTAAACATTGTCTTGGGACCTTGAACTACACTGGTGTCCATATGTGACATAAGAAAAATTATACCAACCCTGTTCATTGGGATTAAATGGGATTAGACAATGCACTAAAATAGCATTCTTCGCTCTTGATCCTGGAAGACCGCAGTGTGTGCAGGCATAACACACCTGATCCACCTAATTTAGTTGACGACTAGTTGATTAATTGAATCAGGTACTATACAATTAAAGCCCTACACAGACTAGACAGCTTTCATGGACCAGGAGTGAAGAACCCTACACGTAAAGGCAGGCTTGCATAGGGATGGACCCCTGTCCCCGGCTCTCTCACCGGATTCCTTAGCCACCCTCAGTCTGTCTGGCCAGTCATCCAGGTGTCCGAGGCATTTGGACAGGTAGGTCTGGATGGTGATACAGTCCAGATGGACATGGTGGTTGTCAGCTCCGGCACGCAGCACTGGGTCCACCACCACGTAGCCACCGCCTGACTTCTCCTCATGGCTGGGGGGGAAACACGTTGAATATTTAGTTAAAGCATGAAGCTCCAGTGAGTTGCCCAGTGATGTTGTGTCTCATATAGAAATGGAATATGAATACTAGTCTGTATCACAATAGTGTCTCACCCGTGACCAAAGTTGTATTGGTACGATCCAGCGATCTGTAGGTCTAGGGTGCAGAACTTGTCAGAGTCGTCCTCTCTTCCCATGGGGTTGTGCCAGTCCAGGGCCCGGAAGGTGTGACGGTCAAAGTGTTCCCCTGGGGCGGGGTAGTTAGTCTGCACACACACATGTTTCCCCTGGAGAGTAGGGCCCAGACGGAACTGGAGCTCAAAGCCTTAGAAGAAACATAGTACAAAACAGGCCTGAGGATACAATGCATCTATATGATACATTCCATAGCATTGGATAAAAGTACACAACTCAACAGAGATATTTTCTAAGGTATTATTCATGTAACATCCCCAGATTGTAAAGGCAGATCTAGCCAAAAGCAAGGCGCAAGCCACATGGATCGAGTTACGTCCACCCTTTCCCTATGCTTTTGAATGCACCGCTAACTGATACAATCCCTTTTAATTTACGATTGTTACACATTCTCCAAAAATGCTAGACAGGAAATGTTGCACATTGCAATTAATGAACCAGCTAACAAATTTGGGACTAGTTTCTCAGACATATATTTAGACTAGTCCCGGACTAAAAATAATCTTAAATGGAGACTCTAATGAGATTACTTTTTAGTCTAGTATTTAGTGTAATAATCTGTGGAAACCACCCCTTAATCCAGGAAACCACCCCTTAAAGTCTAGTTGCCACCATGCTGGTTTTGAAACCCTGACCTTAACACTCTAACCCTGTTGCCACTGTTATGGTAATTCAACACTAAGGTCAGGAATGTTTGATCTCTAAGAGCATGTCTTTGGTAGTTACACCATGCCTACTAGAGAGAACTTAAACGGTAGCCTATCATGTTGCCACCCTTTATGAAGGGGTTAGAAAGGGTTTATAAATACTGTGTAGACTATCAGTTATTAGTTAACAGATGGATATAGGAATAACAAATTAGTACGTTTACATGCACACTAATAATTAGATATTAAGATAGATAGATAGATGGATAGATGGATAGATAGATACTTTATTGATCCCCGGGGGGGAAATTTCTTTGTCATGCAGCTACAACAACAAAACACAGGGCAGGTGCAAAATGCCACAACGAAAGTACACAAAAGACAGATACACGGTACATGATACATAGAGCGGCAGTATGGAAAAAGTATAGAAATACAAGATATCTGGAGTGCAAAAAAAGCTATAAAAAGACATTGCATAGTATGGGGTGGTTGGCTGAATATATACACTATACATTGGTGGATGTTGGATGGTTAACTATACTATACAGGTCGATGGCAGAGAAATACTTCAGTAGCTAAAAATGCATATGATATGAGCGAGGGTAATAATAGTTTACTTAATAGACAGACTGGCTAAATGAACAGGTAAGTTAATATTTTGCATGGTTAAATTAGCTGTACAGGTAAATATACAGTTATATTTACAGATAAGTGAATACTTGCATGGTTACACAAACTGTACAGGTAAATGACAGGAAGAGATACATAAATAGCTAAATGTGTGTATGATATAATTTGGGGTAATAATAGTAATTCCCTTAAAATACAGTCCTTAGTGCACAGGGTTTAATTACAGACAACTGCACGTATTGCACATTCGATATACTAAAAGCAATGAGAAAAGGTGCAACTGACAGGATACTAATATGCATTCCTGAGTGAATGCCTACGTAAGTTAGGTCCAAGAATTACTAGCAATATTGCACGTGATATGATATAACAACTGTACATGAGTATGTATATACAGACCTGCATGAATAAATAGGTCCTGAGTGAATGAGTGATGACGGACCAGAGTTACTCACGGATGGATGCATAATTGTTAAACTAGGTCCTAGCACCCCAACAGTTCCAGATCTATGTTGCCGACGGCACGGCACCCCGGTGAGGCATTATATAGTCTAATAGCCTGCCGGTAGGAAGGACCTCCTGTAGCGCTCTCTGGCACACCGTGGTGGGATCAGTCTGTGACTGAAGGTGCTCCTCTGCGTCATAACCATGGCGTGCAGAGGGTGGGTGACATTGTCCATGATGGCCAGCAGTTTGGCCAGGATCCGTCTCTCCGCCACCTCCTCTAGAGTGTCAAGGCTCATCCCCAGGACAGAGCTAGCCTTCCTGATCAGCTTATTTACCCGAGAAACATCACCGGCTTTAATGTTTGCTCCCCAGCACACCACTGCAAAAAAGACTCCTCAGAAAGTAGAGTCGGCTCTGGCCCTTTTTGTACAGGGCCCCGGTGTTACCAGCCCATTCCAGCCTGTTGTCCATATGGACTCCCAGGAACTTGTATGACCCAACCATTTCCACATCCATCCCCTGTATAGGGACTGCAGTCAGTTGTGCCTTGGTTCTCCTGAAGTCCACCACCATCTCCTTTGTTTTGCTGATGTTGAGCTGAAGGTGGTTCTGCTCACACCACAACACAAAGTCTCTGATTGTGCTCCTGTAGTCCTCCTCCTGCCCACCCCTGATGCACCCTACAATTGCGGAGTCATCCGAGAACTTCTGTAGGTGGCATGTTTCAGACTTATATCTGAAGTCTGAGGTGTAGAGGGAGAACAGGAAGGGGGACAGGACCGTTCCCTTGTGGGCCCGTGTTGCTAACTGCCCGTTCTGACACACAGCTCTGTAGTCTCACAAATTGTGGCCTACCGGTAATTGTGGCCTACCGGTAATGGGCTGGTAACACCGGGGCCCTGTACAAAAAGGGCCAGAGCCGACTCTACTTTCTGAGGAGGCTCAGGTCCTTCAACGTGTGCAGTAAACTACTGCATACCTTCTACCAGTCTGTGGTGGCCAGTGCCAATTGTGGCCTCCCGATAATCCCTTTGTCCACGGACAAGAGCCTCGAGCTTGTCCATCTTGTTATGTAGTGACCTCACGTTGCCCATAATGATAGACGGTATAGCCGGCTTGTACTTCCTCCGCTTCGCCTTACACTTCAATCCCGCCCTGCGTCTACGGCGTCGCCTTTTCAACTCGTCTGGAATATCAAACTTTTCCCTGGGGTGCAGCAGCGCTGCGTGTGCTAAAACCAGGAGCTGGGCTCTGTTGTAAATAATAGTTGACGACTCCTGTCGATGTTCAGCTGCGAGAGAATCCATAATCCTGAACTATTATAGTTCAACTGTAGCAAAAACGAACTAAAACAACAAATTATGCATGGACAACGGGAGCTGCTTAACAGGCAACCACTCAGGGCGCCGCCAAACACTGAGAGACTGATTATGCCAAAAGGACGAGTATGGAATTAGTCATGTCAACTCCTTACTCTGCTTATCTTAATTGGCGTAAGGTCATAATCTAAGTAAACATATGCTGATTAAAACCATGGTTTTATGAACAAACTTTAGATCCAACAATAATATCAAGGGCCTAGAAATCCAGGGTTTAAAAACAAAGGTGTCATTGTACGCTGATGATTCACGTTCTTTTAAATCCACAATGTGGATCCCTCCACAGCCTCATAGAGGATCTAGATACATTTTCTAACCTTTCTGGATTACAACCAAATTATGATAAGTGTTACTATATTACGTATTGGATTAAAAAAAAAAGTTTACTTTGACATTACCTGTCACGGTGCAGCCTTTTGCTTCTCTATGTAGCCATGGTCAGAGCCTAGGTTTTCTAGTTCTGTGTAGTGTTTTGTGTTGGATCCCTAATTAGAGTCAGCTGCTATGCATTGTCTCTAATTAGGGATCCTACTTAAATTTGTATGTTCCACACCTAGGTGTGATTCATTGTATTCAATGTCAGTCGATGTCTTCATGTCAGTTGGAAAAGTGTATTTATGTTTAGTTATCCGTTGTTGTAGTTCGTCATTGAGTATATTTATATAAATAAATATATGTCGAACTATCACTGCGCTGCGCCTTGGTCTGTTCATAACCCCAACCGTGACAGTGGCGCAGAGCGAGAGGTCGGTGCGAACATATTTATTTAATCTGATTTCACGAACAAAACAACAAACGTGCAATACCGTGCGATGGCGTTAAGTGCAAACACATAGGCACATAAACACACACAATGATCCACACGCAGGTGGATGTGAAGTGCACATAAATAGACTCCCCAATTAGAGACAACTCAAGACAGCTGCCTCTAATTGGGGATCACCCAACACCAACCCTGTGAATGTCAGGACCTGACTGTGGCCATCCCACTCCCTCTAGTGGGAGTCAGAGACCTGGCCTCAGTCAGGCCCTAACATTACCGTGTAGTTTACCAATAAAATGGTCTGACCGTGAAGTGGACATACTCGGTATACATATCCCAAACAAAATAAATTATCTCACTACAATACATTTGAATAGAAAGTAGGCAAAAATAAAAATCTTGCTACCGTGGAAAAGAAAATACCTGTATTTTTGTGGGGGGAAAAAATCACTGATTAACTAGTCATATCCCAGTTTATCTATTTGCTTATGGCCTTGCTTACACCTAGCGACTTGTTTTGTAACTTATATGAGCAAAACATATTCAATTTGATTTGGAACAGCAAGCCAGACAAAATTAAACCAGCCTATTTATATAATGAATATGAATTCGGAGGGCAGAAGTTATTAAATATTAAAGCATTAAACCTCTCACTAAAGGCTTCAGTCATACAAAAGTAATACTTAAATCCGAACTGGTTCTCTAGCAGATTAGTAAGAATGTCTCAGCCCATGTTCAAGAATGGCCTTTTTCCCTCTCACTTTCGATTATTTGAAAATATATTGCTATTTTTAAAACATGCCTTATAAAGCAATTTCAGTTTAATACAGAAACGACAGAACAAATATAACAACAAATATTATGGGTAAACTGACATATTGGAATAAAAAATAAAGGTATAATCTTTGTAAATTATTTCATAAATAGGACTGGTGGAGTGATATCACACATGCAGCTAACACAAATATATTGAAATGTCTGCTCTACCCAAAATTACAACCAACTAATTGCAGCATTACCACAAAAATGGAAAAGGCAAGTGGAAGGGGGAGAACGTAAGGAACTTGTCTGTCGGCCCTGCATTAAAGACCAAAATTGGCTAAATAAAATAGTGATTAATAAAAAAGTATACAAGTTTCATTTAAGGACCAATAAATTGACTGCTGTTCCATATCGATTGCAAAATAGTTTGGAAAAGATTTTCGAAGTACCGATTCCATGGCACATGTTTTATGAACTGAAAAAAAACAACACAAAACAACGCTGAATTCAAAACTTAAGAGTTTTTCAATTTAAATTATTATACAGAATTCTTGCAACCAATAGAATCTTATATATATGGGGGATACAACCATCCCAGCTCTGCAGATTCTGCTGTAAAGAGACAGAACCATTAGACCATTTGTTTTGGTACTGTCCATTAATGCACTAATTTATATCGCTCTGGATAAGAGCGTCTACTAAATGACTAATGACTTATTTTGGCTCGCAGGTTCAGGAATGGCTGAAGAATTGCAATGTTTACCAGGAGCTAACTCTGCAAATAGCACTGCTGGGTGATTTAAAAAGTAATAGTCAATCGATCAATAATATAATACTCTTAGCAAAAATTACAATATGTAGAATCAGTTTATCAAGGTCCCATCAGGTATCCTGATTTCAGATGTGTCCATGTAAACAGGATGATTACAAAAATCGTTCTTCTTGCAAAGCATGTAAACATTTAAATCAAACTATTACAGAGCATGCAGAAAGTATTCATACCCCTTCCCTTTTTCCTTATTCTAAAATAATAAAAAATTCCCCATCAATCTTCACACAATATCCCATAATGACAAAGCGAAAACAGGTTTTTAGAAATTGTTGCAAATGTATTATAAATAAAAAACAGAAATACCTTATTTACATAAGTATTCAGACCCTTTGCCATGAGACTCGAAAATGGAGCTCAGGTGCATCCTGTTGATCATCCTTGAGATGTTTCTACAACTTGATTGGATTCCACCTGTGGTAAATTCAATTGATTGGACATGATTTAGAAAGGCACAGACCTGTCTATATAACGGTCCCACAGTTGACAGTGTCAGAGCAAAAACCAAGCAGGAATTGTCCGTAGAGCTCAAAGACAGGATTGTGTCGAGGCACAGATCTGGGGAAGGGTAACAAACAATGTCTGCAGCATTGAAGGTCCCCAAGAACACAGTGGCCTCCATCATTCTTAAATGGAAGAAGTTTGGAACCACCAAGACTCTTCCTAGAGCTGGCCAAACTGAGAAATTGGGGGAGAAGGACCTTGGTCAGGGAGGTGACCAAGAACCCAATGGTCACTCTGACAGAGCTCCAGAGTTCCTCTGTGGAGATGGGAGAACCTTCCAGAAGGACAACCATCTCTGCAGCACTCTACCAATCAGGCCTTTACGGAGCAAAGTACAGAGATCCTTGATAAAAACATGCTCCAGAGCACTCAGGACCTCAGCACACAGCCAAGACAATGGAGTGGCTTCAGAACAAGTCTCTAAATGTCCTTGAGTGGCCCAGCCAGAGCCCCGACTTGAACCCGATCAAACATCTTTGGAGAGACCTGAAAATAACTGTGCAGAGTTGCTCCCCATCCAACTTGCGAGAGCTTAAAAGGATCTGCAGAGAAGACTGAGAAAATCTCCCCAAATACAAGTTTGTAGCGTCATACCCAAGAAGACTCGAGGCTGTAATAAATGCCAAAGATGCTTCAATGAAGTGCTAAGTAAAGGGTTTGAATACTTATGTAAATGTAATTTCAGTTTTTAAATGTTTTATAAATTCTAAAGACCTGTTTTTGCTTGTCATTATGGGGTATTGTGTGTAGACTGATTTTTTTTTTATATATACATTTTAGAACAAGGCTGTAACATAACAAAATGTGGAAAAAGTCAAGGGGTGTGAATACTTTCTGAATGCACTGTATATTAATCTGACTATTCACAATAATCATATTATAGTGTGCATGTCTGAAAATAGGTTCCGCTAATAAGCTCAGCAGCTGCTGCCTTATCAAGTGTGGTTGAGCCTGCACAGTTGCTAAACTGGAGAATTTGAGTGATACTGGATCCCTACTTGTTCAATCCTGTTGTCGCTGTGCAACTGTAGCTGTGGTTTATGAAAAGAATAGACAATGAAAGAGGTTATTCAAATCCTCTAAACCAAAATCTCTTCTTAAAGCAGCAAACTATGTTTTATATGTCTCATAATAGTCTCACGTTACCAGATATCACACAGAATTAAAATGACTGAATGGCTGGGATGAGGCTATTATTGTTACATTGCATAGTGTGAGTTCTATCTAGAAAACGTTGGATTTCGTATAATTGAAATCTTGGTTGACTATAATAAACTAGAAATACGCTCTCACAACACAACAATAAAACGTTCAAAAACTGCAATGCATCAAGACTGGGACATGTGTACATGTCCGCTTGCAACCACACTCCCCAGTCCCCATGGGCTATCTATAGAAATAGTACACTAGCAAATATTTCTACCAGTATCATATTTAAATACCACTTAAAATATCACATTATTCTCATTCGCAATAAGTTAATACCATGGTAGCCTAAGCCATGCATAAAAGGGAAATTATGTCCAGGTACCTTGGTCCAGGCGGAAGAGTGTCCTTCCCAGCTGTTCCATATCTTTGAGGACCAGGACTCGGACTTGTTTCGCCTGGAGGGACATTTTGACTTTCCCTATATAGGATGTCCTTCACTGTACAGAGGACGACACTTTGGAATTTTAGTTCTCGAGACCCCCTTGTGAAAAAAAAGTGAGTCATGTGTCACCAGCCATCAGCAAAGTACAAGTAGGCAGCTGTAGCCCATGTTTCCAAGTACATTCATATTGAAATTTGACTCGCATCTTACGCTCTCCTTCATAGGCTACACATATTTCTGAACATTATACAACATTTCATTTCTGTTGTACAGTCTAAGGCCAGTCTATTCCCCAGAACATACATCACAACCTGTTGAACATCAACAGTTTTTTTTTTTTTTTACCTGACTTGCCTAGTTAAATAAAGGTTAAATATAAAAAACATGTAAGCAATTAATAGAAGTTATATTACAGCTGTCTAAAAATAGTTCAATTTCAGCAGCAGACTACTAGTTTGTAACATAATATTGTTGACACATTGTGACAGCTCACATGATGTGGTTGAAATTGGACTGGAGGATCCAGTTCTTAAAGATCAATGCATTTGTAATTTGATAAGTCACTACAAAGGTGAAGTTCTTAGAAGTGAAGCCGTCAGCCTTATCCAAAAGTGGAAAACATGTGCCAACAAAATCAAAACATACATACACATCCAGTTGAAATTCGGTCCATATCAACTAAATTCAGAAGATTTCATTCCTTTTAGTTCACTGCAAGTATCCAACGGCTTCTCTTGCATACAACACACACTGTCAACAAAACCCTACTTGATTTTGCACGGCGCATGAGTGTCCATATTTAAAGAGCAATTCCGCCACTTTTCAACATCATATTCATAATCTCCACCACCAAACCAGTGTCTACATATGTGAAAACAGAGCGTTTCTATGATCTGTGGTTAAAAAGTTAAGGTCCTAAAAAATGTTTTCGCTGTGACATTGCAGAGTAGGATTAAAAGTAAAAAACACATATTCAAAACCTGCAAAGGTTGGGTATTTTCTTACTCCCTAAATCACCGCGAATCTCAATGTTTAACAATCCCTGTTTTTAAAATGTTAGAATTTTGATGCCATCAGGTATGACTTTACATTTGTTTCTACATAACTTCGAAATGCGCCTTTTTCACATACTGACACTGGTATTGTGCTATAGAAAATGAACACGAGATTGAAAAGTGGTGGAGTTCTCATAACTCAATCTGGATAATGTCGAAAAATCAGTCGGTTAAACGGCCAACAGCGCTATTCAAATGCTCGGGCTACCGTGTGCTGTCTGTCTGTCCCTACATAAGGACCAAGGAGGCCACTTGCTTCGTCCCGCAATGAGCCATTGTTTGTAAACAATGTGTCGTTGCGGCAAAGTAGTGTAGTGCTTAGTTTACAAACGGTCAAAACGGAAATGTTATGCATCTATTACATCCAACTTAAAATACTCAATGCATCGTGAAGAGTCGCTTGAGTGCCACTTGTAAAGATACAGAGTTTACAGGCTTAATTGTCCCTGGTTTGAAGAAAAGGCGTGGCATCAATGCTGCGTGAACCTTTACCCCGACTACCGTACATGTACAAATATAAGAAAACATTATTATAATTTATTGTAGACAGGTGCAGTGTGAATTCAATACGTTTGGCAACATTATCTGGGGTTATTACATAGCACAATTCGTCTGAATCACCAAATGTTGCAATGCAAAACATTAAATAAGAAATTATCCACGATAAAACCGTGAGCAAAAACTGCGCTGCTTTTATATGAACGGGACTTGTGTTACGTAATAGCACTGTGCGGTCTATTTAATCATGTAGTATTACATATGTACTATTTTCTGCAGCACTACAAGATCATTTATATTTTGACTTAGATCTGACTTTGCCTTTGAGACTGTGTCATCATCTGATAAAGATGTAATCACAGGACAAAATGTCGTAGCCCCACGTAAGCCATAGAATAAAACACTAACACCCCATGTTAATGTAGCATTCCACCTTTCTACTAAAATTCATCACTCACCATCAGTGGGTAGACTAATATATTTTCATCAACTGAATTAACATGAGGCTATATGCAAAATATGTGTTTTTTTTATATAGTGTTATTTATACTGTAATTACATGCTTATGATCATATGATTATTCAGTGCATTATTATTATTATTTATTTATTTACCCTTATTTAACTAGGCAAGTCAGTTAAGAACATATTCCCGTTGATGACATCACAGCATTAACACAATTTAGAAAATAAGTACAATAAAATAGTTCACTCTTGAAAGTAATGTAATACATCTCAAAATAACCTTAAAATAATACATAAAAATAAATATGAGGGATTTTAGGTGAAATACATGAAGTATATTTTACACCTAGCTACGAGAGGCTGCATCAGTCGGAGTTGTGAACGCGTGTGACAACGATGTGAGGTAGTGTGTGCAAACAGAGGAAATGGTGCGACATTTTAGTAGAGATTGGCCTATGTCACTGTTCCAAAGTACTGACTGATTCTGATATTATGTAAACAATCCAGACCCTTTATAGTATTTGCACTTCTGATATTTTGTATAGGCTACAATAAACTAATTTTGAATAGAGTGATTACTGGTCTGTGCCTCTGTAAATGAGGGAGAACCTGAGTACGCTGTGTGGATGTACATTAGCATTCAGAAATATGTTATATGTATTATAAACACTGATAGTGTTATGCATACCAGGACACAATGCAAATAGTCCATCTGATTAACTGTTCAGGAGTCTTATGGCTTGGGGGTAAAAGCTGTTGGGAAGCCAATTGGACCTAGACTTGGCGCTTCAGTACCGCTTGCCATGCGGTAGCAGAGAGAACAGTCCATGACTGGGGTGGCTAGAGTCTGACACCGCCTGGTATAGAGTTCCTGGATGGCAGGAAGCTTGGCCCCAGTGATGTACTGGGCCGTACGCACTACCCTCTGTAGTGCTTTGCGGTCGGAGGCTGAGCAGTTGCCATACCAGGCAGTGATGCAGCCAGTCAGGATGCTCTTGATGTTGCAGCTGTAGAACCTTTTGAGGATCCGTGGACCCATGCCAAATCTTTTCAGTCTCCTGAGGTGGAATACAATGTATCCAGATAACTGGCTAATCCAATCTGAGTTGATAATGAAAGTCCCCACAGTATGGTGTTGTTTGTTTGGTAACAATGTAACAAGTGTAAATATAATCTTCTTCAAGGCATGCTTGTCTGAATGTTCACTGTCAATCATAGGCATTAGTTCCACCGTCGGTGCAGGAGAAACCTATACAAGTATTCCACATTTCCACTCATCCTCATCCCAGCAGCATACTACCCTGCATCCCATTGCTGGCTTGCCCATGAAGTTACGCAGGGTTGGTCCAGGTCAGTCTCTGGATGGGAGATCAGATGTGCCAGTAGGAGTCACTCATTCCTCTGGTCAAATTATTTTCATCCCAAACACCCAGGGCAGGGATTGGGGACATTTCCCTGTGTATGGTGTTGTTTTACAGATGGGAGGTTTAAAAACAGGTGTGCTGACTCTCTGTGATCACCAAAGATCCCATGGCACTTATTGTAAGAGTAGGGGCGTTAACCCCGGTGTCCTGGCTATATTCCCCATCCGTCTCTCATACCATCATGGCCACTGTCGTGACTTTAACATTTATCTGAAGTTATTCTTATTATACTGTTATTTATCTAATTAACTAACTATGTTTAATTGTTATACAATTAAATTAATCATGTAACAATTAACTCATTAGGATCTGGGTACCACTAGAGTGGTTCTTTAAAGATTAAGGCAGCCCCCGCATCTCTCTGGAAGACATGTTTCAGTTTAATGCATTAGTTGTACAACTGACTAGTATCCCCCTTTCCCTTTCCCTAAAGAGTTACCATCTCCCGAATTAAACTTTAAAAAGTCTTTACATATCACATCTATTAACAGTCAACTTATTAATCATAACCTCGTATCATATCATCATTCTGAACAGTTGTGACCTCCTTGCATCTGCAAAAGTCAGAGCATTACTTATGATTTAGTACTACAAGTAAGATGGAACCAACAGAGGCAGCTCTGCTTCTAGCTCATAAGCAACTTTAGAGTATTTTTTTTGTGTGTGTTATTTCTTACATTATTAGCACAGATTTTTTTTATTTATTATTACATACAGCCGGAAATAACTTTGGGATATTAGAGCTGCGGTAACTCACCAGCATTACGATCAGGAATACGACTTTCCCGAATTGGATCCTTTGTTCGTACTCACCAGGGCAATTTAACTAATTCAACAGGCTGATCCAAAACACCGTTGGCTGAGAAGAGGTATTCGGAGGGGACTTTTAGTCTGAGTCAGGAGGCGCGCACACCATCCACCACTTCCGAGTATATTACTCGCTAATGTTCAGTCTCTGGATAATAAAGTAGAATAGCTCAGGACGAGGATCTCCTTCCAGAGAGACATCAGGGATTGCAACATACTCTGTTTCACGGAAACAAGGCTCTCTCTTGATATACTGTCTTTGTCCATACAGCCAGCTGGGTTCTCAGTACATCGTGCAGACAGGAATAAAGAACTCTCCGGGAAGAAGAAAGGCGGGGGTGTATGTTTCATGATTAACTACTCCTGGTGTGATTGTGATAAAATACAGAAACTCAAGTTCTTTTGTTCAACTGACCTAGAATATCTGACAATCAAATGCCGACCATATTACCTTCCAAAAGAATTCTCTTAGTTTATAGTCACAGCCAAAACTCAAACAGGAAGAACCCATGCTAAGGACTATTCAACGCTGGTCTGACCAATCGGAATCCATACTTCAAAATTGTTTTGATCACGCAGACAGGGATATGTTCCGGGTAGCCTCTGAAAATAACATCAACAAATACACAGATACGGTGACTGAGTTCAACAGGAAGTGTATAGGAGATGTTATGACAACAACCACCCGAGCCCCTGCCTGTTCACCCAGCTATCATCAAGAAGGCAAGGTCAGTATAGGTGCATCAAAGCTGGGACAGAGAGACTGAAAAATAGCTTCTATCTCAAGGCCATCAGACTGTTAAATAGCCATCACTAGGCGGCTTCTACCCGGTTACGTAACCCTGTATCTTGGAGGCTGCTGACCTAGACTTGAAATCACTGGCCACTGTAATAATGGAACACTTGTCACTTTAAGAATGTTTACATATTTTTTAATTTCTTATCTCGAATGTACAGCGGGTGAAATAAGTATTGAACACGTCACCATTTTTAACAGTAAATATATTTCCAAAGGTGCTATTGACATGACGTTTTCACCAGATGTTGGTAACAACCCAAGTAATCCATACATACAAAGAAACCAAAACAAATAAGTTCAGAAATTAAGTTATGTATAATAATGTGAAATGACACAGGGAAAAAGTATTTAACACACTTATTGATATGTATTTAATACTTTGTACAAAAGCCTTTGTTGGTAATGACAGCTTCAAGACGCCTCCTGTATGGAGAAACTAGTCGCATGCATTGCTCTGGTGTGATTTTGGCCCATTCTTCCACACAAACAGTCTTCAAATCTTGAAGGTTCCGTGGGCCTCTTCTATGAATCTTGATCTTGTCAGGCTCTGGCCATAGAGAAGCCTATTTGCTTCTCTATGTAACCATGGTCAGAGTCTGACAGGTCTTTTCTTTCTCTTTCTGGTGGTGGTTTGTGTGGGATCCCTAATTAGAGGCAGCTGTAGCGCATCGTCTCTAATTAGGGATCCTACATAGGTTGGTAGAATTTCACACTGGGTTGTGGGTCGTTGTCGTTATATGTCGCAGTCACAGTGAAAGTAAGTGTGCTCATTTGTTACGTCCGTTTCATTTGTGTCTGGTTTGCTTAACGTGACGTTTTTGTCTATCGTGTTTGTTGGTATTGTGTAGTTCGTTCATTTATATACATAGTAAATAATAAAGAAATGTCGAACTATAATCCCTGCGCTGCGTCTTGGTCGAGGTATGCACCCTCTCGTGACAGATCTTCAGTTCTTTCCATAGATTTTCAATGGGATTTAAGTCAGGTGATTGGCTGGGCCATTCTAGCAGATTTTCTTTCTTTGAAACCAATTGAGAGTTTCCTTGGCTGTGTGTTTGGGATCATTGTCTTGCTGAAATGTCCACCCTCGTTTCATCTTCATCATCCTGGTAGATGGCAGCAGATTTTTGTCAAGAATGTCTCTGTAAATTTGCCCATTCATCCTTCCTTCAATTATGTGAAGTTTGCCAGTACCATTTGCTGAAAAGCAGCCCCACACCATGATGTTCCCACCTCCAAACTTCACTGTTGGTATGGTGTTTTTAGGGTGATGTACAGTGCCATTTCTCCTCCAAACATGGTGTGTATTATGACATCCAAACAGTTCAATTTTGCTCTCATCTGACCAAACTATATTCTCCCAGTATTTCACTGGCTTTTCCAAATGTTGTGCAGCAAACTCTAAACGAGCTTCAACATGCTTTTTTTTTCAGCAATGGAGTCTTGCGTGGTGAGCGTGCATACAGGCCATGGCGGTGGAGTGCATTACTTACTGTTTTCTTTGAGACAACAGTACCCGCTAATTGCAGGTTTTTTTGAAGCTCTCCACAAGTGGTCCTTGGCTCTTGGACAACTCTTCTGATTATTCTTTTCACTCCTCTGTCAGAAATCTTGCGAGGAGCACCTGGTCGAGGCAAATTTATGGTGAAATGATTGTCTTTCCACTTCCGTATTATGGCCCCAACAGTGCTCACTGGAACATTCAGAAGCTTAGAAATGCGCCTATAACCAATGCCATCATTATGTTTTGCAACAATTAGGTTGCAAAGGTCTTGAGACAGCTCTTTCCTTTTACCCATCATGAGATGTGTCTTGTGTGACACCTTGGCAATGAGACCTTTTTGTAGGCCATCAGTTGGGACTGAACCAGCTGATATTAATTTGCACTGACAGTGGGCTGGATTGCTTTTTAATTACTGATAGTTTTCAGCTGTTGTCTTGGCTTTCCATGCCTTTTTGCACCTCCCTTTCTTCATGTGTTCAATACTTTTCCCCTGTGTCATTTCACATTATTACACATAACGTAATTTCTGAACTTATTTGATTTGGTTTCTTTGTATGTATGGATTACTTGGGTTGTTACCAACATCTGGTGAAATGTCATGTCAATAGCACCTTTGGAAATATATTTACTGAGAAAAATGGTGACATGTTCAATACTTATTTCACCTGCTGTATATACTGTATTCTATTCTACTGTATTTTAGTCTATGCCACTCTGATATTGCTTGTCCTAAATATTTATATATTTCTTAATTCCATTCTTTTACTTTTAGACTTGTGTTTATTGTGTGTATTGTTGTGAATTGTTAGATAATAACACACTGTTGGAGCTAGAAACACAAGCATTTCACTACACCTGCAATAACATCTGCTAAACATGTGTATGTGACCAATACAATTTGATTTGATTACACAAATTGGTTTAATTATTTATTTGCTAGCTAATTAAATTGGAACACAGGATACACATACACACCCTGCACCGGTTATTGGCTGGAGACAATACACTGAAAACAGGTCCCTAGAGGAATGACAACAACATGGGTTCTTGTTAAAGAAGAGATGGAAAGGGACAGAGACACTTAACCTTGATACATTCAGAAACTACTCTCACCTACAGTACCCATATACTTTGCACACGAACCGTCGCCCGCTTTGAGTAAGAAATCATGAATCTATTTCTCAGTGAACAGGACAGCCTTGGAAAGGGGTTTGGGCCTTTTCGTGGCACGCTTGTAAGGCTCTGATTGTCCAAAATGGTTCCAACCAGTCTTCTACTGTTGTCCTTCTTTGTTTTTTTTGTTTTTTTTTTATTTCACCTTTATTTAACCAGGTAGGTCAGATTGAGAACAAGTTCTCATTTGCAACTGCGACCTGGCCAAGACAAAGCAAAGCAGTGTGACAAATAACAACACAGAGTTACACATTAAACAAACAGTCAAAAACACAATAGAAAAATCTATATACAGAGTGCAAAATGTAGTGCAAAAATGCAGTAAGGTTAAGAGGTAGAACAATAAATAGACTATAGTGGTGACATAAATTACAGAATTATCATTATTAACACAGGAATGAAAAGTGTGCAAATTATGATGTGCAAATAGAGATACTGGAGTGCAAGATTAGTGAAAATAAACAAAAAATAAATATGGGGAATGAGGTAGTAGTGTGGGCTATTTACAGAAGGGCTATATACAGGTGCAGTGATCGATAAGCAGCTTTGACAGCTGATGCTTAAAGTTATTGAGGGAGATAGGAACCTCTAGCTTCAATGATTTTTGCAATTCGTTCCAGTCATTGGCAGCAGCAAACTGGAAGGAATGGCGACCAAAGGAGGTGTTGGCTTTGGGGGTGACCAGAGAGATATACCTGCTGGAGCGCATGCTACGGGTGGGTGTTGCTATAGTGACCAGTGAGCTGAGATAGGGCGGGGATTTACCTAATAAAGACTTATAGATGACCTGGAGCCAGTGGGTTTGGCGGCGAATATATAATGAAGGCCAGCCAACGAGAGCATACAGGTCGCAGTGGTGGGTAGTGTATGGGGCTTTGGTGACAAAACGGATGGCACTGTAATAGACTACATCCAGATTGCTAAGTAGAGTATTGGAGGCTAGTTTGTAAATGACATCGCCGAAATCAAGGATCGGTAGGATAGTCAGTTTTACAAGGGCATGTTTGGCAGCATGAGTGAAGGAGGCTTTGTTGCGAAATAGGAAGCCAATTCTGGATTTAATTTTGGATTGGAGATGGTTGATGTGAGTCTGGAAGTTGAGTTTATAGTCTAACCAGATGCCTAGGTATTTGTAGGTGTCCACGTATTCTAATTCGGATCCGTCGAGAGTAGTGATGATAGTCCGGTGGGCGGGTGCTGGCAGCGTTCGATAGAAAAGCATGCACTTAGTTTTACTAGCGTTTAAGAGCAGTTGGAGGCCACGGAAGGAGTGTTGTATGGCATTGAAGCTTGATTGAAGGTTAGTAAACACAGTGTCCAAAGAGGGGCCAGATGTATACTTTTGTAGTTGTCCGGTATCCGGCGACTTGTCGTGTAGTCCTGAACAGAACTACAGAGTTGATTTTCCTTCGATTCGCTCTTGAAGAGGTTTCTTTGAAGATAGGCTAGCCAGCCATATCGATGGTTCCCCAGTGGGGTGATGAGATTAGCGTAATACGATGGTTTGAGCAGAGTAATAGGATGGTCCTACTTAAATTCGCTTTCGAAGATACTTTACTTAGGACAGCCAATCACCTTGTGTTGAGATTCAAAGTTCAAACCATTTTAAATGTGTAGCTGCCGATTCACACTTTTCTGGTCTAATGTGTTAATTCGTAACCCATCATTTATACATTTCATTCGAAAGGGGCGGTTCCGGCAGGCTGACACGCTCTCTGACCTCACTTTGGGGTGGTGACTACTCACTGTGTAAAGTTACGAAAAATGATTATCTCTTAAAGCTTCTCAAATCACATCCCTCTCTTAACAAAATATATCATTTTTCATATTACATGCACAACGCATAGTATGGAAACGTCATGTACTGTATGTAGTGGGTATACTTTCGAAATGAAAGTATTTCCTTTATACATTTTTTTATGACATCACAAAATAACAAACAAAATGTCCTTTGTGTACTATAGACAGCCTCTGACTATTCCCCACGTTCTACGTTATAAATATTGTTCCAGTATTCGCTTTTGAACGTGTTAGTTTCAGCGGGAAAAATTCTGTTGAAACAAAGCACATTCCTTTGGTGAATCTTGAGAGGGAGAGCCTGGATCGTCTTCCTTGATTTACAACAGGACGTGAGTTGGTAATCCCCCCTAGTTCTTTCCTTCCCCCTCTACAGGTGAGAGGGGGTCTGATTGAAATTATTCATTGCAAACCTGATTTGACCTATTTGGATTCTCGTTGACAGTCATGACACCACCTAATCTTTCCCAGCTTCCAATTGGTTCATTCCTCTCCCCGGTAACTATTCCCAAGGTCATTGCTGTAAATGAGAATGTGTTCTCAGTCAACTTACCGGGTTAAATAAAATCAATCATCAGTGTCTAGACTAATAGATTTTCACAAGTGAACATATCATTATACAGTACACTTTAGACTATAGGCAAAATATGTGTTTTTATTTATCAAATCAATACAAAATAGTAAGAATAAATCATGTTTAATTATATTGTGTTATTTACAATGGAATTGTATGATCATGATTGTATGATTATTTAGTGCATTGATTAGCATACAGAAATATGTTATATGTATTATAAACACTGAAAGTGTTATGTATATCACCTGAGCTGAGTGTTATGATTGGATAAATACAGATATTTGAATACTGAATGTGAAGTGTAAAGGGTTAAATGTTTTAAAGGCAGTATAGGCTTTGCCACTTTGGTAGACAGATCATATTGTGGTGTGTGAAACAGGCTACCAGTCTTTTACATGAATATCGTCCACTGCTTCTTGTCCAAACTGAATAATGAGAATGTGTATAGTGTAATATAATCAGATATGTGTTATGTATGTTATAGGAAATTGGGCTTTGACATTTCGGTGATAAGAGAGATCGTATTGGGGTGTGTACCAGTCTTCTACATAAATATCTTCCTCTGTTTCTTGAACAGGCTGCTGGGTGAGGTCAGAGCCTCCGGGCTCATGCCAGAGTAAAGGGTCTGGTTCCTGGTTCTCCTGATCACCAGGGAGACTCGCACCACCAGGAGCACACAGGAAACCACTAAGAGCACAACTGGAAGTGATAGAACACACAGAGTGAATTAACATACATCATTTACATGTACAGTATACCAAACATTAGGAACACCTTCCTAATACTGAGTTGCACCCACACTCAGTACAAAACAGTTCGTGTCTAATATGATTTACAGAGAATAGAAAATATGGTTACTCAATGTTTAAGTGTTTCACATGGAGAGATTTGAGCCCAGTCCAAATTGAAGCTAGACATTTCTCGTAGCTCTGAAAGATTCTGTTGGGTCTGAGCAATATGGTGGAAACTCCATTCAGCCTATCAAATGACTCGGTGGAGCTATTGCTTACATCCATCCAACCCATTCAGATCTACAAGAAGTGTGGGGTTTATTTTTGCACTTGGTAATAGATCTCTAGTCTGAGAGATGACGACTACTCACCCATGAAGATAGCGTTAGTGCTTGGTGCTGCAGGGTCGTAGTGCTTGGTCACGTTTCCAACCAGAGCAATGATCACCACAGGGTAAATAGTCAGGATGTACCTCACATGCTCATACAGCAGGAAGTTCTCAATACCAAACCTACAATGAAAACACATCACAATTACATTGAGAGTATGTGGCTGTGTGCATAAATGTGCTGAGAGGTCCAATTTACATTGGTAACGTCTATATAATGAACAAATAAAAGATCCGCCTCAAGTAAGTGAGATTGGATCATATGCCCAAAACTGTAATAAAAAAATGATGAGCCTGATTCTCATAAGAGAGAATGTTTGTTAAACTGTGCTTACCATCCGATCACCTCCACCAGTAGGATACAGAGAGACACGGTGGCTGCAGTGTTCTTTGCCACTCCAGAGAGGTCCAACACCAGAGTGAAGTTGATCAAAGTGGCAATGGTTGTCCATGTGGTGTACAGCGCAATGCCATTTTGCACCTAAGAGTTAAGAAAACGATACTTATAGAATTGTGCGATTCTAGGAAGGGTAGAGGAACTGAAAGTGGATTACCTAAAATGGTTAGTGAAACTACGGCACAATAGAATGACTGAAAAGGAAAATGCACTAGGATGGCCTGGATCCAGATCTGAATGTGCTTTAGCCAACTCCTCTCAATATACATTTTGCCATACAATTAAATGACATGCATGAATCCTATGAAAAATAATACTATTGTCTTTAGTTGGCTAAAACACATCTGGGGGACCATGCTACAATCATGACGTTGGCGTGAGATTATCTTACTTGAATAACCCTCAAATTAAACTCACCAGCAACCGGATGCACCAGAGGTCCCTGGGGTGGTTTTGGTTGAGCCAGGCTCCGTAAACACTCAGCCCATAGCAGGAGAAGAAGACCATGGAGTAGTTGGTGACAGCAATGGTCACCATTACAATCAATGCAGCAGTCATCTGCCTGTCAGGAACAGTAAAAAAAAGACCCCTCTAATTATCATAGCATGATCGAGACCCAGAACAATATGATGAATCTCAATGGGTCCAATTATCTATACCTTATGTAGTAACAACATTGTATTAATGTATTTGCATTGCAGTTGTAAAGCAAAGGTGAAAAAAGAAAGGGGGAAATGCTAGGTCTATATGGTTCAACTTGTCTCAATGTTCTCTACTGACTGGCAGAGGCCCACAGTGTGGCCATTGTGGTACGGTTACGAGAGATGCTGCAAGTTTGCTTCCACCCATCCACTGAAATCACTTTAGTCAGGAAACTGGAACAGAGCATGTTTCACCCGTCCTTGATAATTACATTGGAACTCATTGGTTAAGGTGTTAAAAGACTGGTACGCACTCTTGATCCCATAGAAGCAGCCAGGTCATGTTGAGAGCCATGTTAACTATCCAGGACAGATAGAAACCGTACAGTAGCACAGAGAGGGTCCAGCTCCTGATGAATAGAAAAATAAAGTTGGTGTCAAAACAATACACATTCTACTGTAGCTACCAGCATCAAAACCATTCTGTTTCAATACCTACCCGATAATACAATGTTCCATTCTAATAAATGAATTACTGCATTTCATTGTCTACATGTTGACACTACAGTAGGATGGTGGCCTAAAAGATGGAAAAGAATAGATGACAATACAATAGAATAGTAGCCAGATGGATGGCTGCATGGTTGGATTATCTGATATACAGTGGGGAGAACAAGTATTTGATACACTGCCGATTTTGCAGGTTTTCCTACTTACAAAGCATGTAGAGGTGTGTAATTTTTATCATAGGTACACTTCAACTGTGAGAGACGGAATCTAAAACAAAAATCCAGAAAATCACATCGTATGATTTTTAAATAATTAATTTTAATTTTATTGCATGACATAAGTATTTGATCACCTACCAACCAGTAAGAATTCCGGCTCTCACAGACCTGTTAGTTTTTCTTTAAGAAGCCCTCCTGTTCTCCACTCATTACCTGTATTAACTGCACCTGTTTGAACTCATTACCTGTATAAAAGACACCTGTCCACACACTCAATCAAACAGACTCCAACCTCTCCACAATGGCCAAGACCAGAGAGCTGTGTAAGGACATCAGGGATACAATTGTAGACTTGCACAAGGCTGGAATGGGCTACAGGACAATAGGCAAGCAGCTTGGTGAGAAGGCAACAACTGTTGGCGCAATTATTAGAAAATGGAAGAAGTTCAAGATGACGGTCAATCTCCCTCGGTCTGGGGCACCATGCAAGATCTCACCTCGTGGGGCATCAATGATCATGAGGAAGGTGAGGGATCAGCCCAGAACTACACGGCAGGACCTGGTCAATGACCTGAAGAGAGCTGGGACCACAGTCTCAAAGAAAACCATTAGTAACACACTACGCCGTCATGGATTAAAATCCTGCAGCGCACGCAAGGTCCCCCTGCTCAAGCCAGCGCATGTCCAGGCCCGTCTGATGTTTGCCAATGTCCATCTGGATGATCCAGAGGAGGAATGGGAGAAGGTCATGTGGTCTGATGAGACAAAAATAGAGCTTTTTGGTCTAAACTCCACTCGCCGTGTTTGGAGGAAGAAGAAGGATGAGTACAACCCCAAGAACACCATCCCAACCGTGAAGCATGGAGGTGGAAACATCATTCTTTGGGGATGCTTTTCTGCAAAGGGGACAGGACGACTGCACCGTATTGAGGGGAGGATGGATGGGACCATGTATCGCGAGATCTTGGCCAACAACCTCCTTCCCTCAGTAAGAGCATTGAAGATGGGTCGTGGCTGGGTCTTCCAGCATTACAACGACCCGAAACACACAGCCAGGGCAACTAAGGAGTGGCTCCGTAAGAAGCATCTCAAGGTCCTGGAGCGGCCTAGCCAGTCTCCAGACCTGAACCCAATAGAAAATCTTTGGAGGGAGCTGAAAGTCCATATTGCCCAGTGACAGCCCCGAAACCTGAAGGATCTGGAGAAGGTCTGTATGGAGGAGTGGGCCAAAATCCCTGCTGCAGTGTGTGCAAACCTGGTCAAGAACTACAGAAAACGTATGATCTCTGTAATTGCAAACAAAGGTTTCTGTACCAAATATTAAGTTCTGCTTAATAAAATGCAATAAAATGCAAATTAATTACTTAAAAATCATACAAAGTGATTTTCTGGATTTTTGTTTTATATTCCGTCACTCACAGTTGAAGAGTACCTAAGATAAAAATTACAGACTTCTACATGCTTTGTAAGTGGGAAAACCTGCAAAATCGGCAGTGTATCAAATACTTGTTCTCCCCACTGTATATGTTTTCGGTCAGTACCCTCTATAGAGAAAGGACATGATATAGATGACCATGAGAGTCAGCCAGGTGTAGATGAGCCCCCAGATGGAGAAGGTCCATCCGGCCGGAGTTATGTCAGTCTCATACTTCTTGGAGATGTTCCCTGTACTCCAATGGAATGGTCCTAGGAGAGAATGTGTAGCAAAACAAGTACATTGTAACAGATGGGAAACTACAGTAGAACTTTTTGTGTCAGTCAGTTATGTTTTCTGAAGCACAGGACATCCTCCCTAAGTGCGCCTGCCGACAAAGTTATATCATGCTGGGTTGACTTCTGCTTTTACATTTGTACTCCTACTTCCAATCTAATAACTTAATATTACCAATATTAACAGAATAATGGCATTGGTATCACTGCCCAACAGTTTTTGTTTCTTGGCCAAACATCTACTAGGAGAAGAAGCCATCACAACACATAGTTAGTTGCAACATATGATAGCACTTTATTACACACTGAGTTCAAAGTTACATGATAAACTCACCCTTTCCAGCTCCTGCCATGGCATTTATTGCCAAAGCAGAAATGTAGATCAGCACAGATAGTGTAATGACCACAATACGAGGAAGGCTTCTATCCTCCATTGTACCTAACTCACTTCAACAGCTCAAATGTA
Organism: Thymallus thymallus; assembly: GCA_023634145.1. Taxonomy (NCBI): domain Eukaryota; kingdom Metazoa; phylum Chordata; class Actinopteri; order Salmoniformes; family Salmonidae; genus Thymallus; species Thymallus thymallus. The sequence goes on from CM042382.1 coordinate 14,851,900, forward strand.
TGCCTATCTAGATAACTGGCTGTCTAGTCGATAGTTGATTATGAAAGTTGTCTTCCCTCTTTCTCTCAAAAATAAAGCACTTTCAAAGTTTGGAAAAGTAACATAGACTTTTATTAAGCAAGCAACAAAAGCAGAGGAGCCCCCGGAGACTTCTGAACTTCCCAGACTCCTTTGTGCTTCTTATACACATTTGTGGTCACATAGCATACATAGCTCCTTCCCCCCGGGTAGGCTGATTAACACCTCTAACCGTCTTCCACTTTCGTTTCAAAACCTTTCAACTCTGGTTCGTCTAACTCCTCTTCCTGTCAGCAGTTAAACCTTCAAAATATAAAACACTCCCCCCTTGGCAATAAAACTTAAAGATACGAAACTGTGAAACCATAGTGGCGACCCCTTAGTAATGGTAATGGTGCAAAGATAAACACATTCATCCATGAAGGCAACCAGACACACACTCATAATTATCAACATACATGGACCCAAATTCTTAGTGCCTGTTACAACCTGGTACAACCACATCACAATACAGACACTGTTCTATTCAACTATTCTAGTCCTTCTTATATTATAGCTAATGTGTGTCTAAGTGTACCCCATAAAACCATATGATCATCTTCTCTTGGGCTTCACTGACTGCTCTAACTTTTGGGCTTTACTGACTGCTCTAACTATTGGGCTTCACTGACTGCTCTAACTATTGGGCTTTACTGACTGCTCTATCTCCATCCTGTTGCTATCCTATGCCATTCTATACGTTTACGGAGTAACCTATTGTGGTTTCTAAACTTCCAGTTCTGTTCTTTGGATCATAGTCCTAAACATATTGAACAAAAGCTTAAAATATTCAACAAAGTCCACAGAGTGTTTCGTAACAAATCTAATGAGTGGGAAGGAGTAGTCTATACAATGTCTATAATAAATCTAAAAACTATTTGTAATAGTGAAATTGTGAGTCAGCAAATCAAACTACAAATTTATGTTATGGTATGACATTGTAACAGGGTTGAGGTGGGCGCAGGAACGTGCAGGAACGCCCTGAATTGCTGGCCGGCATTGCACCCTTCTCCCTGCATGTGGCTTGTATTTAGGGACACTATTGATATTCTGGATTCCCCTCATTGTTTATGCGATTAAAATGTGAGTCAAAAGGGAAATAATAGTATTATCTGAGTTTTTCGTTTAGGCTATGCCATCATTGCAGTATAATTAATGTGCAATGATTTAGCTTAACATTTATGTGTAATCTGTTGATGTGTTGGATAGTATATGTAACAGCCATCCCACCCCTCTCTTTATCAAAGCTGGGAGGAAGTGATGTAATATATAAATTAACAATCCTTGCTATCCGGGATCTTTGGGACACAGACGCCCTCGCCCTAGAACTGATCATACCCCCAAGACATGCTAACCTCCCCTGTTGTTGGTAATGGTGAGAGGTTAGCATGTCTTGGGGGTATGAACTTTGACGCTCTGTAACTTTTGTCACCCATCATTATTCACGATTCATTCAGGATTAGCCGTAATCAAGGTAGCATCCACATTATTGTAAAAGTGTTTAGAAACATATTCTATTCTTATTTGCAATTAAAGTGACTCCAATATTACATTTCTATTGGGCACAAAATAATCTGAAACACAACCAAAACGAACTGTAAATACATCCAACAAGTTTCTAGAGTCACAAGCTCTAGGCAAATGGGACCAAATACAAAACGTTTGTTGTGGAAATTTTACACAGGGACACTCGAAATCAATCTTAAATGAATCATTGTTTATTACCAGTGCACTGGAGAGGTTCCAACCAACTCAAAGGACACATGTCAATCAGGAGCTCCCGTTAGTTATCTTATATGCAGACAAGTTATATTTGCATGATTTAGCTTATTCATAATTTATTCATCATTAACGTTTGCTTCCTTCATGTGACCGACCAATACTGGGTCATGCATGTGACAGACCAATACCTCACGAGGCTTCATCTCTCTAAGCTGAGACCTTGAAACAGTGTTATCTGTTAAGGAACAGTTTTGTAACCCGGACATTAAGCTGTTAGCCTGAGACCCTACTATTTGCAGAGGGAATTCACGGTGGCCATTGCTGCTATTGTTTACATCCTGCCCTCCACGGACGCAAACACAGCGTGTGAGGTCATCCACTCTGCTATCGCGAGATTACAGACAGCGCATCCCAGTGCTTTCTTTGCCATTTTGGGGGATTTTAACCATGCATCTCACTCTTCAACGCTGCCCACGTTCAAACAGTTTGTGAAGTGCCCAACCATGAATAATAAAACTCTGGACTTGTTATATGTTAATGTGAAGGATGCATACAACTCCACTGCACTCCCTCCCCTCGGTAGATCGGATAACAACCTTGTCCACCTCACCTCACTCTACAGGCCTATGGTCAAACATCAGCCTGCGACCACTAGGACCATTAGGAGATGTTCCCCGGAGGCGAATGAGGCCTTACAGGACTGCTTTGAAACAACAGACTGGGATGTGCTCTGTGAGGCTCATGGGGAGGACATTGATGGACTTACTGACTGCATAACGGACTATATAAATTTTTATGTAGACAGCACTGTACGCACCAGGAAGGTACAATGAGAAGAAGAGGGCCTTCAAGGAGGGGAACAGGAACAAATTGAAATGCGTCCAGAGGGAGCTGAAGTTGTGGATTGCTGAGGGGAAGAGAGGGTATAAGGAGAAGATGGAGGACTGCTGAGGCAGAGCCAGGTGAGAGAGGTGTGGAAGGGTATAAGAAATATCACTGGATTCAAAAAGTCAAACAGTGGGCAGACGGAGGGGACCCAGGAGGGTTCACCTCCCCTCCAGCTCCCCAGGTCACACACCCTCATGGCTGTCCCACCCCCACTTTGCTCACAACACCTCTGTTGAGACAATCAGTGACCCCCTCCCCACCTCCGCCCCTGCTCCCTCTGGACTGATCCTTAACATCCCCCTTCCCCTCACCTCCCCACCTGGGCTGGCTTTTTCCACCAACCAAGTGAAGAGAGAGCTGGGGAGACTACATCAGTGGAAATCGGTGGGCCCTGATGGCATCAGCCCAAGGGTGCTTAGGGTCTGTGCTGACCAACTGTGTGAAATACTCCAGCTCCCCTTCAACCTTAGCCTGAGCCTGTAAAGGGTCCCTATGCTGTGGAAAACATCCTGCCTGGTCCCAGTGCCCAAGAAGGCGCACCCCACTGTCCTGAATGACTTCAGACCTGTAGCGCTAACATCCCACATCATGAAGACCCTGGAAAGGTTAGTCCTCGCTCACATCAGACCCCTGGTGTGTACATCACTGGACCCCCTGCAGTTTGCATATCAGCGCAACATTGGGATGGATGATGCAATCATCTACCTTCTGCAGAGGGCCTACTCTCACCTGGACAACACAGGTTGCACTGTGAGGGTTATGTTTTTTGACTTCTCCAGTGCCTTCAACACCATTCAGCCCCTGCTACTTGGTGAGAAGATGAAGAGGATGAAAGTGGAAACACCCTTAGTCTCCTGGGTCACGGACTACCTGATCGGTAGGCCACAATTTGTGCGACTACAGAGCTGTGTTTCAGAACGGGCAGTGAGCAACACAGGGGCCACCCAGGGAACGGTCCTGTCCCCCTTCCTGTTCACCCTCTACACCTCGGACTTCAGATATAAGTCTGAAACATGCCAGCTACAGAAGTTCTCGGATGACTCTGCAATTGTAGGGTGCATCAGGGGTGGGCAGGAGGAGAAGTACAGGAGCACAATCAATTACTTTGTGTTGTGGTGTGAGCAGAACCACCTTCAGCTCAACATCAGCAAAACAAAGGAGATGGTGGTGAACTTCAGGATAACCAAGGCCTAACTGACTGCAGTCCCTATACAGGGGACGGATGTGCAAATGGTTGGGTCATACAAGTTCCTGGGAGTCCATATGGCCAACAGGCTGGAATGAGCTGGTATCACCGGGGCTCTGTACAAAAAGGTACAGACGTGTGCTTACCTTCTACCAGTCTGTGGTGCCATCTTTTTTGCAGTGGTGTGCTGGGGCGCCAACATAAAAACCGGTGATGCTTCTCGGGTAAATAAGCTGATCAGGAAGGCTAGCTCTGTTCTGGGGATTAGTCTTGACACTCTAGAGGAGGTTGTGGAGAGACGTCATTCTGTAACTGTTGAATTGCCCACTCCCTGACCAAAGCCCTTCTCCCCTGATTGCTCAGTTTGACTGGCCGGCCAGTTCTAGGAAGAGTCTTGATGGTTCCAAACTTCTTTCGTTTAAGAATGATGGAGGCCACTGTGTTCTTGGGGACCTTCAATGTAGTAGACATTTTTTGGTATCCTTCCCCAGACCTGTGCCTTGACACAATCCTGTCAAGGAGATCTCAAGGATGATCAATTGAAACAGAATGCTCAGTTTTGAGTCTCATAGCAAAGGGTCTGAATACTTATATAAATAAGGTATTTCTGTTTCTTATTCTAATACATTTGCAAAAATGTCTAAAAACCTGTTTTTGCTTTTTTATTATGGGGTATTGTGTGTGGATTGATGAGGAAAAAAATATTATTTAATCAATTTAAGGCTAATGCTGTAACATAACAAAATGTGGAAGAGAGGTCTGAAAACTTCTAAATACACTGTATTTTCCAGCATGAGATCAACTGTCACCTTATATTTGAGGGTATTTTCATACATATCTTTTTTACCGTTTAGAAATGAAAGCACTTTATGTATCTAGTCCCCTGATTTGAAAGTGTCATAAGCTTTTGGACAAATTATCTTACAGTGTATTAAATTTAGTCAAAAGTTTAGTATTTGGTGCCCAGTAGAAAGGAATGTTCAATAATGTATTATGCCAATTCGTAGTCACTTTTATCGTCAATAAGAATAGCATATGTTTCTGAATACTTGTACATGAATGTGGATGCTAGTATGATTAAAGATAATCATTAATAAATAACAAATAATGATTACAGAGGCATGATGATTAAAGAGGCATAAATATCATCTCCCGAAGAAATGGTTACCTCCCTTGTTATTGGTAATGGTGAGAAGTTAGCATGTTTTTGGTAATGGTGAGAGGTTAGCATGTTATTGGTAATGGTGAGAAGTTTGCATGTTATTGGTAATGGTGAGAGCTCAGCATGTTATTGTTAATGGTGAGAAGTTAGCATGTTATTGGTCATGGTGAGAAGTTAGCATGTTATTGGTCATGGTGAGAGGTTAGCATGTTGTTGGTAATGGTGAGAAGTTAGCATGTTATTGGTAATGGTGAGAAGTTAGCATGTTATTGGTAATGGTGAGAGCTCAGCATGTTATTTGTAATGCTGAGAGGTTAGCATGTTATTGGTAATGGTGAGAGGTTAGCATGTTAATGGTAATGGTGAGAAGTTAGCATGTTATTGGCAATGGTGAGAGGTTAGCATGTTTTGGGGGCATGATCTTTGTGCATCTGTAACTAATTTAAATGGGCAGAGGAGATACATAAAGTGCTCATTACTAAACAGTTAAACTGATATGTATGAAAATACCCTCAAATAAAAGATGACATCCTGTGCTGTCGCCTCATATAAAACATTTGATCTCAAATCCAAAATGCTGGAGTATAGAGCCAAATTAAAAGTTTTAACTTCACTGTCCAAATAAATACATCAGGGAATGTTTTTTCAAATTGTAATTGTAATTGAACTGTGTTTTGTGGTAAATGGAAATCCAAACCCACCAGCATACATCCTTGTGTTAGATGAATTGTAATACAATATATTTTTTGTGATAATCCTGTATGAGTTGTGTTTCCATATCCATTACCTACAATAGTTCAGGTCTCCATTGACTCTGCCCTACCCAAGAACCTGGTTAATACAGTACAACATCACATTACTGCAACAGATGAGGTCATCCAAATACTGCAGTTAGTCAATCAACAATCAAATATTTAATCACATAGCCATAACTATGGTTTTAAATGTGATTATTGATGATGCCAATACATTCTATGCAGTATAAGCCATAGCCTGGGTACCAGTCTCTTTAGCTAATCCACTCCCTGTACTCCATGTCATGTGAAAAGAGACTAGCCTTTCTGCCTCTTCAATTATGAACATTATATCATTAATGAGCTCGACGAGTACAGAGGATTTGATCCTGATTCGATCAAGCTCACAGCTATCCTACAATCACAACAATTATGCAAATTTGGGAACTCTATAACCTTTTTTTGCTAACCAACCATTTTTGGTTTGTCCAGAAGAAACCAGTGAAGACAGTACAGTTGTTTAGTAATGAGTTTAGAAACTCTGTGAAACCAGTCTGTCAAAGTTGACAGCACATGTCTAAATTCTCAAACAACAACTCAAACCACAAAACATGCCTATATAACAGGTAAATATACGTTTTTTACTTAATTATACATGAGGCTCCACATGTTGTCATGGAAAATATTAATGCTATTTCCAACAACCAATGAATAAATCCAGTGCATAACTTGAAAATTGAGATTGCAGAAAGGCCAGTCTCTTTGGCAATGACAAGGAGTGCCAAGGAGTGGTAGGTTAGCTAAAGAGGCCGTACCTCTTCCCAAACAAGGCAAGCCCACATTAGATGAAGAACCGCCCAGGGCATGAGCTTTAAAAAGCCTTGCTCAGGTAATAAAATGCATACCGCAAGCAGTAAAGTATGCTGGAGGTGAGTACATGGTCCGAGAGATATGTCCTTTAAACTGTAATTTGTCCTAGTTTGTCAGTTCCCATACTGCTTTCCATTTTTATGAAATTACCACATGCTTTATTTGGATTACTTAAAGCTTACTGCTATAATAGTGTTTATTCATTGGTTTTCTCAATGCTATGTCTGCTAAAACTTTCACTGTCTTAGGCTCTTGAATGTGCCACATGCTAACTGATAAATACACTATACTGTATAAACAAAAGTATGTGGACACCACTTCAAATGAGTGGATTTGGCTATTTCAGCGACACCCGTTGCTGACAGAATATAAAATCGAGCACACCGCCATGCAATCTCCATAGACAAACATTGTCTGTAAGATGGTCTTACTGAAGAGCTCAGTGACTTTCAACGTGGCACCGTCATAGGATGCCACCTTCCCAACAAGTCAGTTCGTCAAACTTCTGCCCTGCTAGAGCTGCCCCGGTCAACTATAAGTGCTGTTATTGTGAATCGGAAATGTCTAGGAGCAACAGCGGCTCAGCCGCAAAGTGTTAAGCCACACAAGCTCACAGAAAGGGACCGCCAAGAGCTGAAGCGCGTAGAGCGTCAAAATCGCCTGTCCTCGGTTGCAACACTCACTGCCGAGTTCCAAACTGCCTCTGGAAGCAACGCCAGCAAAATACCTCTTCATTGGGAGCTTCTTGAAATGGGTTTCCATGGCCGAGCAGCCAAACACAAGCCTAAGATCACCATGCTCAATGCCAAGCGTCGGCTGGAGGGGTGTAAAGCTCACCGCCATTGGAAACGCGTTCTCTCGAGTGATGTGGCAACAGTTTGGGGTTGATGCCCATGATTTGGAATTAGATGTTCGACGAGCAGGTGTCCACATACCTTTGGTCATGTACTGTATCTGCAAGTGCTACATTTGTAGGTGATAATAACGGTTATTGATGTAGTCATGCTGGAAATATGCTAGCCTTCAAGGGCATGTATTGGAGTGTTTTATTTGTGTATTGTCTTTTTAGATGGGTGTGAGAATATGGAGCATCCTGCTGTTAGTTCAAGTTCTTTGTTTGACATCAGTTGATGCCTACCCCAATGGAAAAGTGACTGAATCCTGTGGGAATATGATGCCAAAACACAGTCATGCCCCCAACACCACCCACTGTCCCTACACACTGGCTGTCAATGTCACTCAATTCAGTTCTGGAGATTACATCCAAGGTAATAATAACAGTTTGGTGATACAACAGAGGAATATATTCTTCTTAATTGTTAAATCCAATGTATTTTGGGGTGTATTTCCAGACAGAAGGAAAAGGAGGTTTGTCAATACATTTCACATCCTCTGTTTTTCTAGATCTCCTGTGTACAATAAGCTGAACAGAAACATATTGGATCTAAAGAGAGGAGGTTTAAAATCCAGAGGACTAGACATGCACCCATTTTATCACCCACACTCATACACTGTCATGTACTGTCCCTAGTTACCATATCTGGAACGATATACTTTGAGGGCTTCCTGCTTGAAGCTCGGGATGCATCCAATCCAGACTCTGATGCTGTCGGCTCCTTCACCCTGACCAATCCTAAAACTACACAACTGTTGAAATGTGGCGACACTCCGGTAGGCCTACTTACCTTTACGCAAAGAGATCAATGGATTTATTTTAACTTGGCTTAGAATTAATCCTTTACAATGACATTAGGTTACGCATAGCCTCAACACTCCACATTTCTTGCAATTTATTGTAGTTATTTTTTGTTGCTATTTAGGCTTCAGCTGTCAGTCACACAAGTGATGCCAGACAGACAAAAATCGTGGTAATTTGGAACGCTCCACACAACTCTCCCGATGCTGTCGAATTTCTGTGAGTGTTTAGAGTCCATCTGATTCCCTCTGCATTACCTGTCTTACACATGCATTTCCATTACATGCTATGGCCTCTTACGATCTACAGCAAAAATAATATCCTGAGTGTACAGTTAACAATGCATCTGTGTGTTTCTGAATTAAGTGTGACGGTAGTGGCTCATTACAAGACTTTCTGGGTGAAAATCCCCGGTCCTGTTGTGTCTCAGAGTGGGGTAACTCCCATCCCACCTAAACCCACCACACCTTCCACTACCATAAAGACGTCAACTCCCTCTGTGTTGCCCAGATCAGTATGTCATATTGAGTAATATAATGGAATATAAACATAGTGTACATTACTGTTTTGGTACCGAAACCCCCCTTTCATGCTCTCTCTGTCTCTGTCTGTCTGTGTCTCTCTCTGTCTGTCTTTCCATCTGTTTCTCTCTCTGTTCTCTCTCACTGTCTCTCTCTCTCTCTCTCTCTTCCTCTCTTTCTTGATGCCTCCTCCTGTCCCAGTTCAGCTCAGTGGGTTGTGGCCAACAGAAGTCTTGCCTGTTGGACCCAGCAGGATGTGACCCGGAAAAAGATCCAATGTGCTTCTTTCTGTCGTTCGTCCCCAAGGGTGAGACTGTGGTGTTTGAGCTCAGTGGGCCCTCAGACGGCTACATTGCTTTCGCCCTCTCCCATGACACATGGATGGTAAGTTAGCATTTTAGCATGAATTGATAGCTTGCTAGGTAAGTTACTGTAGCATTATGCTGTAACGGTTTGCTTTTCCTTCCCTCCCTTTGCTGTTGATAGGGGGATGATGACGTGTACCTATGTGTGAGGGATGACAGCTCGGTGGATGTGAGCGCAGCTTATGTCAAAGGAAGGTCCCACCCAGAGGAGGCGTCTGAGGTAAAACCCCACAGTATATGACTTGCATTATAAGTCTATCTTTTATAGGCCTATCTGTTAGGGTTTAATATTATCCAGATATTTTACAAATGTTACATCCCGAGAATGAATCACTTTTCTCCCAGGTAACTCGATATTTCCGGCCAAAACCGGAAGTGTCATTCAAAAGCATAAAATTAGGCTTATGTCTGGATTTGATTAGAGCTTTGATCAAACATTCAAGCCTGATGCTACCTGAGCCTTCAAGCCTGATGCTACCATTTATTTAACCTTTATTTAACAATCAAAGTCAATTAAGAACAAATTCTTATTTCCAATGACAGCCTACACCGGTCAAACTGGAACAACGCTGGGCCAATTGTGCCCTATGGGACTCCCAATCACGGCCAGTTGTGATACAATCTGGATTTGAACCAGGTTGTCTGTAGTGACATCTCTAGCACTGAGATGCTGTGTCTTAGACCACTGTGCCTGTAAGGGCTGGGTTGGGGTTAGGCCGCTGACTCCCACCAGGGGGAGTAGAGGAGCCACAATCCAGTCCTCACATCAGTTATTAGGGGAAGTTAATGATCCCCAATCAGAGACAGCTGTCTAGTGTTAGTCTCTGATTGGGGATAGTATTTAAGCTCCACACACATCCACCTGTGTGTGGATCATTGTTTGTTTTGTTTGACTGCACTGACAGCATTCAAAGTAAGTCCCTGTGTTTATTGTTATACTCTCCTTTTATTTTATGCCTCGTGAGAACAACTCATTAAATTAAAAGGATGACGCTTCACCAGCGCTCCGTCTATTGTCCCTTAAATACTCCGGACCTTGACAGTGCCACTTGGGAGCACATTTATGAGCCCTACATTAAAAACATTTAATGAGACCAAGCCCAAATGATTCTGTCGTTATCCAACACATATATGAAATATAATAGGGCCTATTTGTATAATTAGTAGGTTGACGCATATTTACCTTTCATAATATTTCCTCTAATGTTATTAGCCTATCTTCTCTTTCTCTAGTGTTGCTTCATTCCTTCTTCTCTTTCAACTGTTAAATGAAATACGTTTCATTGTCCTTTTCTTCATCATTCTAATGACATCCTTGAATAATATAGGACTAGAATTAGATGCAGACTAATAGCCCACCGCCATCTTCTTTCAAACTACCCGTGAGATCTATTGGATGCTGTATTTAACATTCAGCAAACAAGAGCTTGCGTCCCTCTTCGAATAGTCTATTGGTTTAAGAAATGCAAAAAATACGTCAAGCTATTCTAGTTGAGCTTTTCCTGCATGGGACTCCAAGAGTTAAGGAGCGAGGCCAGCGGAGCACAGGTGCGTGCATATTGCGCAAGAGACAGAGGCTATAAGTTAGAAACGTATTATGCACAACCCATCATTAATTAGCTACATATAAGGAGAATACTGCTTTGAATGTATTACCTGAAAGGGGTAGGCTAGGAAATCTATATATATAGGGCTATATATAAATCTAGAACAAGATTATCTATTTTGGATGCAATTTGAATGGAGTTGATGGAGAGATAGAAAGACTGAGAGAGTGCGTGCCCTGATTTAAAGCAACGATATTTGAGTGATAGACTGTTTAAAAACTCTGCAGCTGCAACTTAAAATATACATATCTTTACAATAAAAGAATAAGGTGACCCCTAAAAGTCAGATAGAGATAGGTAAATCAGATGCTAATTCAGTCTTTATATTACTGTAGCATAGACTATGCTGCAGTAAATATAGGCCTACCTGTTACAAGAAACAAAGTAACCATGATGAGATGATAGGTCTACATGCATTGTGAACTGTGCTCCATATTGAGATGGGCTGTCTGTCCCCACCCTGAGCGTTGATGATTCATCATGCAGAGGCCACAGAGAAGCCAGATTTAGACATGGCATAGAATTTAACAGTTCCATTTCACACCATGCTGTTCATAATATAAACTCACAGTTATTTATCCCTGGAAAAGGTTGTTTTTTTGGGCGGTAAATCCCAGTTTATCTCGGTAACCGGGTTCCATTCAACCCTACTACCTGTCTTCTAGTTGAGCCTAGTATAGCACTGTAACTGTTGTATGGCTGACATGGCCTAAGCTAGAATTCCTTGAATGCCTGAAAATTAAACCTTCCTCAATCATCTCATCAATATGATTCATAATAATCAATCATGACATTACCATGACTTATTAGATCAGGCATGTTATATTCATGTATTTAAACAGAGTATCTTATATAGCCATTGTTTCCACTTCCTATAGAATGTTCTTACAGACGTGGCCTGGAGATTGGCGGATGGAGTCATTCAGTGTCGGTTTCGTCGACCCGTTCTTGTCCCACAGGACCCGACCCGATTTAGTCTGGACTCAAAGTACTACCTGTTCATGGCATACGGTGAAGCTGAATATGGTGAGTTCCAATAGGATATACGACCCTGGTATGGTTCTGTACCTGTCCAATAAGATAATGTCCAATATGATAACAAGAGTAACCAAAAATAAACAAAAAAAGGGCAGAATGCAAAAATCATATTGATTAGATTTGAGCATACAGGTATACATTGGACCTGTGATATAGTTGTTATTGTAGTAGTGTTGTGTGTTGATTTGAAATTGAAACCCTCGTAACCCCTGTTTCCACTGGCACTTAAAATTGGGGCCAAATTCGAGCTGGCTCAAATGGAATTCTGAAATTCGAGCACGGTCGGGGGAAACCAGGCCAACACAGCCCATTTTTATGTTATTGCGGGTGTAGCGAAATTGTGTTCCTAGCTCCAACAGTGCAGTAGTATCTAACAATACACAACATAAATCTAAAAGTAAAATAATGGAATTAATACAAAAAAGTATTTAGTCAGCCACCAATTGTGCAAGTTCTCCCACTTAAAAAGATGAGAGGCCTGTAATTTTCATCATAGGTACACTTCAACTATGAGAGACAAAATGAGAAAAACAAATCCAGAAAATCACATTGTAGGATTTTTAATGAATTTATTTAGAAATTATGGTGGAAAATAAGTATTTATTTTCCACCATAATTTAAGTATTATATAATAAGTATTATATAATATTAATATCAAGAAGAGCAATGTCAGAGTGGCATTGACTAAAATACAGTATAATAAAATAAAGTATATACATATGAGATGAGTAAAGCAGTACGTAAACATTATTAAAGTGACTAGTATTCCATTATTCAAGTGGCCAGTGATTGAATGTCTATGTATATAGGAAACCCAATTTGAGCAAGCCCAGCCCAACCCGGGTTGACTTCAAAGTGCCAATGGAAACAGGGCGTTATAGTTATGCATGTATAGATGCCCAATGCCATATCATGTATTTCACACCACGGTTATTATAGTAAACTAAAACTGAACCGAAAACTAAAACGAATCATGAAAAAACTATTTAGGAAACTAAAATAAAATAATCAAGAAACACATTTGAAAAAATAAAACTATACTGAAACTATTATCTTTGACTCCAAAATTAAGTCAAATAAAATAAAAACATAATACATTATTTTCAGTTATTTTTCTTCTAAACTTTGGCCAAAAATAGTTGTTTCAAATAGTTTGTGCATCACTATCATTAGCTATCTAGTCTCTTTAGACAGATGGGTTGCCTCCCACAATTTAATAATATTCCAGCATACTATATGTCTGTACAAGTACCTGCGTTAGTTGGGACCTTCATATATACAGTACATTCATTGGTTGGGACAGAGAGGATTCAGAACAGAGAAGAACATCACTGCCTTATCAGGGGATGTCACCGTCTCATCCACTTGTTGCCCTAGCATTAATCTAACGTAGCATGAATAAAAAGACGCCTGAGCAGAGTCCCATATCTGTTTTTAAGAGGAAATTAAAGTTAGGTGGAAAATACTGTATCCCTGAAAACCAGAAGCATTCACTTTATGCAGACTTCGTGGAGAGTGCCCTAGCTTAAACATCCCAGCTGGACACAAAGTAGTGGCTAGCTAGTGAGATGGAGAATGCAGAGGTTATTTTCAATAAGTGCATTTCGCTAGTTTGCATCTTCTACCACTAAAACCTAGGCAAATGTTTTGCCTACAAACTTTGATTTCGAATCGCAATGTTCTGAGATGTCTGCTTACGCCTACCCAAACTCGTGATTTGTTTGGAGAGTTGTCGGTCTGAAGAGAACCCTCCCTGGACCATTTTGTTTAATGTCCTATAGTGCTGTTGCTCTAGGCCTGGGATTTCTGAGACTATTAGCTATCACTAGCTAACAGGGAAGAACTAGAACCTACAACACATTTTTTTATTTTTTTTATTTAACCTTTATTTAACTAGGCAAGTCAGCTAAGAACAAATTCTTATTTACAATGATGTCCTACAGCGGCCAAACCTGGACGACACATACATGTATATGGCTCCTAGCCTCCCATTCATAGGAGCAATTCCATGGTAACAAAATCATTCTGAGACTCAGATTTTTTACTTTAAAATGTATGCCAAAAAAAAACATAAATATAACTTTGGTTACAAGGCAACCTCACCAGTCATTTTACTGTTGCTTCGTACGTACAAAATCTATGGTGGGGAAGTGGAACAAGGTCTTTCACACATTTTAATAGTTATTTAATTACTGTACAAGGAAGGGCTGCATTGCAAATTGCTTCCTTTATTACACCCATTGTATATATAGATTGTATATTGCACACATCTACATATCTTTGTACTGTACATCATAAAATATAAATGCAAGATGCGACTTCAGATCCGGTCTTCCGGATCTAAACTTTAGATCTAAGCTCCCTGGCTTTACTCTAGTTATCTCCTAGTTCACAAAAATGTAATGTGTCAGTGTTTTCTGTCGAATGAGGTCAAGGAGTTTGTTATGAGATTGGCTTGTGTTATTGCCCTCGGTGTAAAGTCTCATGGCAAACATTTATTTCACATTATTGTTTAATGACACCCACGCTTCTGCAACTGACTACCATGACACTAAATGCCAGATAAATTCTGTGGTATAAAGAAAATATGCTAAGATCTAGATTGAGACGTTCTATAGTTTTAGGTGCATTTTGGAAAAAAGAAAAGAAAATACTATTCGCTTTAATGGCCACTTTATGACCTGTTTATGACGGAAATTATAAGAAGTGAAAGAAGTGAAAATATAGGGGAAAGGTTTTGCTGATGACGGTCGAGAAGCGAAGAGTTTCTAAAGCTGGCTCTGAAATGGCTTCAAATCAGTCTTCCTGTTATATCCCACTGAGCACAGATGTCAATTCATCTATTCCACGTTGGTTTAACGTAATTTCATTGGAATGACATGGAAACAACATTGATTCAACCATTGTGTGCCCATTGGGATGTCACCTTCCCTGACATATTAGTTGTATGTCACTCATGGTAACATATTAACTATATGAGAAGCCTACAGCTACTGTAAGTGACATGCTGCTAACTCGTCTCTCTCTCAAACCTTTGTCTTGAGGCGAGGTGCACAGGCATGACCACCAACCCCTCATATCCTCACAGCAGTCAGTCATCAACGGCCCAGCAGAGATTCTCACTGGCTCTCGATCACCACTCCTCATGAAATTTCACAGTGAGTGGACTGGAGACTGAAAATGAGAGGCAAACAAATGTATAATTCTGTAACTACATAAAACCAACATTCAGCTCTATGAGCAATACCAAGTCAATATGTCATGTCAGACGGTCCACAATTTGATGCATACAGTATTTCTTGACCTGATTTATGAATGATTTTGGCTCCTCTAAAAGTTTTGTCTGATGCCCATCTGTAATATCTGTTCTCTCTTGTAATATCAGGCATTCTGATGTTAATTGCCTGGATGTTGGCTGGAAGCACGGGTACTTTCCTAGCCAGCTACTTCAAGCCTGATTGGCCAGAGAAAACACTGTTCGGTCAGAAAATGTGGTTCCAGGTATGTACTGTAAAAGAAACTAACACCTGTGGTGAGAGTTGTTCTTACATTGATATGTCACTGCTTGAAGGTGATAAGCATCAACGTGTCCTGTGTTTGTCCAGGTGCATCGAGGGTTGATGATGTTAACAGTGCTGCTTACCTGTGTGGCCTTCACTCTTCCCTTCATCTACAGGGGAGGTTGGAGTAAGGTAAGCTAGTAAGCATTAGCACACATAAAGTCCTGCTTATTCTGCCTCACGCTTACAATGTTATGCACTGCTTTAAACTTGTTTAGCCAGCAGAGGGCATTGCATCTTGTTGTCAGATGAGGAGGATTTTTCTTAAATTTTTCTATGTTGATTTTGATTGCCTGATTAAAATGTAACTGTCATGGATTGATTCAACCAAATCTTTATTAGAAATGTTTATGCAGCAGGACTTTGTTTATGCTACTGACTAAATACTGTAATGCAGGTTATTTGAACAGAGGCTTCAGCAGAAAAGTTATTCAAATCAGATCTAATTTAATTTGTCACATGCTTCGTTAACAACAGGTGTAGACTAACAGGAAAATGCTTACTTACAGGTCCTTTAATCAACAATGCAAAGTTAAATATAAAGATAAAAATGAAAGAAAACATAGAAATAGTGACAAGAGGAATAAATTCACAGTGAATAACGAATAACAGTAATGAGTCAAAATGAACAGGTAGGGCTAACGTGACTAGAGGTAGCTATGTACAGATAGGTAGAGGTAATGTGACTATCTAGGTAATGTTACTATCTAGGTAATGTGACTATCTAATCTATCTAATGTGACTAGAGGTAGCTATGTACAGATAGGTAGGGGTAATGTGACTAGAGGTAGCTATGTACAGATAGGTAGGGGTAATGTGACTAGAGGTAGCTATGTACAGATAGGTAGGGATAATGTGACTAGAGGTAGCTATGTACAGATAGGTAGGGGTAATGTGACTAGAGGTAGCTATGTACAGATAGGTAGGGATAATGTGACTAGAGGTAGCTATGTACAGATAGGTAGGGGTAATGTGACTAGAGGTAGCTATGTACAGATAGGTAGGGGTAATGTGACCAGGCAACAGGATGGATAATAAACAGTAGCAGCAGTGAAAGTGTGTGTGTGTGTGTGTGAGTGTGGTGTCAGTGTGCATGTGTGCGCTTGTTATGTGTGTGTGGGCTTATGAAGTGCGTGTGTGTTGGTGTGTCAGTGTAATTATGTTTGAGTGTGTGTGCATAGAGTCAGTGCAAAAAAGTGTCAATGCAGGTAGTCCGGTTAAAAAAGTTGGTTGATTGCATAGAGGGCTTTAGTGTTTAATACAGAGGGTTTGTGTGTCTTTGTGGTATCTGTCATCTCCAGCGTGCTGGGGCCCATCCCTACCTGGGATGTACTGTACTAGCCCTGGCTCTCCTTCAGCCTATCATGGCCACTCTCAGACCTCCCCCTGACTCCTCCAGGTAAAGCCCTATCCACAGCCCAATTGACCACCAACCATCTCACAGGGCCATACTCAAGTACTACATACTGGAAGATTCTAATGCTGGAAAATGCTGGAAATGCTTAGCTAAACTGTTGGTAAACATTATTACATAAACCTCATACTAAATGGTTTATAATACACACATTTCCTGATATTTCAATAAAATATGTACATGAACCAAATGATTTAACATTTTGATCATGAAATAGGTTAAAAACAAATAAACTGTTACCATTACCCATACAAGTAATGGATGGATTTTATATTGAATCTGGTGCTGTTGTTTTCGCTATCTATTCCATGGTGGTGATATAATTAAGTAATAAGGCACAAGGGGGTGTGGTATATGGCCAATATACCACGGCTAAGGGCTGTTCTTATGCACGACGCATCGCGGAGTGCCTGGATACAGCCAATAGCCGTGGTACATTGGCCATATACCACAAACCCCGAGGTGCCTTATTGCTATTATAAACTGTTTACTAAAGTAATTAGAGCAGATTAGGGCTGTCAGCCAATCAGCATTCAGGGCTGGGACCACTCAGTTTATAATAACTGTTATTCTATTATTAGCCTGTATTCTAACCACTGATTAGCTGTTCTCTCTATGCAGGAGGTGGGTGTTTAATTGGCTGCATTGGGGAGCTGGGACTGCTGCTGAGATTATGGCTGGTTAGTAAACCTTCTGAAAATTCTTCTGTTCTTTTAGTATTTGATAGTCAAGATAAATAATTTAAAACTCATTCCAAGTCCTAATTTTATCTTATTGAATGTCACTGTTACTGAGTAGCTAGCTGTTGAGGACCACTTCCCATCTTTGAGTAAATCTTGTTTAGGGTTTTTCCTGACCATGTGACTTTACCTGGAAAAGCTCTGGGTCCTATATATAACTTTTGGTGCGTTCGCGTGCTGTCGGAGCTATCAGAAATACAACGTTTTACTTGAACAACCCTCCAAGTCATAATTTCAAGATTTGTTGCCGAGTTGTAAAATTTCACCACTGACCTTTCACCTTTTCAACCAAAAGATGACAACAAATCAGTTTTTCACAAACATATCAATGTGGATAATGTAGGTAGTTTGACCATATTCTCAAGTTAGTGTACTGTATTATTAGCAATGTTAGCTATTTTATCTAGCTAGCTTGAATCTTATTGGTTGAATAATTGTTCCGACTTCAAAGCAATTGAACACAATCATATTGGACTTACAACTTCCTTATTGGGATGTTTCCCACTTCCAACGAGCAAGTGAATGCAGCATTGGCCCCTGAGTTTTTCCTGGTCAGGTCACATGGTCAGGGAAAACTCTTATCCGTTCTTATGTGATACTCACTTCCTGTTGTGATGCAGTGGCGGCCATGTTTTTGGGGATGGGCCAGCAGTCTGTGCTCCTGCCTCACCCCTGGCGCCTGGTGGTTCTGGCTGGGTTCCTGGCATGGGTCGTCCTCTTGAGGGTGCTCCTTGGGCTCCATAAAAAAGGCTACATTAAAACACGTAAGGAATCGGCATGTTGTTGATCTCCATTAATTATGGCGTCAGTGAGAATTTGTGAGAAGTTTTATTTTATAGCTGACAAGTTGAATCTTCCATCAAACTATGAGGTGCAAATACATTAGTTCCATTCTTGCTATATGTCCATTAATTGAATTCTTGAAATGACAAGTTATTGATTCATATGATTAATATATCTCTGATGTTAAGACAATTCACATCTTCCCATTTATGTCAACCTACATAACAGGTTGTACATGTGTTAATAACCCATATGCTATTTTAGAAGCTATATTCCACCAACTTCCTGTTTTGGGATTTTGTGACCTTGTTTCCACAGCGAGTGACACTGATGACCAGCAGAGGATTCTTGCTGACCACTCAGAGGGCAGCACTTGGGTAAGGCCATAAGCACAGATTTAAGGGTTATCTCTGTGAAGCTTTGAAGTGATTTGAAGTGTGAGGACCAGTAAGAATTCAGGTTTAAAGCCAGAGATAGTTAAGATGGATCTCTCTTCCTGGACATTATGTTTTTATGAAGTCAGCTTTGTCTGATTAGACCCTGTAGAAGCTATTTGATTGTTCAAGAGTAAATGTATGGGATTTACTAGCCACTGCTGGTGCAAAATAATCTTGGCACCCAGAACTAAATCAGCTGCTGGTTTTTAGCTACTCATTTAATATTAAGGCTGTCATGACAGATTGGTGCAAAATGCCAGTTTTTATTTGTCTGATATCATATGTGGATAATATTGTGCACTTTTGACAATTTAATATAATGGCATCCTTTTTTTCACAGGATGCATGGTTCAAAATCATTGCCCTTCTTGCCTTTGTTATTGGAAATAGCGGGTTCCTGATCAGCTTCATTTACACCATCAGTGGACTGTGATGAATCTGTTAGAATGTCCATTCGATGGTACATGACAACTAACTGGCTGTTAGAATGATGGAGGATCCTGATCTGCCACAAGCAGATCAAGGCACTGAACCAGATCTAAAGCTACAGATGGAGTGACAGGGAATGGTAGGGAATATAAAAATGAAATAAAAATTACTGCATAGATTATCCATTTCACAGACACATACCAGGCGTATTTATGCACTATTGATTTTGCACTAATATTATTATGCCAACGTCTCAGGGAAATACAGTTTATTAGGTACACCACCCCATTTCTGAAAATGAATCGCTCCTACAGACAGTGAGTCACGTGGCCGTGGCTTGCTATATAAAGCAGGCAGACAGGCCTACGAGCACAGGAGGCTGCAGAAGGGAGGATAATAATATGGCCCGAACAGAGCGAATTGAATGGGATCAAACACATGGAAACCAATTAAGGTGGCACCAACCTCTTGTGGCATCGAGGCATTCAGTTACTGTTTGATTGAACATTAGAATGGGCAAAACGAGTGACCTAAGCGACTTTAAGCGTGGTATGATCATCAGTGCCAGGCGCAGGTTCCGGTATCTAAGAAACGGCCAGCTTCCTGGGCTTTTCACGCACGACAGTGTCTAGGGTTTACCAAGACTGGTGCGACAAACAAAAAAGTACAACAGTGGTGTGCAGAACGGTATCTCGGAACGCAAAACTTGTCGATCCTTTGCAGCAGATGACCGCACTGGGTTCCACTCCTATCAGCTAAAAACAAGAACATGAAGCAGCAACAAGAAGCAGCTCCAGTGGGCACGCCATCACCAACACTGGACAATTGAGCAGTAGTAGGCCTAATTGAGGAGTGGAAAAAAATTGCCAGGTCTGACGAATCCCGGTTCCTGTTGCGTCATGCTGTTGCGTCATGCTAATGGCAAAGTCAGGACCCATCCTACCTAGTTTCAACGGTACAGGCTGGTGATGGTGGTGTATTGGTGTGAGGAATGTTTTGCTAGTCCCTTAATACCAATTGAGCAACGATTGAACGCCACAGCGTATCTGAACATTGTTGCTGATCAAACCCAATAGAGCATCTTTGGGATGAGATGGAATGGGCTGTTCGCAGCATGAATGTACCGCCGTCCAATCTGCAGCAACTGCGTGATGCCATTGCGTCAGCATGGACCAACATCCATGTGGAACGTTTCCAACACCTTGTAGAATCCATGCCCTGAAGAATTCAGGCTGTTCTGGAGGCAAAGGGGTGTCTGACCCCGTTCTAGATGTACCTAATAAACTGGCCATTGGAGTGTATATTGAAATGAATTATCTCAATACAGCCTTGTCCCATATGAGTTCATGTTTATTACATTTCTGCATTATTACAGTGTTGCTGAATAGCTGTAAGGGAGAATGCACCATTTATTCCCACAATCAATTATTGATATCTTATTGATTAATTACAAATTCACTTTTTTTGGTTGAATTTTTATTTGCGGGTCAGTTATGTTTCCGAAACTGAATTTATCCTGTAGTATAATATCAGTTTCAAAAAATTGTTAAATAAATGAATGATGCATTAATTTGGAAAGTTACGTATACCTTCCTCTGACTGTACATGTTATTTTATTTTATTGGCTTTACAGCTAGCTTCCCTGTCAATACCCCAATCAACACACACCCATACACACTGACAGGCACACACATTTCTAGGTAATGAGGACACAGACAACTTTTGTCCTTAATGTCAATCCAACTTTATTTTGGTGTAGCATTATCAATTGAGAATAACAACAAAAAAATGTTTTTCCATGAAACAACATAACTCTTAAAATATTCACCTTGGAGTTTTGTGCTAGTCTAGCAAGTAATACCTAGACCAGCTACAAACAAAGAAGATCACATTGTAAAGGATTTTTTAAAAGTCATAGTTGAAAAGGCATCTCAAAATGGCAATGTCGGGCAAAGCTTTGAATATTCTATACTATAAGTGGTCATCATATTAAACATTTTGAATGAAGTTAATTATACAGGTAGTCATAATATACATAGTTTATTTTAGACTAGCGATAGATTTGTTTATTGAAAGTCTACAGCTTTATAATACCAGATTTCTCATAATATTCTTTTTAGAAGAAAATACAATACAAAAATGCAATAAATATCTTTATTTTGTATAACCAAGTCAGCACTTAAAAATATGTACAAATCTTAACTGGACAATATAATAACGTACTATCACAATCAAAAAGTATCTGGTAGTCCATCTAAAGTACATTCTGAAAGTATTCAGACTCCTTCCCTTTTTGCACATTTTGTTACGTTACAGCCTTATTCTAAAACGGATCAATCTACACACAATACCCCATATTGACAAAGTGAATATACCCCATAATGACAAACCTGATTTACATAAGTATTCAGAACCTTTGCTATGAGACTCAAAATTGAGCATCCTGTTTCCATTGATGATCCTTGAGATGTTTCTTCAACTTAATTGGAGTTCACCTGTGGTAAATTCAATTGATTGGACATGATTTGGAAAGGCATACACCGTCTATATAAGGTACCACAGTGCATGTCAGAGCAAAAACCAAGTCATGAGGTCGAAGGAATTGTCCGTAGAGCTCCGAGACAGTATTGTGTCGAGGCACAGATCTGGGGAAGGGTAACAAAACATTTCTGCAGCATAGAAGGTCCCAAGAACACAGTGGCCTCCATCATTCTTAAATGGAAGAAGTTTGGAACCACCAAGACTCTTCCTAGAGCCAAACTGAGCAATCGGGGTAAAAGGGCCTTGTTCAGGGAGGTGACCAAGAACCCAATGGTCACTCTGACAGAGCTCCAGAGTTCCTCTGTGGAGATGGGAGAACTTTCCAAAAGGACAGCCATCTCTGCAGCACTCCACCAATCACGCCTTTATGGTAGAGTGGCCAGACGGAAAACACTCCTCTGTAAAAGTCACAAGACAGCCCGTTTAGAGTTTGCCAAAAGGCACCTAAAGGACTCTCAGACGATGAGAAACAAGATTCTCTGGCGTGATGAAACCAAGATTGAACTGTTTGGCCTAATGCCAAGCATCAGGTCTGGCATTACTTCCAAAAGGACAACGACCCTAAGTACACAGCCAAGACAACGCAGGAGTGGCTTTGAGACAAGTCTCTGAATGTCCTTGAGTGGCCCAGCCAAAGCCCGGACTTGAACCCGATCAAACATTTTTGTAGAGACCTGGAAATAGCTGTGCAGTGATGCTCACCATCCAACCTGACAGAGCTTGAGAGGATCTGCAGAGAAGAATTGGAGAAACTCCCCAAATACAGGTGTGCCAAGCTTGTAGCGTAAAACCCAAGAAGACTAGAGGCTGTAATCACTGCCAAAGGTGCTTCAACAAACTGAATACTTATGTAAATTTCAGTTTAGAATTTTTTGAAATGTGCTAATATTTCTGTAACATAAAAAAATGTGGAAAAAGTCAAGGGGTTTGAATAATTTCCGAAAGCACCATTACATTGTGTCATAATCTCTTACATTTACATATTACATATTTTTGTTTCACAATAACTTTAAAGCTACAGTACCGGTAATGAATATATTCAAGCTGTATCAATAGCAGAACAGGAAAACATCTAAAAAAGTTCAGGAATTTGGCATCTGTAATAGTATGGAATGGTATTATTCTTGTTTGATGTTCTTTACTCTTGTTCGTGGTTGACAAATAGTCCTGCCTCCCATCTCTGAGCCATGGCATTCTTTTTCCTTGGTCCTGGTGATAGTGATTCTGGGAACTGGGGGAAAAAGTTTCACCTGTAAAACTGCATGCAGTTTCCAGTTTCAAGGTGAAAATGGATGGTGGTTAAAATGGTTAATGGCAAAATAGTATCGGAAAATGTAATGAACACACTTGAGCACATGCAATGTTATTTAGTGAGGCATTCCGATGACATTTCGTGAGGCAATCAGATGACAAAGAAGCATTCTTCTAGCCTGGTCATGTTTGGCAAATGACATGACAACGAACACCACGGGAATTGACAAAGCACAAACATTTGATCAGATGACTAGGCTAGCATCTGTTCTTTACACAAATTCTGTTAATCTTGATGAATTATAGGACATACCCTATGGTCACATGACAGGGTGGAGCGGTCCAGCTTTCGAGTCCTTGATGGTGATGAAGGGGAAGAAACACATTTCATTGGCACTTCTGAAAAAGAAAGATGAACAATTAATACTCATACATTCATATGCTAAGAGACCTATATAATGAATTTGGACTAGGTGTGTTTGAGAAGCTCAGGATATCCTCACTATGCTGTAAGTGTAAGGCAGGTAAGATGAAAAGATCAGCTGATGAGTCAGATAAAAATACCACTAGTGATTCAATGTAACACAACACAGCTACAAACGACAAACTCTTTTCCATAATAACTATGCACTTCATCAGTAATCAGCACATACCTGCATTATCAAAGTTCAGGTTCTCCAGGAGGTTGGGGGACACCAGGACGGTGTCATACTTTTCCCTGGTCTGCATCTGGCTCCTCTGCTTCCTCCACTCCTCCTCCCTCTGCTTCACCATCTTAATCTCCTGGTCCACCAGGGACATGGAGCTCCGCGAGCGCAGCTTGAAGAAGGGGTTGTTGACAAATGTGCTTTCCTGGGTCTCCTGGCAGGAGGCTGAGCTCAGGCAGAACTCAGAGGCACTCCGGATGATCAGGTTGGACGTCTCCAGAATGATGACACTGGCTGACATCTCCAAGGGCCACTCGCTGTACCGGCTGGGCCCTGGAGAGAGCAGGGATCCACGGGTGTGGTGCCTCGGGCTGGTGGGGTAGGAGTCCGGCTCCAGGATGATCACGTTTTGGGCGGTCATCTCATGGTAGGTTGCACCTCTTGGTGTGGGCGATGAGGAGGTGGAAATGGAGACGGTTGGGGTCTTTGCATTGGAAGACCTCAACAACCTGCATCCGGGATCAATAGAGTCAAACATCTTCTGTTTCTCCTCCACCTCCTGGCAAAGATCTTTGCCGTACTTGCCGGGGTAGAGAGTAGCTGGTCGGGTTTTGGAATGTGCAGATGATTCTCCAGCTTGACCATGTTTGGCAATCTCTCTCTCACGCCTGAAGTTCTCCTCACGCTCTATGGTCTGTCGTATCTCCCTTTCGACAGGGTTGTCTGAGTCCTCGTAATGGGGCCTGTAGCTGAAGTCATCCAGACCTGAGTCTTCTGAACTTGGGCTGAACTGAGTGTGTTGAAAGTCACCAAGGGCAAGGCTGTCGATTTCGGGGTCCCTCTTGGGTCGGTCGATGTTCCTGACCGGTGTGTACATGGCGCTGTGACCTCCCTGGCATGTCCCCTGCTGTCTGACAGTGGGCTGGTGGACCTGGACCTCTCCTTGGGTCTGCTCCTCTATTTGGCGCCACTGCTTCCGAGCCCCCTGGAAGTCCACATGCTCTGTACTAATGTTCTTGCTCTTCATTTCTTGTATCACACAGTAGTCTTGAGGAACCTTCTTGTCAGGGTCAGAGCTTGCAGAAGAGCTTGCAGATGTAGAACGACTCACTTTGCGAGTCCTACCTTGGCTGACCTCTTCTTCATCCTCTGGAATCTTAGATAAGCCCTGGAACTGGCCAGAGGACATATTTTGGTCTTGGATCTCGCATTCTGTTGGGCAATTGGGTTGTTCAAGAACGTGAAGATTATCTCCAGTTCCATCCTTGGCCCCATTCTCTGCCTCCCCTGCGGCTCTGTCCTTCTCGAGGTCATCTTGAGCATTTCCATCATAACCTTCCTCCTTGTTGACTGTAGAGGCAAAAGGGGATCTCCATTGGTCGTCAGCCTCACTATCTGATGATAAGATGGCCATTTCTACCTGGAGACAGTCACTCAGGTCGTCTGTTGAGACGTCTGAGGAGACCTCCTCTCGGATGCGCTGCTCCAAGATGGACTCTTGTGTCACCATCAGTTCTGATGGAGAAGAGTTACCAAGTTGACCTTGTGGGAGCAGGTCTTCCACCTTACAAATGGGTTCACTACCAAATATACTTGAAGAGTTGAGTAACTCTGTTAGACTGAAGTCATTTTGTCCTGTTTCAAAGTTGTGAGTCTCCTCCTCCTCTCTGTTCACCTCACAACTTTCATCATCCTCGTCTGGTTCATCCACTGATGTTTTTATGTTCTCTTTTGTTCCTCTGTATTCTGCGAAAGGTTCTCGGTCACATTCTTCCTCGCTTTCGCTAAGCAGGCGTCTCTGGTCCTCTGTTTCCCCAGAATCCATTTTATAGTCTGTTAGTATTACCATCTCTGGAAGCCGGCTGGTCTCCATGGCTATAGACCCAGAGTGGGATTCTTGTTCTTTTTGTTTCTCTTGTGGAGTGTCGCTAGCCCTGCAGCCGTCAACAACTTCATTCCCCTTTATCCTCTTCACCCCAGCTGTGGCTCTCTATGGAAGTCAAATATAACGCGATCAGAGGAGATTAAGAGGGACACAGAAAAAAACATGACTTCTCTGAATACATCAAGGAACCTGCCTTGGTATGAGGTATTTCTATTATTTTTCTTCTTTTAATGAAGTGTGGTCGTGAGTGGAATTCTTTAGATATTGCATCTCAAATTAGAACGCCCTATACCAGCCAGTACCCTCAGTTCGGTGTAAAAATGACGAGTTTCATTCCGAAACGCTATATATCAATTTTCAGAAATGTTGGTAAATTAACCTTTTTTGTTTAATTAACTTATTAAATATATTGGTGTGTTTTTCACCCATCTAATCATGGCGTGGGGTTGTTAAATGACAGACATGAATTTGTTTGAAACCTATGACTAGATGGTTTCATTTCAGAGGGACAAATGATCACATTTGGTTGCAAAATGAGATATATGCACCTCACTCTCACAGAAAAAAAGTCAAATGTGACAAATAATTGAAAGTTTATAAAAAATAAAAACTGTATGTATATGTAAAGCGTGATCATCCTAGAGCCTGACTCCAACAGTTGAAGTCGGAAGTTTACATACACTTAGGTTGAAGTCATCCACAGATTTCATGTTAACAGACCTATAGTTTTGGCAAGTCGGTTAGGACATCTACTTTGTGCATGACACAAGTAATTCTTCCAACAATTGTTTACAGAGAGATTATTTCACTTATAATTCACTATATCACAATTCCAGAAGGTCAGAAGTTTACATACACTAAGTTGACTGTGCCTTTAAACAGCTTGGAAAATTCCAGAAAATTATGTCATGGCTTTAGAAGCTTCTGATAGGCTAATTGACATCATTTGAGTCAATTGGAGGTGTACCTGTGGATGTATTTCAAGGCCTACCTTCAAAAAATCAAAAGAAATCAGTCAAGACCTCAGAAAAAAAATGGTGGACCTCCACAAGTCTGGTTCATCCTTGGGAGCAATTTCCAAATGCCTGAAGGTACCACGTTCATCTGCACAAACAATTGTACGCAAGTATATACACCATGGGACCAGGCAGCCGTCATATCGCTCAGGAAGGAGACGCGTTCTGTCTTCTGGAGATGAACATACTTTGGTGTGAAAAGTGCAAATCAATCCCAGGACAACAGTAAAGAATCTTGTGAAGATGCTGGAGGAAACAGGTACAAAAGTATCTATATCCACAGTAAAACGAGTCCTATATCGACATAACCTGAAATGCCGCTCAGCAAGGAAGAAGCCACTGCTCCAAAACCGCCATAAAAAAGCCAGACTACAGTTTGCAACTGCACATGGGGACAAAGTTTGTACTTTTTGGAGAAATGTCCTCTGGTCTGATTAAACAAAAATAGAACTGTTTGGCCATAATGACCATCGTTATGTTTGGAGGAAAATGGGGGAGGCTTGCAAGCCGAAGAACACCATCCCAACAGTGAAGCATTCAAACCAGCGACCTTTCGGTTACTTGCCCAACGCTCTAACCACTAGGCTACATATACAGTACCAGTCAAAAGTTTGGACACGCCTACTCATTCAAGGGTTTTTCTTTATTTGTACTATTTTCTACATAGTAGAATAATAGTGAAGACATCAAAACTGTGAAATAACACATATGGAATCATATAGTAACCAAAAAAGTGTTAAACATATATATTTTAGATTCTTCAAAGTAGCCCCCCTTTGTCTTGATGACAGCTCTTGGCATTCTCTCAACCAGCTTCAGCTGTAAGGCTTTTCCAACAGTCTTGAAGGAGGTCCCACATATGCCTAGCACTTGTTGGCTGCTTTTCCTTCACTCTCCTGTCCAACTCATCCCATGCCATCTCAATTGGGTTGAGGTCAGGTGATTGTGGAGGCTAGGTCATCTGATGCAGCACTCCATCACTCTCCTTCTTGGTCAAATTATTAGACTATTAGACTATATAATGCCTCACCGGGGTGCCGTGCCGTCGGCAACATAGATCTGGAACTGTTGGGGTGCTAGGACCTAGTTTAACAATTATGCATCCATCCGTGAGTAACTCTGGTCCGTAATCACTCATTCACTCAGGACCTATTTATTCATTCAGGTCTGTATATATATACTAATGTACAGTTGTTATATCATATCACGTGCAATATTGCAAGAAATTCTTGGACTTATGTAGTCATTCACTCAGGAATGCATATTAGTATCCTGTCAGTTGCATCTTTTTTAGTATATCGAATGAGCAATACGTGCAGTTATCTGTAATTAAACCCTGCGCACTAAGGACTGTATTTTAAGGGAATTACTATTATTACCCCAAATTATATCATACACACATTTAGCTATTTAAGTATCTCTTTCCTGTCATTTACCTGTACAGTTTATGTAACCATGCAAGTATTCACTTATCTGTAAATAAACTGTATATTTACCTGTACAGCTAATTTAACCATGCAATATATTCACTTACCTGTTCATTTAAACAGTCTGTCTATTAAGTAAACTATTATTACCCTCGCTCATATCATATGCATTTTTAGCTACTGAAGTATTTCTCTGCCATCGACCTGTATAGTATAGTTAACCATCCAACATCCACCAATGTATAGTGTACATATTTAGCCAACCACCCATACTATGCAGTCTTTTTATAGCTTTTTTTGCACTCCAGATATCTTGTATTTCTATACTTTTTCCATGCTGCTGCTCTATGTTTCATGTACCAAGTATCTGTCTTTTGTGTATTTTCGTTCTGGCATTTTGCACCTGCCCTATGTTTTGTTGTAGCTGCTTGACAAAGAAATGTCCCTCTCAGGGATCAATAAAGTATCTATCTATCTATCTATCTATCTATCTATCTATCTATCTATCTATCTATCTATCTATCTATCTATCTATCTATCTATCTATCTATCTATCTATCTATCTATCTATCTATCTATCTATCTATCTATCTATCTATCTATCTATCTATCTATCTATCTATCTATCTATCTATCTATCTATCTATCTATCTATCTAAATGGCCCTTACACAGCCTGGAGGTGTGTTGGGTCATTGTCCTGTTTAAAAACAAATTATAGTCCCACTAAGCGCAAACCAGATGGGATGGCGTATCGCTGCAGAATGCTGTGGTAGCCATGCTGGTTAAGTGTGCCTTGAATTCTAAATAAATCACTGACAGTGTCACCAGAAAAGCACCCCCACACCATCAAACCTCCTCCTCCATGCTTGGAACCACACATGCGGAGATAATCCGTTCACCTACTCTGCGTCTCACAAAGACACGGCAGTTGGGACCAAAAATCTCAAATTTGGACTCATCAGACCAAAGAACAGATTTCCACCGGTCTAATGTCCATTTCTCATGTGTCTTGGCCCAAGCAAGTCTCTTCTTATTATTGGTGTCCTTTAGTAGTGGCTTCTTTGTAGCAAATCGGCCATGAAGGCCTGATTCACACAGTCTCCTCTGAACAGTTGATGTTGAGATGTGTCTGTTACTTGAACTCTGTAAAGCATTTATTTGGGCTGCAATTTCTGAGGGTGGTAACTCTAATGAACTTATCCTCTGCAGCAGAGGTAACTCTGAGTCTTCCTTTCCCGTGGAAAGGGCTAGTTTCACCATAGCGCTTGATGGTTTTTCAGACTGCACTTGAAGAAACTTGACATTTTCCATATTGACTGATCTTCATGTCTTAAGTAACGATGGACTGTCGTATCTCTTTGCTTATTTGAGCTGTTCTTGCCATAATATGGAGGGCTATATATGGAGGACTATCTTCTGTATACCACCCCTACCTTGTCACAACACCACTGATTGGCTCAAACGCATTAAGAAGGAAAGAAATTCCACAAATTAACAGATAACAAGGCAAACCTGTTAATTGAAATGCATTCCAGGTGACTACCTCATGAAGCTGGTTGAGAGAATGCCAAGAGTGTGCAAAGCTGTCAAGGCAAAGGGTAGATACTTTGAAGAATCTCAAATATAAAATATATTTTGTTTACTAAATGATTTGGTTACTAAATTATTCCATATGTGTTATTTCATAGTTTTGATGTCTTCACTATTATTCTGAAATGTAGAAAATAGTCAAAATAAAGAAAAATTTGGTGTGTCCAAACTTTTGACTGGTACTGTATATATATAATTTTTTATCAATACAGTAATATGAGATCTGGGTTCTGGTCAAAAGTAGTGCACTATATTTGGAATAGGGTGCCATTTGGGAGGAGGCCTAAGTTTAACCAAATATGAGGCTAGATTTATGATGTGTTGAATTATATGTTAAATATACAGTATATGAACATTCTATTCCATCTTAACAATGGATATATAGCGTTTTGCAACAAAAACAATTCTTAAATCTTAAAGCTATGAATAAAATATCTGAGGACACCCACTTTGCACAGACGTCAATTCACATCTATTCCATGTTGGTTCAACATAATTTAATTGACATTACGTGGAAACAACATTGATTTAACCAGTGTGTGCCCAGTGGGCAGTACAATTTTACACACACATAAAGGTACCAATAAACATTCATTTCTGATTGGTGGATATAGCGTTTTGGAAATAAACTCTTCAAAGATCATCATCAAATTTATTTATAAATCACTTTTTACATCAGCCGATGTCACAAAGTGCTATACAGAAACCCAGCCTAAAACCCCAAACAGCAAGCAATACAGATGTAGAAGCACGTTGGCTAGGAAAAACTCCCTATAAAGGCAAAACCTAGGAAGAAACCTAGAGAGGAACCAGGCTCTGAGGGGTGGCCAGTCCTCTTCTGGCTGTGCCGGGTGGAGATTATAACAATTCATGGCCATTAAGGCCAGTTCTTTCTCCAAGATGTTCAAATGTTCATAGACGACCAGCAGGGTCAAATAATAATAAAAGTAGTTGTGGAGGTTGCAACAGGTAAATACATCAGGAGTGAATGTCACTTGGTTTTTCAGTGCAATAGAGCGCAGGTGCGGTAGAGCGAGAGCGAGATGAAAACAGCAGGTCTGGGACAAGGTGGCACGTCCAATGAACAGGTCAGGGTTCCATAACCGCAGGCAGAAGAGTTGAAACCGGTGCAGCAGCACGACCAGGTGGACTGGGGACAGCTAGGAGTCATCAGGGCAAGTGGTCCTGAAGCATGGTCCTCTGGTTAGGCTCAGGTCCCCCGGGAGAGGAGGTAGAGTGGGAGAGAGAGAGAATTAGAGGGAGCATACTTAAATTCACACAAGACACCGGATAATAACATCAGATTTAACAAACTGACCCTAGCCTCCCAGCACATAGACTATTGCAGCATAGATACTGGAGGCTGAGACAGGGGGGGTCAGGAGACACTGTGGCCCCCTCCGACAATACCCAGATAATACCCCCGGACAGGGCCAAATCAGGCAGGATATAACCTCACCCACTCTGCTAAGCACAGCCCCTAAACCAATAGAGGGATATCAACAACCACCAACTTACTACCCTGAGACAAGGCTGAGTATAGTCCACGAAAGATCCCCTCCACTGCACAAGCCAGAGGGGGCGACAAACTGGACAGGAAGTGACACACCCCTCCTAGGGATGGCATGGAAAGCACCAGTAAGCCAGTGACTCAGCCCCCGTAACAGGGTCAGAGGCAGAGAATCCCAATGGAGAGACGGGAACCAGCCAGGCAGAGACAGCAAGGGTGGTTCGTCGCTCCAGAGCCTTGCCGTTCACCCTTGTACCCCTGGGCCAGACTACACTCAATCATAGGACATACTGAAGAAGTGAGTCTTCAGTAAAGACTTAAAGGTTGAGACGGAGTCTGCGTCTCTCACATGGATAGACAGACCATTCCATAAAAATGGAGCTCTATAGGAGAAAGCCCTACCTCCACCTGTTTGCTTAGAGATTCTAGGGACAATAAGGAGGCCTGCGTCTTGTGAGATAATTTCTCCTCATAGGTAGTATAAATGTCAACACCCACAATTATTAATTAGTTAACAGGCTATGACTTTGGTTCTCTGTGATAAGACACACCAGGGTTTCACCATGCCACTTTCAATTTATCTAAACATTGTCTTCACGCTGATGCTCACCGAGGGTGGAAGGAAATCTTTTGACAGCATAAATCATGATGAGAAATGTAGCAAATGGAGCATGGCATCTCTCTAAGTGGGTTAGAATTAGCATGATTTCCTTAGTTTCACAGCCAAGAATGTGATTCTGCCAGGGATAACACATGGATGTCAACGAATATGCTGCTGACAAACATGTAAAAAAAAAAAGGTGAAGGCAGATCTTTAGATGAAAATTTGGTAGAGGTTTTCATGAAAAAACGATCTTGTCTCATCGCTGCATCTCCCCAATGGGCTCGGGAGAGGCGAAAGTCAAGTCATGCATCCTCCGAAACATGACCTGCCAATTCACGCTTCTTAACACCCACTCGCTTAACCCGGAAGCCAGCTGCACCAATGTGTCGGAGGAAACACTGTTCAACAGATTACCGAAATCAGCCTGCAGGTGCCCAGCCTGCCACAAGGTGTCACTAGAGCGCAATAAGCCAAGTAAAGCCTTCCCGACCAAACCCTCCCCTAACCTGGACAATGTTGGGTCACGGCCGGTAATGACCCCCAGGATGTAGTGACGCTGCAACACTGCAATGCAGTGCCTTAGACCGCTTTGCCACTCGTGATGCCTGAAACTAACTTCTTGATGAGGGGATGTAAGCAAATACACACAATTCAGCCTACACAGAACCCCGCCCCACCACACCATAGCCCTAACCAACATACAGTATATTGCTAAGACAACATGTATTGCATAGTGAATACACCCACACACCAATACTGCCAATTCACACCATTGAAGTTGGCATGGGCTACTGTCCACCAGTTGACAGCACTTATTTTTAAAGTCAAGCTGCGTAGCATGTATATTGCCTAAGTTATGTGAAAGCTTGGAGACCACATACTGTATCTGTAAAGAATCAACTGTTGTTTTATCTGGCGAGAAAAACATACAATTACGTCTGTGTGTGTGTGTGTGTTTGTTTGCGCACATGTGGACCTGCGTACTGTGACTGTAATGGTGTTTGGCAGAGAACGGAATAAACCCATCTGAAAGAACAAATTGGACCATTATGTAAGGACTAAATACCTCGCCCCCGCCATTTCGGTTGTGTTCCCTATAGCTTTTGAACATCAGGTCCTGGTACAGAACAGGGAAGTAGTACATTCGAGCCCTCAGGGCATCCAGCCCAGCCTCCATCCACAACTCTGTACTAAGACCGGGATTCAACCTGTAACAGTCATTCATCCATAATGCGGTATCAATCTTACAGCTGATCGTTGGAGTGGTTTCTTTGCCTGTATAGTTTCCAGTGGGAAGCTCTTAACTTACCATAGTTTTGCTTCTCCAATCTCCAGTGCACCCCCATACATGCTATTCCTCCTTAATTGCTGTCAAGCATATCTACTGGTGTCCCTGACTACTTCATGATTGAAGATCAAGTCCACTTGATGTGAATCTCAGATTCATGAGCCAACATGGTGTATATAAATATAGCTTTGGAATGGTTGCCTAGAAACGTGCTAATATGAAAATCCAAGCCCTCCTGGAGACAGCTTGTACAGTGTAAGAAATGTTTTTTTTATATATTTCATCCTCTGGGTCAAATGACATGTACATAGAGCAGTGTTAAATGTACAGCTCTCTGCCATAACTGTAGTGCCTTGATTTATCAGATCGACCAGATTTATCTTGAAAGATACAGCAGGGACAGGTGTTAAAAAGTAGCATAGCCTAAGCTATACACACATCATCAATCAATGTAGATTTTACTGAATATGCAAGGAGGAGGAAATCATGGTTCTTTGAGTGCCTTGCTGTCAGTCAAATTACAACAAGCCTAGGGCTGGCAACTCATTTCACCTTCTTGGCCATGTATCTTTGTGTGTCAATGTCATGTGTACTGTTATATCATGACCACACGGCCTATTGTATGAACCTGTAGCCTACACATCACAACTGATAGGAACATGGAGTCTTCTCTCAGCACATTCTTTGATTATCTGCAGACACAACAAAGATGAGCAACAGGTTACAGCAAGATGACATTCCCCAGTTTTTTTTATGTGGGGGGTTGAAAATACAACAAAAAGATTACTTGATTGTTGAGTATTAGGAGATCCACCCCAACATCCTCTCCCTTGTTACATCAAAAGATGATGTACTCTGAATAAGCTGTTCACTATTTTCCTAGCATTACCAACCAATGGGAAAAAGAGCCATCATTGGCAGTGATAGGATGTGAGAAAAATATTTAACCGAATGAATGCTTTGCTGATAATAAATATATAAAATATCTTAATGTAAAGTTGCTATTTAATTTTTCATAAAGGCAAACCACCTGTCATATAGCTGAGGACCAAGAATATTTAGGATGTCAGCTCCAAGTCACGCGCAAAATGCTTGGGATACCCCACTGCGCAAATTACAGACATTTCAACCATTCTGAAACGGAATGTAGATAGATGGTAAAGGCAGGGAAATGCCCAGAATCGTGACAGATAAACTCACATAGCATACCGTAGTCGAGCAAAATCCATGCGGTTAGTGTACCCATCCAACCCTTGCGCATGCTGCCAATCAAAAAAAGCTGTCCATGGCGAAAATATGCAGCATATGTGAATAGCATAAAATATCAGGTACCTACCAGAAGTCTCCAACAGAGCAACCAGAAGGATATCATCTCCAATTTACCAAGGCGCCTACATATTATCTGAACTACACTGACAAGTGGAGAACTCAACCATGCGGCCACCCGTCGCGAGTAATTCAGGTTTGATTTGGAGAGGGAACAGATTTGCGTTTCTGTAGGTGTGTGTGGTGGGTGCCGGTTGGAATGATCGATCTGCATGTCAAATTTGTCTGAAGTTAACTAGAGCAGATGCGATAAGTATTGGCATAAACGCCACTGAAATCCATTGCATCGCACGCGACCCCCGGCTCTTCTCTCACAGCATTCTCCCCAGTCCCCATACGGATAGATACGTTGGGCGCGCATGCATCGACTTCTGCAGCATCCAGCTATCGCCCCCAGGCTCCATCTCTTTCAAGGACCAGTTATTGAGCGTTTGATTTTGCCCACGCACTTTTTAAAACACTGTTTATTTCCATGACCATGGTCACTGTTGCTCTCTGAATCATTAGCTCACTGATGTATTATATATTGTGGTC
Source organism: Thymallus thymallus (assembly GCA_023634145.1). Classification (NCBI taxonomy): domain Eukaryota; kingdom Metazoa; phylum Chordata; class Actinopteri; order Salmoniformes; family Salmonidae; genus Thymallus; species Thymallus thymallus. The sequence goes on from CM042382.1 coordinate 14,886,730, forward strand.
CATTAATTATGTTTGTAAAGGCCTTCGTATTCTACCTTAGCTGACAACTTTTTTCTCTTTCTCTGAAATGTGAGTGAACCATGTCTGTCTGGTTTTGTCCATACATTTCGTTCCTATGACCCCTAAGGTCATGGCTTTGGCTGTCTGGGTTGTAGTATTAATATGCTGTAGCTACAAGTGGAGAATTAGAACATCTGTAAATCTTTCCAGGAGAAATCCGCTTCAGCTGTTTCAAAGATAATGGCATCTCCAGGTGACTACCTCATGGTGCCAGTGAAGCCTCAGGTGTATTTAAGACACATTTGACTCACTACCATTAAAAAGCCATTCAAATCTGGATCAATTATGTTTTTTTAAATGAGGTGGATTCTGTTCTGTGCTCAATATTTGGGATCAATTGTTTACTTTGGACACTGATAAACAAGGCATTCAGCATGCCTACCATTAAAGGTGTTAATTAATAAAAATAAGAAGATAACCCCAAAAACCACCATATCTACCACATACATACAACAAATCTATACAACACACAGTAAGTTCTAGTGGCCCAAATTGGTATACCCCTTATATATATATACCCCTTATATATCCCTATCTTTTGTAATGTGAATGGCCTGTAAACTCTGACCTTTTGGGTTCCAAGGGGGTATACGTCTGTATATGTCTGACACACAGCGGCAGGCAGTGACACAAATCCAGCTGTACAAACTACCTGAAACTCTATGTCAGAGTAGCTTTCAAAAGCTCTTCCGCAACTCACAACAACTTTGCTCAGCCCTCCATCCAGCAATAAAACCTATAAAACTAATGAATAATAATAAAAGAAAGTCAGTCTCAGTGGTACACTTGACAACCTCTCAAGTGTGTGCAGGAAAGCACAGTGCTGCTGTGAGTGTTTCTACAGTTTAATCCACCCTCCTCAGCTCAGCTGACTCACTGGAGCAGAGATATTTTTTCTATCCACTTCACCCACACACTGAAGTCACAGCAAAAACCGAATCAATAAATATCAATAACACAACTTATTTATGTTTAAGCATACAGTAGATCTCTCTCCCTCTCTTTCTCTCTCAATTTGTCTCTCTGTATCTTTCGTTCTCTTTCTTTCCTTGTTTCTCTTTGTCTCTATCGCTCTTTATCATTATTTTTGCCTTTCAGAACACTGTCCGAGCATTATTTACTCAATACTCTGAACTGTTAACCATTTCTAGAAAACTGTAAAGTGCAAAGCAATTTAGTGAACTTCCTACTTTGGTCACTGTCTCTAAAGTGCCCGTAATGATTCTCAGCCTGATGCTGAATAACTAGGTCATGACCAAACGTCATGGAAACAAAGTGAGTATTGTGTTGCTGCTCTCTTACCTCTCCGGGTGTTTCCACTGTGATTCGGGTTTGGGCTGGTCCAGTGGTGGAGTGATGAAGTAGAGTGTGCTTGTCTGTATATGTCTGCTACACACACGCCACAGCGGCAGGCAGCGACACAAATCGGGTGTGCGTGGGAATCAGCCAATCACGAAAAAGCAGTTTTGGTGACAGTTGTTACACACATACACTATTTGATGTGGTGTTACAGACATGTCACCAACAGCTGGGATGAATACAAAGACTCCCCCACACAGCCTCCTACACAGCTAGCTGCTAGCTACTCCCCCACACAGCCTCCTACACAGTTAGCTGTTAGCTACTCCCCCACACAGCCTCCTACACAGCTAGCTGTTAGCTACTCCCCCACACAGCCTCCAACACAGCTAGCTGTTAGCTACTCCCTCACACAGCCTCCTACACAGCTAGCTGTTAGCTACTCCCCCACACAGCCTGCTACACAGCTAGCTGTTAGCTACCCCCCCACACAGCCTCCTACACAACTAGCTGTTAGCTACTCCCCCACACAGCCTCCTACACAGCTAGCTGTTAGCTACTCCCCCACACAGCCTCCTACACAGCTAGCTGTTAGCTACTCCTATCAGGGATTTTGAATGGTAGAATGAATATGGATTTTCTCTAGCATCACATTTGATCTTTCCTCTATAAGGTCAGTGAATATAATTATATTGCTCAGTAAGAGACAGTGGGGTACTAAAAGTAATTCTAGATTTCTGTACAGTATTTTTAAATGGATATTGACATATACCCTCAACGTCCTCCCCTTATGCTTAAAGCTAATGTCACATAACCACATTCTATTTAAATCAAAGCCTATATCAAGTGACTTAAGAAAAGCTCTGTTTCAATGATTCACTGGCATTGCCGTTGTAGTATAACAACAGTAAAACACCCAGCTGTATGACAATTTGCTTTTTAATTATTTTGTTAGCATTATCTTTTACATATATGCTCCCAGGTTACAGTTTCAACAGCATATGACATTGAGGCACTCCATAAAGGTTTATTAGCATATCAAAAGAGCTGACTAGTAGCCGACAGCAGCATTAAAAGTCTGGAGAGTACAGTAAACATCAGAGGCACTTATATCTTCAGGAACATTGAGCCGATTTAACATCAGAGATTCATTTCAAAAGTATCCTTTTCGGCTGGTTTCTTTCTCTCTATATTTTCAGCTGTGTAAGGAAACATTATGAGCAAACATATGTTTTACAGTATTAGCCACATCCTTATATTGAGAATACATTGAGATTATATTGAGAATTATCAAACTACAAGGCTCTGGTTTTTATCTATTGATGGCATCTCAGAAGTGTGCTTTTTGCTGTTAGTTGAATGTTTTGAGCAAAGTTGATTTTCTTCTTCTCTTGTCATGAAACTTGTAGGGTTGCTGAGTCTTGCGTGCTGTATTTTTACACAAACTGTTCAGGTTTCTCCATACTCGTACTTGAAGCTGTGGGGAATGTAAGAGAGAATTAAACACATTTACCATATCACTTTCAATTAGGACTAAATCAGATTAGTTGTGCTATGTTTATATTAGTGTGACTCCTGAAAATAACCTCATGACAAAATTATGGGACAGGGTTGTGTTCAGTACGACAGAACGGTGTGCAACGTTGAATTCAACGGAAATGGTAGAACAGTCCACAGAGTTACCATATAGTGGGGCATTTTGACCACACGGTCACACAACGTAGTAAACATTGAAGCGAACTGAACGCACCCCAGCTCTTTCTGTGAAGTTTGCTAATACCCACCTTCCGATAGCCTACTCACCAAGCAAAGTTGTTAGGTAAAAGACTGTCTGAACCAACCACAAGATTGGTGAGCTAAGATTGGTGTATGTCCTCAGTTATGTGTCAAAAGCCTATTAGTTCGGGAGACATCCGTGTCTAATGATCTGATTGATGTCTGGACCATTAAGACCATTAAGGTCCAGACCGTCCACTGTCCGTCTGTTTGCTCAGAAAGATTATGACAGCTGACAGAGAGGTTGTTAGAGACTGTCTGTCACATGGGGTGAGAGTGTTGTTGGAAACATGGTTGTGTGCGGTGTGTGTGTGTGTGTGTGTGACATGCATTAATGATAAATAAAGTAAACATTGAACATATACACAGAAATAGTTAAGCAGCACACACACACACATTATATGCACACACCCATGCACTCACACAATCAAACAGATAATTGTTACACAAAAGGAGTAAGCCAGCTAATAATGAGTAAATGATTGTTTAAGTTACAGGGCAAGCAATCATGCATACTACTCTAAATATACAGAGGACAGTCATGACATACCAGCATTGTAATGTAGAAAAGAGATTCTATAAAACACACATACAAATAATTCATATTAAGTTTGTACAAAACAATGATTTAGTCAGAGCGTAATTTGATTTGCAATGTACATTCACACTAGTGGTTTACAATATGTCAGTAAAAAAGTCAATTTTATCTTTGTTACCCAAAAGGAATTAACATAAAAAATATCAAATCATATTTTACATATTATACAAGCAGTCAATGACCTTTTGGCTTCACATAGGAAACTTAAGGTTACTTGCGTAACCCCGGTTCTCTGATATTATGAGTGAGATATCTCACATGAGGGATTCACCAGAATTTCATCAGCTCTAAGAACCAATCAAACACATCTATCGGAGAGAGGCAGGTCGAGTGGTGAACGAGGTGAGCCCCTCCCCTCATACTAAAGAGCAATACAATTATGAAGGGATGCCCAATGAGCTGCATCGTAAATCTCCTGTAAGGAGATGCCCTTGAACAGTACCCAAGAAGTAGCCATACCTCTGGTTAGAGGTCTTCACGGGTCCAACTTTCCAAAATGGATCTGGGCCCAATTCCTAGCTGAAGCGAAAAAGTTCCTTTTGGTAAAGTCACCCAACACAGAAGACGAAAGCTGAAAAACCTGCGCTTGGTGGCATAACCTCACTGAACACCTACAAACAGTTGAACAGTAAAACAAAGTTGTGCTAAGGAGAGCTTAGAGTAGTACTCTAGGTGAGGAAGAGAGGTAAGAATGACCAGAGGGCGGGCAAGTATCTCTTTAGTATGAGGGGAGGGGTTCACCACCGACAGACATGTGTAAATGGTTCTTCGAGCTTATGAGATTCTGGTGAATCCTTCATGTGAGATATTGAAAGAAATAATTAAAATAGAACCAAAGATACAGTACAACTGCCTCTCAGACATTAGAGGGAGGCAGGATGCCTCAGCCACTAGAGAGAGGCAAGCTCTCGTACAGATACACAACATCATTATGTATTTATAAAGTGATAAATTGTGATTAGAATGAGAGTTTCAGGTCAGTCTGTGTTGTTAAGACAAGGAGAAACTGATGCAGCGAAGACCTAAAGTAACCAACAGTTCAACACACTAGCCAGCCATTGAAAGACGTGAAAAGTGCTGTCAGTGAAAGCAAATTAAGTGACGTTTGTTAGTTACTGTAGTGTCAGCAGTTGCAGGTTGGTTACATGAGCGTGCAGCAGGGCTTTGTTCTCTTTTTTATATTTTTTATATTTTTGATACCTGGGGCAGAGTGCTTCTCTGTCCCGTCCTCGTCGGACTGTCCATCTGAATACAGGTAGTGTGCCTCTTTGGCCTGTTGACCAGGGTAGACCAAATTCTTTGACGCTGTGTACGGTGATGCGTTGTTTGAGTTAAAATTAGCTGTGGGCTCTGCCATGTATTTTATTAAGTTCTGTTGAGGTTGACAGTGATGGAAGCCCCGGTTGTTGTAGCCATCTGGGGTGTAAATGTTAAACTGAGGGTTACTCTTGTCCACCCCATCCTCGTCGCCTATGACGACAAGCTCGGCCCGGATGGATCCTTCATAGCCAAGACCACGTCCGCTGTCATCCTCTGCGGTCTGGTAGCCCATAAAGATGGCAGTGACAGGCTCGGACGTGTCCATGGTGTTCAGGATACTGAAGTGCGAGTCTTCCTGGTAGATTGGGGACAGCCTCCGGTCCATTTCAGCCGACGAGTCGTAAAACATCCCACCTCGATGGCTCTCTCTAGGGCTATGGTAGGAGTCGTGGGTGGGGAACCCTTTCTCCACGCCGTAGGAGAAAGGATTCTGGTTGTACCCGTTGTTTGGCTGGTAGTACTCCTCGTCCTGCCTTCCAATGGAAGAGCGGACTGGAATGTGAGGGGAGGAGGAAAGACTTTCCGGCCCTGAGTAGTGGACTCCATCAATATAGTGGAGCTCCTTCCTGGAGAGGACATCACGCTTATAGCCGTTCCCATTGGTTCCGTGGATGACTTTAGCATGACTCTGTAGGGATCTGTTGGGGGCTGTGGCACTCCTGCTGCAGGTAGTGGAGAATGCATGAACTGATTCTTGGTGGCCCCAGTGATCTTTTGTGAAAGCCCAGCTTTGAGGCATCTTCTGCACTGTAGCCTTTCGGAGCTCCTCCATAGGGCCGAGCTCCTGGTGACCCCGAGACCAACGAGGGGTGGAGAATGTAGGTAGTGACTCATGGTGGCCCCAAGATCCACTGGTGGTGGAGAATACAGGCAGCATTGGCTTCTCTTGGCTCTGTGGGCCACAGTTGGTGGAGAATGCAGACATTGATTTCTGATGGCCTTGGTGGCCCAGTGGACCGCTTTGAGACTTCTTCTGCTCTGTAGCTGCTCTGAGCAGCACCTCCACCTCCATAGGACTGAGCTCGTCCACTCTGTTAGAACCATCCCCCAGCTGAGACTCGTCAGACCGCAGGGAATAGACAGACTTGCGGCCATCGTCATAGACTTTGACCCCTCTCTGCTGGAGCTCATGGGGGGTGACGGTGGATGTGGACAGGACCCGGGTCTCCCCGGTACGGAGGTCCTTCTGGACATTGATCTCCATGGCAAACATGGCTGGAGGAGGAGAGAGGGAGGAGAGACATAGTGGTAGAGGAAGGGACAGTTGGAGAGAGAGATGGGTTGTGTCAGATCTACAGTACATGCTATTGTAATAAATGTTACTATGAAGTTTCTTACATTGTTTGGTTGTATCCTTTTTAGATTCTAAGGACTTCTTCTTTGAGATTAGAGGTTTGTAGGACTTTGGGCCGTCTGGAGGAGCTGGGGTGATATTGATTGACTCTGCAAAAGAAAAGGAGCAATGTTTATTTTTGTATTGCCAATGATTATGTGTATAATGTAATATGGCTCCCAAGTGACGCAGCGGTCTATGGCACTGCATCTCAGAGCAGGCTGTATCACAACCAGCCGTGACTGGGAGTACCATAGAGCGGCGCACAATTGGCCTAGCGTCGTCCGAGTTTGGCCGGTGTAGGCCGTCATTGTAAATAAGAATTTGTTCTTAACTGACTTGCCTAGTTAAAAAAAAAAAATGTAATGTAATAAATATAAATACAGTCATGACCGAAATTGATAAAGATAAGCAAAAAAGTCTCTATAAAATAAATAATACCAATGCTGAGCTATATTGTATGCTCAACAAAATAGGAAAGTTATATTATGTTATAATAATACAACTGCTCAGAGAAATATATATTTTTTGATTCTCAAAAAGATAGGGGTGAAAATTATTGGCACCCCTGTTTTCAATATTCCGGCACACTGCCCTTGCAAGAATAACAACACTGAGCCTTTTTCTGAAATGTTTTATGAGATTTGGGAACAGATTGGGTTGTATTTTAGAAAATTTCCAGATTCTTGATATCCTTCGTGTGCATTTGTGGACTGCCCTCTTCATTTAAAACCAAAGGCTTTCAAAGGGGCTATTGCAAAATGTTGATATTGTGGATCTGTGCTTGAGGTTATTGTCTTGCTGGAAGATCCGCTTGCGGCCAAGTTTCAGCCCCCTACCAGAGGCAACCAGGTTTTTGGCAAAAATGTTCTGGTACTGGGAAAAGTTAATGATGCCGTTGACCTTAATAGGGGCCACAGGACCAGTGAACGCAAAATAGCCCCATAACATCAAATATACACCACCACATTTTACAGTAGGTATGGGTTATTTTCTGCTTATCACATCCTTCTTTCAACGCCAAACTCACCGCTGTTGTGCATGGCCAAAGAGCTCTATTTTCATGCCATCTGACCATTGCACTGGTTCCAATCCTAGTGCCAATGCCGTTTAAAAAACTTCAGGCATTTACATTTGATAGATGACATACAAATACAGCACTTTGGCCACACACACCATTGGGGACCTGCAGGACATATTCATTCCCTTAGAGGACGCACCTTAGAGTCGCCAGGGGCAAACTGAGTATAGGAATGGTGTACGGATAGAGATAGAGATTCCCAACGTGTTTAGCCGAGGCCATAGCCACTAGCAAGGAGGTTTTGTAGGAGAGAATCTTCAGATCCACAAACTCCAGTGGTTCAAAAGAGGGCATAACACAGAACATCCAAAACCAAAGCTAAAACCCAAGTGGGCACAATTAAAAACCTGTCTGAGACGTGCACACCATTTGGGAACCGCACCATCAGGGCACAAGCCACAGACCCCAAATCTCTGGCCGAGGGTGCCAAACCTGCCTGTGCACCTGGGATGACAGATCCCTGTGCAACCAGAGTTGCCACGGGACCTCACCCAAAAGGCGGACGATCTCTGCGAACCAAAGTTGCTTGGGCCAACAGGGAGCTGCAAAAATCTATGACAAGCCCTCCAGGCGCACCCTCCCCAACGTGGACCGAATCAGCTCCACGGCGGGAAATGCATAAAGGAGGGTCCGAGGCCTTTTGCATTCTTGCAATGCGCAAAGATCTACGCCGCCCCGCCAAGCATTTCCCATATGTGACCGGTTACAGGATCTGAGGCATTTGAAGGGTTTTTTTTGTTGCAGAAATTCCTTCTTGAACATGTGAACTTTCATGTGCCTTAATTCCAAACTTGTATGGGATCTGTAAATATTAATTAAATGTTTAAATTATCAGCCTAGTTGAGCCAAGGAGAAAGAACTGAGCTATACAGGGAGAAAGACAGGATCCTTCCTGGCTATTCATGATTGGCTGAGATAACAGAGTGGTTGGACATGCAGAGAGATGAGCCCTGATTGGTCTGTCATGTCATAGGCTTCTGTCTATAACAGAATGGGCTCTTCCCTGGTCAGTATATAGCTAATATTAGCTATCGTCGATTTTTTGAAAGGTACAGTTGCTATGGACAATTGCAAAAGTGTTTCTACAGCTCGGGTGCTGAGACCTCAGGAACAGGCAACGGAACAGGCAACAAGAAGAGACACTTTTAATTGAACTTACATGAGGGAGACAGAACACTTTCAACACCCATGAACCCTGTGGAACCTGGGGTTGAAAAAACAGTGTTTTTCTGTGCCAAGGTTTGCTTAAAGCCTGGCCTATTCTGGGTACAAGGGCTTCGTCGATCGGTGATGTACCCCAATTGGCAGTGTCACTTGGGGGTACAGTTGTCACAACAAGCCTCACTCGGTTTAGACAGTAACATGTGTTCCTGTAACTGCTGGACCGCACACATTAAATAGACCCAGGGGAAAATCCATTATCATGGATGTTACCCTACCAACCAGTCATAGGTACTGGCAACAAAGAAGCCGGGAATTGGACAGATAGCTCTGACTAAACAGAGGCATGCTTCACCTGCACCGTGCCGAAAGAGCGACAGAGGCTGCTCAACTATCATCAAAAGTCAGACGAGGCGCAATAAATTTTTTCTGACGCCACTTTATACCTGCTCTTCCAAAGAGAAGGTGACTTTTTTTTTTTTACTTGGTGCGGCAATAGAGCGCTGTTTGAACTAGAATTAGCTAACCTGGCTAGCACGTTATGCAGCACTTATTTACAGTTTAGCTAGCCTGATCTTGAAAGTCTACGTAGGACCGGATCACCGAGGTAGGACCGGACCCTTCATCGATAAGTCTGGGAAGAGAGTCAAGCGGTGCTTGACCAAGGCAGACACAGGCGGCGGGGGGTACCCACCGAACCTGGCTGGCCACTCTCTTCGAGTAGCCTCCCATATCCGGCGACAGTGCGGACAGAACGAATAACTAATTGGTTTGTGGTTAGGAAACTAGGAGAACAACTACAAACTCCAGCACACAACACCCCCCGCCCAAAAAATAATAATACGTGGAGCATACAATATAGCTCAGTATTCTATCTGACATTTTTGTCAAAAATTTAAATTTTTCCGGCCCTTGATCTTTAGATGGTTCTTCATAAGTTAAATTTAAAAACAAAAACAATTTAAATTCAAATAATATCTGTATCTCCTGTATCTACTTCCCCAGAGTGAGATGAACTCGTGGATACCATTTTTATGCCTCTGTGTCCAGTATGAAGGAAGTTAGAGGTAGTTTTCCGAGCCAATGCTAACTAGCGTTAGCCCAATGACTAGACTTCCAGTCATTATGCTAACACTAGTTAGCAATTGCGCTAGCTCTAATTAGCAACTTCCTTCAAACTGGACGTAGAGACATAAAAATGGTATCCATGAGTTCATCTGACTCTGGGGAAGTAGATCAATGCCAAAATACCAAAGTATCCCTTTAAGTGAAAACATTTTTTAACTACAAAGTTATATCTGCATAAACCCATTTGAACTTGGCACTATAAGGATCTTCAATCCAATCACAAGCCTGAAAAAATACAGACAGACCATCTCCCTCTAAGTATGGTCTAGGGGGCTAGTCTAGTCAGTAATAATGGCACACAAGCATAAAAAACAACACTGTCAGAAATCTTAAAAGTAAATGATGGTGTCACATTGTTGTTCAGTGATGACAGTAATTTGTCTGATGATCATAACACATTTGATGTATTTGATGATATGTTCTGACTCTATCTTGGTAAAATAGTGTTATTCTATGATTTATGTATTCAAATAGCTACAGTTTTCTTAAAAACGTAACATGTCTAATTCAGAAGTGTCAGATAGAACCTTATGGCTGAACCCATATTGACATTTCAGAGCCATAATGTTCTATATGCGATTGCACCCCCTAAAAAAACGAATTTACAAATGTCTCAGGATTCTGATACTCTTTAGGTACCTTTAAGGTGAGGACCTTAATGGGTTATGAAAGAAGAATCCACTGCAAAACAGTTCTGAGATCTGAGATTCAATATCTCAGAACTATGCTTTGCACAGATATAACCTTATAGTCCCAAGGTCACGATTTGTATTATCTATTTTATACAGTATTTTTTGCTAATCTTTGTCAATGGTGCCAATAATTTCGGTCACGAAAAACGTAATCAGCAAGCTAGCAAAAGGACTTACCTTCTTTGAAATTCTCCTTTGCTTCCTGTAAGATAACGTAAAACAAGAGACTAAATGTCACCAAACTCAAATAAAATGTTCAGATACAACAGTGTTAGATATACATCTACAGTACTCTCATTGTGGCCAAAGGAAAACATCTAAGACAAAAATAGCTCATTGTCAATAAGTACCATACTGTCCAAGTACCTTTATTATGTCCTCTGGTGTTTTCGCGAGAGCTTTCAGCCTCTTCAGTATGAAGCCCTCATTTTTCGAAATCATTGTCTCTTCCCTCTCCAGAGCCTCAATCTCTTTCTCAATCCTGCAAGCCCAGACAGAAAGGGTCAAAGGTCATATCACTTCATAAATGAGCGGAGTAGGGGTGAGGAACGGATCAGTGAACTGACTGTTTTCTCATCTTCTGAAGACTTTCTGTTCTGACTGTAATCTCATCAGACGTGTAATTTAGCGAACTGATCATGGCTGGCATCAGACAGACTTGGGGTCAACGGCCCCGGCATCCCTCCTCTGCCAACATCATCAAAGCTCTGCTATCCCAGCCAACTGGCACAACCCTGCCACTTTGACACCTACAGTCCAAATGGCACTACCCCAAAGCGGTACCACTCTAACAGATTGGCACATACTCTGTGAAATACTAACAAGTGTCCATTGAGTGGAGGGGGGAGTGCAGAATGAGTCTATTTGTAGATCTCCTTCTCTCTTACTAAAAAAACAAAACAGCCAGAACACTGCATCACTCCTTATGCCACCATTAATAATAACTGTTTCAGTCCTAGGTGTTTTTTGTTAGGTAAAAAAAACCTTTCTTACATCTCAGTTACGGGAGTTGGTGGACCTTAAGATCCCTCTGCTGCTGTCTTATTATCAGCGCCTTAGTGTTTTCAGGGAACGCACTGCTGCCTCTTGGTCAGATTGGTACACATCTATGGGATTTAGGTCTAACTGGAAAGTGGATGGTCTGCCCTTCACCACAGACAGCCCAATACATGTTGTCTTCAGGGTATTTATGCAGTGTGATGCAGTGTTTGTCCCATGAGCATAGAAATCTAATAAATAGAACAGGCATCCCCATTTAAAAGCAACACTTGACCGTAAGTGGTACAGATGTTTTAAATTATTTTGAAATATTTCTCAACTTAATAAGGCCTATATATTCGATCAGGTAGCCATGTTAAACCAGCAATGTAAACATAGATTAGTTTATATATGCACAAATGGAGTATGAGTTGTCTTGGCTTACTGTACCTGTGGATGCTGGTCTGGAGGAGTTTAGTTTGTTGTTGATCTCCCCTCAAAGTCTCTCTCTGCTGTGGGCTTTGGTTGCTTGCTCCATCCATCAGCCACTGCTCCCTCAGAGACTTTTTCTGTTCAAAGCAAAGAAAGAAACATTATGGCTTAAGTGTCATGGTTGACACATTATTTTTACACGCTGATATGTCTTTTCATGGACTGCTCAACTGCAGTAACTATAAAATATAAAACTGTCAGCAAGCTTTGATGCTTGGAATTCTCACTGTCATTAGATATTGACTTACGAATTCATCCACTGTTGTTGAAAGATGTGGTCTGACTATATGACAGTAAGATAAACTATCATTTAATCACTTCATCACAGTATCGTACTGTACCTTTAAGTGCTGAAGCTTTAACTTCTCCTTGTCTATTTCCAGCTTTTTATGAACAATGTCTTCTTGGACTTTTCTTTTATCCTGCAAATACAATATAGTTATGAATCTTACTACAGTACTAGAAACAAATTATTCAGAAGTTGATTTGCTGTAAGAGGACCATGCTGATTCCAGGTCAGTTTACCGTTATGGCTTGGAGTCGGTCCTTTACCAGTTCTGCCTCTTCCATACTGACCCTGGACCAAAGATAATAGAAAAACTCTAATAAAAACAGTATCTAAAAAATTTATGATTTTACACAGACACCATTATAGAGTATAGAGCTTCACTATGGATTGAGAGGGAAAGTTAAAGGGATTCAGCTTATTTTCGACTTCAAAGTGAACTATCCCTTCAACTGTTAAAAACAGGACAAGGGCCAGTGGTGATTGAAAGAGTGACTTGACAAATTTGACCAGGAACAAAAGGGTTTGAGTTCCACAATGTCACAGACACAGGAGGTTGGTGGCACCTTAAATGGGGCGGATGGGCTCGTGTTAATGGCTGGAGCGGAATTAGTGGAATGGTATCGCATAGTTTCCATAGTTGTGTTCGAATACTCATACTAACCGCACTAACCATACTATTTGTGACATAAATTGAGTATATAGTATGCTTATTGATCATAGTATGGAGATAGTTAGTATGCCAAAAGTTCCCGGACGTCGTACTACAGTCGCCAAAATACGAAGTATACACGCAGTTGACACTATTTCTTTTAGGGCCCATAATGCAATTCTCCAGAAAATGGCTGTGGCTTCACAACATTTTCAGATTTAATGAAAATAGCAGAAAATATGCAGCTGAAGGGAATACAATTATGACAAATGTTAAGAAAATGTTGAGCAATGTAATAAAGTAATGACTTTTCAAATAAGTTACCTTACATGTTATGTTGGCTGACAATTTGTTAGCTACGCTATCCTTACGAACCGCAGTCTGAGTGTACCTTTGCCAGAGTGCAGAATAACTGATGAATTTACGAACACTCAACACCAGTTGAATATGGCCGGTGTCAGTAAACATCAGCAAAAAAATCTTAATTAAATAGTTGCCAGCAGCACAGTTACAGTCAACAACGCTCTGGATAACATGAAAACAGCCTAACCAGCTCTGCTAGGGTGAGTAAAATGGTCAGAGTGAGGTGTTCTTCCATTTGTGTCTGTAATAGCTAGCAAGTTAGCCAGTTAGCTTGGGTGCTTGACTGCCGTTATGAGGTCGGAACACTCGGATCAACCCTACTCCTCGGTCAGAGTGTCCAGTGTGCGCTCTGAATGCTCCGAATACTGTATGTTAGTATGGGTATTCGAACACAGCTCATGTGTTTGATGCCATTCCATTGACTCCATTCCAGTCATTCCCTCAGCAGCCTCCACTGGTCACAAATGACAGATTAACTAGTCATTTCTGGGGGGGGTTGCCAGTGAAGTGTATTTTGAGTTTTTTCAAATAATGTGGCCCAAATCAACTACTTCTATTGGAATAATAAATACTGTCCTATAAATGGCATAATACAATTTTCAAAAACCTGTATTAAGTGCTGTAAATAAGTGCTGCATAACGTGCTAGCCAGGTTAGCTAATTCTAGTTCAAACAGCGCTCTATTGCCGCACCAAGTAAAAAAAAAAAGTCACCTTCTCTTTGGAAGAGCAGGTATAAAGTGGCGTCAGAAAAAATGTATTGCGCCTCGTCTGACTTTTGATGATAGTTGAGCAGCCTCTGTCACTCTTTCGGCACGGTGCAGGTGAAGCATGCCTCTGTTTAGTCAGAGCGAATTTGAGTCAGTCTATTTGAGTATTTTCAAATACTTTCCAATATTCAACAACTTGTCTTTTCAAATAAAACATACATAAATACTTACTTCCAAAGTAATTTAAATACACTAAATAGTATTGTATAAATAGTCTGGAAGCCTACCAGACCTGAAACAAGAGTCTGGTCCAGCCACTGGAGAGAGCACGGCATTCAAACCCCTCAGATCTTACTCCAGAAATGTTCTGGCCTACAAGGCCTACAAGTCTCCAAACTCGCCATATCAATTGGGAGTGGTATTGATATCGATGTAAGCTGAGTCAACTGGTATGCCGATACGCATACTTACGAACATCATAAGGTGCAAAAATGCCTGGACTTTATGGACTCAGTCTCATGCTGTCAGTGGTGCTTCTGTGTGGTAACAGTGACAGGGATGACCTGTGGGCCTGAAATGTTATGCCAGCACCTCCCTGATCTCGTTATATCTTTCCACGAAACGCAAGCCTTCCCGCAGACTTCCTGTCTCTCACCATGCCCCACACATATTCTAGCCAGGCTATATCCTCAGACAGATACCCCACTTAATGGAATGACTCAGCAGCAGCCTCCACATCTGCTAGGTACAAACATGAAAGAGATAGCAATCTGATAGGTGAGTAGAGTATCTGGGGGCCTTCCAGATACTGTCAAAAAAATCTGTACATAATTGCTTATTCCTTTCTGTTCTGCTAGTCCTCTAACCGGGAATTCTGAAAAACATGGGAATTTACAACACTACAGTTGAAGTCGGAAGTTTACATACACCTTAGCAAAATACATTTAAACTCAGTTTTTCACAATTCCTGATATTTAATCCTAGTAAAAATTCCCTGTTTTAGGTCAGTTAGGATCACCACTTTATTTTAATAATGTGAAATGTCAGAATAATAGTAAAGAGAATGATTTATTTAATCTTTTGTTTATTTCATCACATTCCCAGTGGGTAAGAAGTTTACATACACTCAATTAGTATTTGATAGCATTGCCTTTAAATTGTTTAACTTGGGTCAAACGTTTCGGGTAGCCTTCCACAAGCTTCCCACAATGAGTTGGGTAATTTTTGGCCCATTCCTCCTGACAGAGTCAGGTTTGTAGGCCTCCTTGCTCGCACACGCTTTTTCAGTTCTGCCAACAAATTGTCTATAGGATTGAGATCGGGGCTTTGTGATGGCCACTCCAATACCTTGACTTTGTTGTCCTTAAGCCATTTTGCCACAACTTTGGAAGTATGCTTGGGGTCATTGTCCATTTGGAAGATCCATTTGCGACCAAGCTTTAACTTCCTGACTGATGTCTTGAGATGTTGCTTCAATATATGCACATAATTTTCCTTCCTCATGATGCCATCTATTTTGTGAGTGCACCAGTCCCTCCTGTAGCAAAGCACCCCCACAACATGATGCTGCCACCCCCGTTTTCCTCCAAACATAATGATGGTCGTTATGGCAAAACTATTTTTGTTTTCATCAGACCAGAGGACATCTCTCAAAAAGTATGATCTATGTCCCCATGTGCAGTTGCAAACCGTAGTCTGGCTTTTTTATGGTGGTTTTGGAGCAGTGGCTTCTTCCTTGCTGAGCGGCCTTTCAGGTTATGTCGATATAGGACTCGTTTTACTGTGGATATAGATAATTTTGTACCTGTTTCCTCCAGCATCTTCACACGGTCCTTTGCTGTTGTTCTGGGATTGATTTGCACTTTTCGCACCAAAGTACGTTCATCTCTAGGAGACAGAACGAGTCTCCTTCCTGAGCGGTATGACGGCTGCGTGGTCCCATGGTGTTTATACTTGCATACTATTGTTTGTACAGATAAACGTGGTACCTTCAGGCATTTGGAAATTGCTCCCAAGGATGAACCAGACTTGTGGAGGTCTACAATTTTTTTTTCTGAGGTCTTGGCTGATTTCTTTTGATTTTCCCATGATGTCGAGTAAAGAGGCACTGCATTTGAAGGTAGGCCTTGAAATACATCCACAGGTACACCTCCAATTTCAGAAGCTTCTAAAGGCATGACATAATTTTCTTGAATTTTCCAAGCTGTTTAAAGGCACAGTCAACTTATTGTATGTCAACTTCTTTAGCAGTTACACCGGCGGGCCCCAGTTACAGAAAATTATAAAACAAAAGATTACCTTGACTTCCAGTGTTAGATAGCCATAGCCAGCTAGCTAACATAGCATCCCTCTCTGTATGAGCCAGGTGTTTGAGTAGGCTAAACAAGCTAGCTAGCTAGCTAGCTGCATTCACTAGCTTAGTGAAAGTGAAAGTTTAAAAAAATACAACCAAATATAGCTATCTCTCTCTCTCTCTCTCTCTTGCTTCTCCTTAAATTTTTGAAGATATTAATTTGTTCAAAACTGTTCAACTATTGTCTTTCTCTCTCTTCTTGTAAACCTTCATTGGAAAACAGTGTGTTTTAATAAATTATTTGGTGAGGTGAATATACAGTATTTAGTATAGTTTTATCTAAAAAGGATAACATTTTAAATATTTCACTATTTTTATTGTTATGAAATTCACTGAGGGGGATGGTCATCCTCCACTGTATGAAGTCCATATGGAATGGCAATCTGTCAGATCAGAGAATGATTGCTATGAGGAGCTATATCTGTATGTACGTTGCATCCAATGTCTCCGGTCTCCACCCAACATTACTGAGGCTGGGTGAGGTATGGTGCTACTCAGGAAATACCTTGACAACAAGCCAAGGGGTAGGAAGCACTGTAGTAGAACATGATAAAGATGCTCCCATCATTATGTCCTCACCAACACAATATGCCAGAGGAGCACCAACTGTCATCTTTCACCACACAACATTCAATGTTTCCCATGAGGAAGAATTGGGGTGAGGCATATACCGTACATGCAGGGATTCAGGGGTGAGGCATCTACATACAGTACATAGAGGAATGAGCTGGCCAAACCACGCCTCTTGCATTGCATGCTTGTATACTGAAGCTCTGTCTAAAAATAGGTCAAAACAGCAAGTGCTGCATTCTGCTGCGAATAATGTGTCTTCAAAACTGAGATAAGCAAACAGGTGATATCACTCTTTAGAACAGAAGTACAGTTCATTTCTTTGGGTTCTTCTATAAGGGCATCGGAGATACACTACTCTGATACCGTAGGATGAAATTGGGTGATGTGAAAAATTTGGGCTGCTGTCATGGTTGTAGTAGCTCCTATATGTTATTGGCATAAAGCATTTGTGATTCTATACTGTCATGTGGCATAGGGCCAGTTATGCCTATCATGATTACAACACATATCATCATCACACAGCGCTGTACATCAGCTTTCAGCATAGACATTCAAGAATTGAAAAATAAAATTTTACTCATTGACCCCAACCCTGGTCAGCATTCTGAAGTGTGCAATATATCCTTCCACGTGTAACTAATTAGGCTAGACACCCCAAACAAATCTTGTTTAAGGCCCCGAGAAGGCTAGAGCTGGCCCTGATCACACTTGGTAGCATAGTACACTATACTGCAATATGCAGACTCTTAATTGCTTTTCTTTCCTGGTCTTTATACTTGGATCCCCAGCACCTGCTGAGAACAATCAGATGTGTTTCAATCTCTCCCAATAGTGAAGAGTGGAAGCTCTAAACTGTGATGGTCAGTTCCTTATAAGCTGCATGCCCTAAGCTGATCACTGGTGACTTATCCAGGCAGCAAATCTGCTGGGGCATCTGCTTCTACAACAATAACTGCATGGACACATGGCTTTCAAAATGGCACATGGATGATAGTCAAGCAGTATTAAAAATGTAGTAAACACTTAAATGTGTACTGTTCCTTCACTTTCTTTATGCTAATATTTGATGGGTGTGTATTTATTTCCAATGGCAAAGATGATTGATAAGGGCTCATGCAAAGCATTTGTCAATAATATAGCCTCAATAATGTAGCATGAATGCACAAATTATGCACAAACAGTGAGACAGAAGTATTGTACATTCTAGGTCTATTATGATACTTTTCAAAAGTCCTCAATTAGAATAGTTTATACATATAAGTAGTACACTGCACAACAATTAAGATATAGTTGAGTGTGAGTGTGCAATTCTCGCATGAGTGAAACAAGTGTCCCAAGTAAAAGTGTCTATAAGATGACATTAAATCCCTATGCCTTCGCATGCTATGACAGGTTCTGAAGGCACCCAACAGACGGTGCAAACTGAAATGGTTTAAGTGAAGCATTAAGAGATTATTGGAGACCCTGTAGTGCCCGTCAAATTGTTTTATATCGTCACGCATAAATAAAGAGCAACTGAACATAAGAGTGAAATTATGTAGAAACCATTAAAAAGTATAACGTATGTACAGGGTTAAAGGTTAAGGTTCAAACCTATACAAAGGTATAACGTATTGCATAGTTAATATAACGTATTGTAGGCTACTGAGCTAAATTTAAACTGTTCTTCATTATGGCAGGTATCAGTGTGCGCTGTGCACTCATGCTCAAATTCTACAACATTGCCAAACAAAAAATAACGTTTTGAGAAAATAGCAAGAATACTCACCAGTTATTTGCGTGAACAATTTCAGGATATGGATTATAAATGCCTTGGTGGCTCAAATTCACTATTATTTTCAAGTGGACAGCGCTCTGTCCCGCAACAGTCAGGTACAGTGTGTGGGGATTGACCGGAGCCAGGGTTACGCATGATTGGCAGCTTGCCTTTACACCAATAGCAACAGGGCAAGTATCATAAATTACACTTCTCAGTGACTGGCTGGTTTAACTGAAGCATCGAGAAAGCCATGTGCTTGCTTTCATCATCTCACGGTGAAATTAAGGTCCTCTTTGCTTTCTTTGTCAAGTTCTAAATTTCCAACCTTTTCTCAAAATTTGCGCAGCTGTCTTTGCTTTGCTCCTCCTTAACAGAAGTGAACATACACCTAGAAAATTAATTATGCGAGAAAGGCCTTTATGCGAAAATATTGATATAATATTAATATAATAACCATAATATGGAAGTGAACTTTGGAGGCACGCGATGATATGGTGTGTAGTCCTCCAACTACAACTCAGGAAACCATGCAGTTTATTAGGTTAAAGATTAAATCAAGTATGATGAACTTTTTTTTTATTTTTTTTATTTCACCTTTATTTAACCAGGTAGGTCAGTTGAGAACAAGTTCTCATTTGCAACTGCGACCTGGCCAAGACAAAGCAAAGCAGTGCGACAAAAACAACACAGAGTTACACAGTAAACAAACAAACACAATAGAAAATCTATATACAGAGTGCAAAATGTAGTGCAAAATGCAGTAAGGTTAGGAGGTAGGACAATAAATAGACCATAGTGGTGAAATAAATGACAGATTATCATCATTAACACAGGAATGAAGGATGTTCATTCCTTCATTCCTCCGGGGGATCAATAAAGTACCTATCTATCTATCTATCTATCTATCTATCTATCTATCTATCTATCTATCTATCTATCTATCTATCTATCTATCTATCTATCTATCTATCTATCTATCTATCTATCTATCTATCTATCTATCTATCTATCTATATACCTGCTGGAGCGCATGCTACGGGTGGGTGTTGCTATTGTGACCAGTGAGCTGAGATAGGGCGGGGATTTACCTAATAAAGACTTATAGATGACCTGGAGCCAGTGGGTTTGGCGACGAATATATAATGAAGGCCAGCCAACGAGAGCATACAGGTCGCAGTGGTGGGTAGTGTATGGGGCTTTGGTGACAAAACGGATGGCACTGTGATAGACTACATCCAATTTGCTAAGTAGAGTGTTGGAGGCTAGTTTGTAAATGACATCGCCGAAATCAAGGATCGGTAGGATAGTCAGTTTTACAAGGGCTTGTTTGGCAGCATGAGTGAAGGAGGCTTTGTTGCGAAATAGGAAGCCAATTCTGGATTTAATTTTGGATTGGAGATGGTTGATGTGAGTCTGGAAGTTGAGTTTACAGTCTAACCAGATGCCTAGGTATTTGTAGGTGTCCACGTATTCTAATTCGGACCCGTCGAGAGTAGTGATGATAGTCCGGTGGGCGGGTGCTGGCAGCGTTCGATAGAAAAGCATGCACTTAGTTTTACTAGCGTTTAAGAGCAGTTGGAGGCCACGGAAGGAGTGTTGTATGGCATTGAAGCTTGTTTGAAGGTTAGTAAACACAGTGTCCAAAGAGGGGCCAGATGTATACAGAATGGTGTCATCTGCGTAGAGATGGATCAGAGAGTCACCAGCAGCGAGAGCGACATCGTTGATGTATATAGAGAAAAGGGTTGGCCCAAGAATTGAACCCTGTGGCACCCCCATAGAGACTGCCAGAGGATCGGACAATAGGCCCTCCGATTTGACACACTGAACTCTGTCTGCAAAGTAGTTAGAGAACCAGGCAAGGCAGTCACTTGAGAAACCAAGGCTGTTGAGTCTGCCAATAAGAATGCGGTGATTGACATAGTCGAAAGCCTTGGCCAGGTCGATGAAGACGGCTGCACAGTACTGTCTTTTATCGATGGCGGTTATGATATCGTTCAGTACCTTGAGCGTAGCTGAGGTGCACCCATGACCAGCTCGGAAACCAGATTGCATAGCAGAGAAGGTACGGTGGGATTCGAAGTGGTCAGTTATCTGTTTGTTAACTTGGCTTTCGAAAACTTTAGAAAGGCAGGGCAGGATGGATATTGGTCTATAACAGTTTGGGTCTAGAGTGTCTCCTCCTTTGAAGAGGGGGATGACCGCGGCAGCTTTCCAATCTCTAGGGATCTCAGACGATACGAAAGAGAGGTTGAACAGGCTAGTGATAGGTGTTGCAACAATTTTGGCTGATAATTTCAGAAAGAGAGGGTCCAGATTATCTAGCCCAGCAGATTTGTAGGGATCCAGACTTAGCAGCTCTTTCAGAACATCAGCCGTCTGGATTTGGGTGAAGGAGAAGCGGGGGGGGCTTGGGCAAGTAGCTGCCGGGGGTACAGAGCTGTTGGCCGGGGTAGGGGTAGCCAGGTGGAAAGCATGGCCAGCCGTAGCAAAATGCTTATTGAAATTTTCGATAATCGTGGATTTATCGGTGGTAACAGTGTTTCCGAGCCTCAATGCAGTGGGCAACTGGGAGGAGGTGCTCTTATTCTCCATGGACTTAACAGTGTCCCAGAACTTTTTGGAGTTAGTGCTACAGAGAGTGGTGACATGATGATCAATGCTTGACTATTGACAAATACAAATATCCTCGCTATTATCCATAATAATCTCATAATGTAGACTAGCCTACCCGCACTATATCTGCTAGATTTTGGCTAGAGCGCACGTGCCAAAAGAGTAGGCGCGTTCGCTATTTAATGCAACAGTTTTTGTGACAAAACTACGGTAGAGTTGAAAATGCGATGGAAACACATTGAACTTTTGATTTGTATTTGGTATATGAAAAGTTAAGCTAAAAAGTACATTATTGTCAGCACTATGTCATCACACGCTGATGTTCATCAGCAACAAGTCATTTTGGTGCATAGCGAAGGATAGATGCCTCTAATGTCTAAAAGGCCGTTTTAGAGCCATTAAGGGCTTCCACCATGCTTCTGACATTTTAAAGTAGTCAAAATAGTGAACTGGGTGGGGATTCCTATGGGTTGCAGCCTTTATGGTGCTGCCACAGACACCATAATGGCACAGATATAAAGATGAGCCCTCTATCTATCTCTGTGGTTTGGGGGAAACACCACTACGGGTGGGAAAATGCACATATTTTCTTTATGCAGATTCTAGAATATTCGCATGAAAATCTGTTTACAATTGAATGGAAACCTAGCTACAGTCATGTTATTTCTATGGAACAATAGTTTTTATGCACATCCATTCTGTGTGTAAATGTGATAATGAAGTGCAACCCCCCACTGTTTTATTTCAGAATTGTTCACTTTCTGAATCTATTTCATATGTCATTCAAGGGAATGTTTTGGTTTTTTTTTATTAACCGCTTCCACCCTGGGACAGACAGTGTCCACCCATAGCACATGCATGTTTGCTGCCAAGTCATTAAAGAGTCCATAAATAACCGACACTTGTTCCAAGCAGAACCATCATGCAGGCATGAGGGGTCAGGTGTGGGAGTGTAGCTATGGCAACAACACACAACACACTCTCCAAATACCCATGTTCTGTGTGTGTGTGTGATGTTATAAAGTGTTTCACTTGTGGCTTCTCTCTCTGCCTGTTTTCTCCTCGGTACTCGGTGCATTTATTTCTGTTCGCAAATTTACATGAATGCATTTTTGGGCTATGTTGTAGTCTAGCCTGTTTTAATATCGGCCAAATTGTTTGAATTGTGTGATACCTTGCCTTGGGTTGGGGGCCTATTTGGTCAGATGAACTGCTGAAGAACTCAATAAATATTAAATCATTCATCTAATGCATTCACTTGTATGGGCGTGTGGCAACCTCTTCCTTGGCACTCTAGACCCAACCCATAGATGTTCAATGGTATTATACATAATCAATGCATTATCCAGGTCTATGTGTTCATCTTTCTCTCATCTCAGTGGAACATCCAACAGTGAGCTCATAGGTACAGAATATCCCTGCTGGTCAAACAATAACACGTCCACGAATCACCTCATCATGGGACAGCTCACAGAACACACCTAGGTGGGAGACATTCTCATGTGGTGTTCCGTTTATTTGCGCTCCCATAAAAAAATGTCACCCTCGGGGGCATGGGACATTCTCAGTGCAGCCTCTAATGAACAGGAACACATTGGAACACTCTGTCAGTGACACGCACACGCATGCGCATGCGCACACACACACACACCCACACAGACAGTGTGGTGAAGAAGGCGCAACAGAAGGCGAGGTCAGTACAGGTGCATCAAAGCTGGGACCGAGAGACAGCTTCTATCTCAAGGCCATCAGACTGCTAAACAGCCATCACTAACACACCAGAGGTGGCTGCCTATAGTCACCGATTAGAAATCACAGGTCACTTTACAGTTTTTTACAATCACTTTGTTACTATTTTCAGAACCTTGATGTCATTTTTCACAACTCTAGACACAAAACTCACAACCAATGATCAAAATAAACATTTTTCAAAACTCTAACCCTTTTCTCAATTGCTTGGATACAATACACATACAACTTAGATCATTTGTTCATTCAACAAAAATCACCTGTTCAATATGGCACAACTTAACATCAAAGTACTACTATTTCAAAAGGCAATTCACACATTACATTTCAAATGAGTGTCTATTCATTTCCTTACAATGATCTAACTATCAATTGATACAACTGCTCAAAATGATAAGTAACTGTTGCATTACTCTTAAGGCATAGTTGTATGGAAACAGACAAGCAATCTTCCATGTTTACAGTAAATCATGAAAGTTTCAAGATAACGAGATTCATTGTCACCAATTAGCGTGGAGCATGAACCAATTAGACTACAATATCCATGGATGTAGCCTAATATTTTATCATAATTCTTCATCAGACACTGTGTCTATGGTCCCAAATACTGTACCACCTTTTCAGACTATTTACAGTATTGACAGTACTGCACTGTATAGATGCAGGCCCTTGTAATTGCTTGTCCAATTCTGCCAACTCGTTACTGATAATTGAGTGCACATTGTGGAATGAGTATATAAAGAGTTGATTGGGATCCAATTGCAAGAGCATAGTGATACGTAACATGGAGCCAGCAGGTGATCAAGGTCACAATGGAGGTCAAGCAGTGGTGGGAGGAAGACGAGGAAGACGTGTTGGTCAAAGGAATGGCAGGGGACAGGCACCCCTTCTGAGAGGTGGTCGTGGGCCTCGTTTGAGAGGTGTGGGGGAACGTGGTAGAGTACAGGCACCCCGTCTGAGAGGTGGTCGTGGGCCTCGTTTGAGAGGTGTGGGGGAACGTGGTAGAGGAAAAGGCCACGGACCAAGACAGCGGCAGCAACAGCATAGAGTGTCCAATGAAATTCGGGCAATAGTTGTAGACCATGTCATAAATCATGGCATGACAATGACTGAGGCGGCTACAATGATACAACCAAACCTCAGAAGGTCAACCGTGGCCTCAATAATCAGAACTTTCCGCAATGAGAACCGGTAAGTTATCAGCATGCACTAAACATTATGCTACTCTCAATTGTCAAATGACTGCATACCAATGTGTATCACAGAATAGGTGATGTGACCAAGTGTCTTCTTACTCTAATGTTCCCTGTAGAATTGTGACCAGGCCAAATACTGGAGGCAGAGGCAAAATTCTAACTGACCAACAAGAGCAGGCTGTGGTCGATTTGGTTCGGGCCAGAAATGATATTCGCCTTACAGAAATTCGCCAGCATATCTTGGACAATGAAGACATGTTCAACAATGTGGGATCCATAAGTTTGCCGACTATTGCACGCATACTGAAAAGGCACCAGGTAACTATAAAACAACTATACCGTGTGCCTTTCGAAAGAAATGCAGACAGAGTGAAGCAAATGAGGACTGAGTATGTTCAGGTAAGTTCAGTTTCAAGATGGCTGTTTTAAAAACGTTCCCCAAAATTCTACATTGTACAGTAATCTCTAAATCTCTTTCCAAAATGTATTTTTAGAGGGTGATGGTGCTGGATGCTGATGACGACCATCACAAATTCATATATTTGGATGAGGCAGGTTTTAATCTGGCCAAGACAAGGAGGAGAGGTCGGAATTTCATTGGCCAGCGGGCAACCATCCAAGTACCTGGACAACGTGGGGCCAACATTACCATGTGTGCGGCTATATCAGAAGATGGTGTGGTGGGACGCAGACCTCATATTGGACCATATAATGCAGCTCTCCTTGTCACCTTTCTTGATGAGCTCGATCAGGTTTGTAGAGCTGAAAGTGTGACCTATGTCATTGTGTGGGACAATGTCAGGTTCCATCATGCTCATGTGGTGCAAGCATGGTTTCAGGCCCATGCACAATTTACCACCCTGTATTTACCCCCATACTCTCCCTTCCTTAACCCGATTGAGGAATTTTACTCTGCATGGAGATGGAAGGTTCATGATAGGCACCCTCATGAACAAGTCACTCTTCTCCAGGCCATGGATGACGCCTGCAATGACATCACAGCAGACCAGTGTCAGGCCTGGATTCGCCATGCCCGAAGGTTTTTTTTCAAGATGTTTGGCTAATGAAAACATCCATTGTGATGTAGATGAGAACCTGTGGCCAAATCCACAACACAGAGTTGATGACAATGTAGAAGTACAGTAATCACTCCTGTTTTGTTTCTTACAGTACAAGCAAGTACTGTCTTTTCTTTTCTATTTCATAGCTAATTATTTTTGATGTTGTGATTGTACTGTAGTGTTTTGCATCAATATATTACAAACTTTGTTCAATGATTCCACTGTGTCTGTAGTTGTCACGATGTGTATATATGGGATGATACACGGAGCGTTCGTGGAGTGTCATCCTTTTTATTTATATGAGTTGTATTCACGAGGCATATAAATCAAAGAGGAGAGTATTACTAAAAATGACTAAACAAAAGCAAGGTGACTTACGTGCGTTCTGCTCACATGCAGACAAACACAAACAAACAAACAAATAATGATCCACATGCAGGTGGATGGGAGAGAAGGCTAAATACCATTCCCAATCAGAGACAACGCTAGACAGCTGTCTCTGATTGGGGATCATTCACCTTCCCTCCCTGATGTAAGGACTGGGTTGTGGTTCCCCCTGATGGACATAAAGGTTACCACAATCCAGCCCTTACAGTAGTATTCTCTCTACTACTGCAGTACTTTTACAGAGATGTATTTACTGTACATGTAGTACCATAATGAAACCTGTATCACCTATTTTGTTCTACAATATTTAATGATTGTACGAACAATGACACAGTGAAACTATCGGTTGCTTGTGTGTGGGTGATCTATAGTTATGTTTCAATGGTATTTCACAGTAAATTTGTTTTTTGAACCAATGATTGTGCAAGTGCAAGATTTCTTTAAAGATGTGAATGCACAATGCAATGTTTTGAACATTAGACAGCATTAGACAGTGTTACAAGTGATAACCGTTTTGAGTTTTGTGTCTAGAGTTTTGAAAAATGACATCAAGGTTCTGAAAATAGTAGCAAAGTGATTGTAAAAAACTGTAATAATGTATCCGTACCTGCATCACCCATCTCTATGTATAAACTGCACTCTACACTATTCTACGGTATCTTAGTTACTCAAATTGTGTTTACATATGGCCTCACCCATCTCATATGTATATACTGTATTGCACTCTATACTTTGCCATTGACTGCTAAACAACCATCTCTAGTACATCAGAGACTGCTGCCAATAGACATAGATTAGGAATCACTGGCCACTTAAGGAATTAAACACTAGTCACGTTAATAATGTTTCTGTATCTTGCATCTATATGTCTAAATTGTACAGTCGTGGTCAAAAGTTTTGAGAATGACACAACTATTGGTCTCCACAAAGTTTGCTGCTTCAGTGTTCTTAGATCTTTATGTCAATAGTTACTATGGTACACTGAAGTATAATTACAAGTATTTCATAAGTGTCAAAGGCTTTCATTGACAATGACATTCAGTTTATGCAAAGAGTCAATACTTGCAGTGTTGACCCTTCTTTTTCAAGACCTCTGCAATCCGCCCTGGCATGCTGTCAATTAACTTCTGGGCCACATCCTGACTGATGGCAGGCCATTCTTGCATAATCAATGCTTGGAGTTTGTCAGAAGTTGTGGGTTTTTGTTTGTCCACCCGCCTCTTGAGGATCGACCGCAAGTTCTCAATGGGATTAAGGTCTGGGGAGTTTCCTGGCCATGGACCCAAAATGTCTATGTTTTGTTTCCTGAGCCACTTAGTTATCACTTTTGCCTTATGGCAAGGTGCTCCATCATGCTGGAAAAGGCATTGGTTGTCACTAAACTGTTCTTGGTTGGTTGGGAGAAGTTGCTCTCGGAGGTTGTGTTGGTACCATTTTTTATTCATGGCTGTGTTCTTAGCCAAAATTGTGAGTGAGCCCACTCCCTTGGCTGAGAAGCACCACTCCCTTGGCTGAGAAGCACCACTCCCTTGGCTGAGAAGCAACCCCACACATGAATGGTCTCAGGATGCTTTACTGTTGGCATGACACAGGACAGATGGTAGCGCACACCTTGTCTTCTCCGGACAAGGTGTTTTCCGGATGGCCCAAACAATCTGAAAGGGGTTTCATCAGAGAAAATGACTCTACCCCAGTCCTCAGCAGTCCAACCCCTGTACCTTTTGCAGAATATCAGTCTGTCCCTGATGATTTCCCTGGAGAGAAGTGGCTTCTTTGCTGCCCTTCTTGACACCAGGCCATCTTCCAAAAGTCTTCGCCTCACTGTTCGTGCAGATGCACTCACACCTGCCTGCTGCCATTCCTGAGCAAGCTCTGCACTGGTGGTGCCCCGATCCCGCAGCTGAATCAACTTTAGGAGATGGTCCTGGCGCTTGCTGGACTTTCTTGGGTGCCCTGACGCCTTCTTCACAACAATTGAACCTCTCTCCTTGAAGTTCTTGATGATCAGATAAATGGTTGATTTAGGTGCAATCTTACCAGCAGCAATATCCTTGACTGTGAAGCCCTTTTTGTGCAAAGCAATGATGACGGCACGTGTTTCCTTGCAGGTAAACATGGTTGACAGAGGAAGAACATTGATTTCAAGCACCACCCTCCTTTTAAAGCTTCCAGTCTGTTATTCTGACTCAATCAGCATGACAGTGATCTCCAGCCTTGTCCTCCTCAACACTCGTTCACCTGTGTTAACGAGACAATCACTGACATGATGGCAGCTGGTCCTTTTGTGGCAGGGCTGAAATGCAGTGGAAATGTTTTTTGGGGATTAAGTTCATTTTCATGGCAAAGAGGTACTTTGCAATTAATTGCAATTCATCTGATCACTCTTCATGACATTCTGGAGTATATGAAAATTGCCATCATCAACACTGAGGCAGCAAACTTTGTGGAGACCAATACTTAATACACTATACTATTCTTCGGTATCTTAGTCTCCTAATTGTGTTTTCATACTGCGTCACCAATCTCTTATGCGTATACTGTATACTATAAAGCTTACTATGCCACTGGATCTTAGTCCAATGGACGCCTTGACATAACAATATGTATATATTCTCAATCCTTTCATACTTAGATGTATGTGTGTTTGGGTATATGTTGTGAAACTGTTATTTATTATTGTTAGATATTACTGCACTGCCGGAGCTAGAAGCACAAGCATTTCGCTACACCCGCATTAACATCTGCTAACCACATGTATGCTGCTAACCACATTTTTATTTTATTTCACACACACACACACACACACACACACACACACACACACACACACACACACACACACACACACACACACACACACACTGTGTGACTGGTCATTCAGGGGAGATTGAGTTACACTGTACACTAGGCCCTCCATGGAATGAGTTTGACACCCTTAGTTTACAGTGTTCTGTAAATATACTCTAGTGACATCTAAAGGTTTTTGTTGGCCAGCAAGTTTATTGTCCTCTTCAATGACAGCTAATGTCAGACCACCCAGAGAGAGCATACGTGACTTTCCCTACCCTGTCCTATCTCATCAGTGAGGCTATGGCACAAGGAAGGGCCACATACTGTAGGGCAAGGAGTTTTCCTGTCCATGTGATCTGACCAGGAAAAACTCCAGGACTTACAGTAGTCTATATAGAGAACAGAGTTTTTCCTGTTCAACATTGTCAGGAAAAAACTCCTATGTCCCTATGTATGGCATAGCTATAGATTACATAGCTTGGGCATTCCCCTGGCCATCATGATGGCATTGGTGTAAAGTACTTAATAAAAAATACTTTAAATTACTACTTAAGTCTGTACTCTACTTTACTATTTATCTTTTTGCCAATTTTTACTTTTGCTTCACTACATTCCTATAGAAAATAATGTAATTTTTACTCCATACAATGTCCCTGACACCCAAAAGTACTCGTTACATTTTGACAGGAAAATGGTCCGATTCACACACTTATCAAGAGACCATCCCTGGTCATCCCTACTGCTTCTGATCTGGCGGACTCACGAAACACAAATGCTTTGTTTGTAAATTATGGAAAAGTGTTTGAGTGTGCCCCTGGCGATCTGTCAATAAAATATAAAAATAAAAATTGTGCCATCTGTTTTGTTTAAAATAAGAAATTTGAAATGGTTTATACTTTTACTTTTAATACTTAAGTATATTTCAAACCAAATACTTTTAGACTTTTACTCAAGTAGTATTTTATTGGGTGACTTTCACTTTTACTTTACCCATTTTCTCTTAAGGTATCTTTACTTTTACTCAAGTATGACAATTGAGTACTTTTTCCACCACTGCATGAGGGTTTAGCTATAGAACTACAACCCAGGACAAGAAGGTCATGGCCAGGATTACACAGTTCACAAGTTCAGGCCTTGTAGAGAGACATTATATAGACCACAAGGATCCCAAAATAGTGTGTGTGAGTGCGTGTGGGGTGTGTGTGTGAGTGAGTTAAGGAAGACATCCTCTTCTGCAAACCAATGGAAACCAGGACAACAGGAGAGGATATTTTTTAAGTACTGGACAGCTGTGTGACATCAAATGGACTTTGGTGGTCAAGATGTGTTGGTATCTGTACTGATGGCGCAAAAGCCATGACAGGGAGACATAGTGGAGTGGTAACGTGCGTGCAAGCAGTTGCTCCTGACGCCACTTGGGTACACTGCAGCATCCACCGAGAGGCTCTTGCTGCCAAAGGAATGCCTGACAGCTTGAAAGACGTTTTGGACACTACAGTGAAAATGGTTAACTTTGTTAAAGCAAGGCCCCTGAACTCGCATGTATTTTCTGCATGATGCAATTATATGGGCAGCAACCATGTAACGCTTTTACAACATACAGAAGTGCGCTGGTTATCAAGGGGCAAAGTATTGACATTTGTTTTTTAATTGAGAGACGAGCATAAAGTTCTCAGACACTATTCAAGAGTACCGTCAGCGAGGCCAATCTCTTACAAGACCCTCCACTCTTTCTGCTTGTCCCTTCTACTTTTCTCTCATCCTCTTCCTCTCTTTCTCTCGATGAACCTTTCCTACCTAATCTCCTGTTTTTCTACTACTCTCATGTTATTTTCAATTTCTCTCCCTCTCTCACCCTCCTCTCTAATCATCCCTATGCATCTTTTCCTCTTATTACCTCTCTTTCTGTTCACACTGTTCTTGGTCAAATTATCCCTTCCATGCATCTACACACCATCTGTGGTCACCTTCACCATAACCTCGAAGACAGACCAGAACAACAGTTTAGTTTAGGGCATTTCTGATTCAGGAAATCCAGACAAATTATTTACTGTATGACAAGTATTACTACTACCAATATTCTTAATACAGATTTGTAAAATAAATGTCAAAGAGAATAACGACCCACAGTTGAAAAAAAAAAATCCCCCCAAATTGGCTAATACTCCCCTATCATATTGCCGATCTATGGAGTAAGAGGGCTAATCCTTAGGGAGAAACCCCGGCCATCCTGCAGACCCAATCTGGTGATATTTGTTATTGAAGAAAGAGAAAAACAAAGAAATGAAATCAAAACAACAACAGCAATACACATATATCACTCGCTGTGGGGAAAACTTCAATCCATTTGGAATAACTGTCAACCATTACCAACATATTTTACCTTCTACTGGCAGGCATGTGTAGAAAAACAATTAGCAAGTTTGCCAAAGGCCCAGGGGACCAGAAATTCTCCCTTTGGACACATGATTCACATCGTGATTCATGCGTCAAAAAAACAAAAACATTGCCTGTTAAATAAAAAAATTACAATTTAGAATAACAAATCAAATTAGAATTACAACTCTTGATAACTCCATAAGGAAATAATTGTATCCGATAAGGTAATGATAAAATAGACTAGAGACAGGAGGTGTCCCTCATTCAGGGGCAGCACTCTCGTAGGGAAAGTTGGCAATGCTAAAAGACTTGTGTAAATTGGCTCTGCAAAACAGAGAGGCTCTTGACTATCTTTTGGCAGATCAAGGGGTCAATTGTGCAATCATTGACGATGACTGTTGTTCTTTTGTCACATATCACTGTTGCTAAGAATAATTCCCCACAACCAGAGTTGACGGCTACAACTTGGTTGGAATCCCTGTTTGGAAGTTGTGGATCCCAAATTGCCAAATGGGCTGCAGCATGTGTTTTTTGTTTTTGTTTGTGTTATTTAACATGCTGTGTATGTTTGTGTATTTTTTTATAAATTCACTCCCGTTAATAAAAGTATAACCTTTATTATGATGATAGTATTACCATACTAATTAGATTGTATGACCCATAATGAAGGGTTTGAAAAGTGTCTGGTTTTATGCATTGTTTTCCCTTACTTTAATAGAAATATGAAATAGAAGCAAAAATCTAAATTCTTATATTAAAATGTTATGATTATTATCACACAAGTGATAAGAGGATGGAATGTGATGGACATTTTATGTTTGTAATGAACCAAAAAGGGTTCTACAAGGAACAAAAGGCTTCTACCTGGAACCAAAAGGGTTCTTAAAAGGATTCTCCTAGGGGGACAGCCGAAGAACCGTTTTAGGTTCTAGATTTTTCTAAGAGTGTAGGCTGTCTACTGTATAGATCAGATCATTTTATATCCTGTCTATTGCTGTCTTTCGACCTCAAGTTCAAGTGCAGGCACTGTTGTGGTTGTTGTCATAGATACTGAATTCTAGCGACTTGCCCTTTACTAATGGGTCTCGCAGCCTCGGCAAACTTGTCATTAATTGATTGTTTGCAAAAATTGATTTGTCCAATTCTATCAAATTGCTTGTGTTATACCTTTATGATTAAAAACACAGCTGATCCGATACTGGTGATAATTTAGGTGCTATATTATCATATTGACCAGCAGGTGGCAGCATGATCGAGTTTA
The DNA here is from genome assembly GCA_023634145.1 of Thymallus thymallus. Lineage (NCBI taxonomy): Eukaryota > Metazoa > Chordata > Actinopteri > Salmoniformes > Salmonidae > Thymallus > Thymallus thymallus. The sequence goes on from CM042382.1 coordinate 14,918,782, forward strand.
TCTAACACTGGAGAGGAACACTGATCCAATGAGTATGGATGGCAGATCACAACCAGTCTTTCTTTTGAGGAGGAAGAGACCCCTCAAAATGTTTGTCACTAATCCACTCAGCATGGATGAATGAATAGAGCAGGGATAGTCAATTCCCGTTCTGCAGAGGGACGAAACAATCCTGGTTTTCTCTATTTCTAATAAGGAGCTAATTCAGACCTTGGACACTAGGCGAGTGGACTCAGTGGCCAATCAGTGACATGGAAGAAAAAAGAAAAGAAAATCAACAGCCTGCACTAGAAAAGAAGGTGCTACCTAAACCATATAGGGTTCTTCAATTGTGTCCATAGGAGAACCCTCTGCAAAAAACGAAAGTGTAACCCTTTCACTAATACAAGGTTTAACATGGAACCCTTTCACCTCTAAAATGTTCTAAGTAGAACCTTTTTCACCACCAAATGTTCTACCTGGAACCAAAAATAGATATCCTATGGGAACAAACGAATAACCTTTTTTTGTATAGGTGTACAGCATACCACTCTAATTTTGTGACACTGATTTGAAATGGTACAACAGAATCTATCAGGGGAAACAGATTGTTGGCAGCTACTTCCTCACTCTCTGTGGATCAGCCTGTCAATTCTGACACCTTCTGATGAGAATGTCTCACCATTGTTGTTGACTGTTCAGGGTTCAGCCGAGCTGAAATCAAATGGGATTAACCCCTGGGATTAGAGCAGTGGAGGCTGCTGAGAGGAGGACGGCTCATAATAATGTCTGGAACAGAGAGAATGGAATAGCATAAAACAAATGGATGTATTTGATGTATTTGATACCATTCCACCTATTCCGCTCCAGCCATTACCGCAAGCCCGTCCTCCTCAATTAAGGTCCCACAAACCTCCTGTGGATTAGAGCCTCTGGCTACAGGGGGGAGTGGGGTTCATTTGGGATTGCCTGGAGGTTGAATATTAACCACTAGGCAACCACAGACTCCATACAGAGATTGGGCTCATACTGTGTACTCTGCTATGGAGAACCTTAATCTGACGTCTAATCAACTCAGAACTACTTAGTCACGCAGATATATACTTACCTATCCACGCAAACGCACGCACGCGCACACACACGTACATACATACACACACACACACCCACACACATACATGCACACATTACAGCCTTGATATCTGAGTTTCTGATTGGTCCAGATGTGGGTGTGTGTTTTGTGTGTGTGCAAGTGCTAGGTTGTGTGCGTGTGTGCGCGCGTGTGTGTGTGTGTATGTATGTGTGCATAAGTATTGTATGTCAGTGTGTTTGTAAGTGTGTGTGAGCTCTTTGAGTTGACTGCTCCAGCTTGCTGAGCTCACACTGTCTACGTGGCATGGTTGCCATGGTGAATTTCTACATGGGCAATCAAGGATTGCATGTTCTGCAGTGCCCTCCACTGTGTCAAGCAGCTTACTGTGGAGAGACTCACAGTAATAGAAATTCAGGAGAGGCCTCTGTAAAAAAACGAAACAGCAGTCAGCCTCTTCCCTATAAATACAGTGTTATTCGAAACATCAGACTGTGACACCACAGACTGATTGCCAGCTTTCTGACTCGTTGAACACCACCATTGTAGAATATGTCCAAATAGTGACATTAAATCATTGTTGCTATATGTCACCTGCACTGACATATTAGTTACAAGTCTGGACATGCCCATAATGTCACCTGTATCATTTTATCATCACAAACGGTTGACAAATTTAACATTCATTATTTCTGTCATTATATGTTGTGTTTACAATTTCCTCAAATATCCTTTTAAATGTATTTGTTTGAATCCTGTAGAATATAAGTAGTATCTCTGGAACATGTGTGTCACGATCGGGTGCAGAGACAGACCAAGACGCAGAGCAGGGATAGTAGTTCGACATTTATTTATTAATACTATGTATAATAAATCTTGAAAATGAACGAACTATACAACACAAAAACGATAGACAAACGTCACGTTCCAAAACAGACACGAAATGAACGGACGTAAAAAAGGCACACTTACTTCACCGTGACTGCGACATAATACGACAACGACCCACACCATAGTGAAGGACAGACTCAACATATATAGGATCCCTAATTAGAGACAATGCAGTGCAGCTGCCTCTAATTAGGGATCCAACCCAAAACCCACACAGAAACCGAAAAGAAAGACACTGTCAGACTCTGACCATAACTACATAGAGAAGCAAATAGGCTTCTCTATGGCCAGAGCCTGACAATGTGGAAAGGGTAAATAAAGACAGCTAGAAGTTTTATTGTATTTATTATTCATAATAAAACATGATTTTGTATTAGTTTTACTTTTAAGCAATTGTAATTGTCCATTATCACATTCATAATTAAACACATAATATGTGAGAAGCTCCGAAGGTGTGCCCAGTGAGAAAGGGAACAGGTGGGTTTAAAAAAAGTGTACATGATTTAAATGAAAACAGTCAATATAACGCACAAGAACAGAAAAACAGAACATATGGTTACCTTTGGTCAGAGTGACTTACAGATCATAGTAATAAGTCAATAGAATATTGGATGCAATCATTATAGAACAGTGTTATGAATCAAATATATTATATACCCTAGAAAATGACATATCCTAAAGAAACTGTGTGCTTGCTAGTCTTTAGTATTTATGGTTGTGAAAGAGTAGTAGTAGTGGTAGTGGCTGTGACTGCAGTGGAACTGGTAGTAGTAATGGTAATAATAGGGTTGTCATTATAGCCCGTAGTTTGGTGACGGCGGTGTTGACATAGTTTTTTGCCCCCGCTACAGATGGCTATATCAGTTCACTAATACAGGACTAGTAAAGGCCCAGTGCTCTACTTATGTGAACAAATATTTTTTATTCAGCTACTTCCCATAGCTATGCTTGTCATAGGCTATGGGTTAGTTAAAGTTAGTTATTTTGCAGTGGTTTGTAAGTGAGGAGTTATTATAGTGTGTTATAATGGTCTAGTTTAGTAGGCTAGAGGGAGTACTATAGCATTATAAACCATATCATGTATTTTTAAGCTCTCAAAATCATTCTGTGGCAGTGATTTCAGTTTTGAATGTTGAAGCCTGAATTCGTCCATCGGAATGAATAGGGATACAACAAGTTTTATACAGATATAAATTTGCTAAAGCAGTAAAATATTCCTGCAGCAATAGGAAATGTGAATTATTATGGATGCACATCTCTCAGTAAATAATAAATCAAATTGAATCAAATCAAATCAAAATGTATTGGTCTCATACACATGGTTAGCAGATGTCATTGCAGGTGTAGCGAAATGCTTGTGTTTCTATCTCCAACAGTGCGGTAATATCTAACAAGTAATATCTAACAGTTTCACAACATATACCCGAATATACATAAAACTAAGTAGGGAATGGATTGAGAGTATATACATAAATGTCAGGGCGGCATTGGACTAAGATACAGTGGCATAGTAAGCTTTATAGTATGTAATATACACATAAGAGGTTGGTGATGCAGTATATAAACACGATTAAGTGACTAAGATACCGAAGATTGGTATAGCATACAGTTTAAACATATGAGATGAGTAGTGCAAGATACGGAAACAGTATTAAAGTGACTAGTGTTTAATTTCCTTAAAGTGGTCAGTGATTTCTAAACTATGTCTATAGGCAGCAGTCTCTGATGTGCTAGAGATGTTTGTTTAGCAGTCAGTGGCGAAGTATAGAGTACAATACAGTATATACATATGAGATGGGTGATTCAATATGTACACACAAATTGAGTGACTAAGATACCGTCGAATGCAGTTTATAAATAGAATGAGTGATGCAGATAAAGGGCTAGTGTTCTATTCCTTAAAGTGGCCTGTGATTTCTAATCAGTGTCTATAAACAGCCATCTCTGGTGTGTTAGTGATGGCTGTTTAGCAGTCTGATGGACTTGAGATAGAAGCTGTTTTTCAGTCTCTCGGTCCCAGCTTTGATGCACCTGTAATGACCTCGCCTTCTGGATGATAGCGGGGTGAACAGGCAGTGGCTCTGGTGGTGGAATACTATCAAGTATTGAGCCAAGCCATAGTGTAAATAGTATTCTATATTTGAAAATGTATAATGGGCCTGATGCAGCTGATAAAATTAATTATAGTATTGTTATCTATAATTTACTGGTGCTATGCTTAAGTTTGTCAGTAGAGGAGATGCTGGATCATCAGCCAGTATAAGCACAGACTCAGTTGATCGACATCCAGCCTCAGCCAGTACAAACACATACCCAGTACAGCCGGCTTCAGCAAATACTAACACAGACCCAGTACTGGCAGCTTCAGCAAGTACTAACACAGACCCAGGTGAAGAACAGGCAGCCTCAGACAGTACTAGCACAACCAGAGGTGTGATACAAGCAGCTCAGACCCTAATAGAACAGTTGCTGTTCCACCAAATGACCCAATAGATTGGCCCGCAGTCTTAACAGACTTTATGAGGACTGAGTTAGTGTGCAGAGTTCCATTCAAACCAGGACTGGATTTTTCTTACCCTAAAGACAAGTCTAGAAGAGGTTTCTGTTCAGGCTTATTACAGAGACAGCTGTCAAATGGGGAAAAGATTACCAGGAGTTGGCTTTCATACTCAATCAAAAACAACGCTGTATATTGTTTTTGCTGTAAGCTCTTTTCTACAAAAGACTACAAATTAATAAAGGAAGGTGTGAATGACAGGTCAAATATCAATGCTATTCTGAAACACCATGAGGGTAGTCCTGAACACACAAACAATATGATTAAGTGGAGAGAACTTGATCTGTGCCTAAGTCGGGGACAGACTCTTGAGCAGATACAAATTATAATTTTGGAGGCTGAAAGAAAGAGATGGCAGGATGTCCATACACCTTTAATAAGTATCACCCAGTCTCTGGCTGAAAGAAACCTAGCATTCAGGGGTTCATCAAACAAACTCTTCCAACCAGATAATGGAAACTTCCTAAAAGAGGTTGAATTACTGACCAAATTACCTTGGGAAGCGCACACAGAATGAGGTGATCCAGATTGTGAGTGACAAGATTCTGGAAGCAATAGTGACTCAAGTAAGAGACTCAAAGAACTTCTCCATCATCTTGGACTTGTAACGAATGCCCCGCGCAGGACGACGGGCCCTCCTCCTCTCCAGCGATCATCCTCGCCGGCGTTCTAAACCGGCGGTCGGGGGAAGATGGTAGCAACACCCTGATGACCCACACCTGTTCCATATTGGTCATCAGGGTCACTATTTAACCCTGTGTTTTTTGTTTCAACCCTCGCGGGTTATTGTCTATTGTGTGTTGCTGTAATATTATTAAATGTCATTCGTTCCCTTGTTAAAACTTCATCTCCTTTTCAATTTTGCCTCATCACTCACTTCTCACCCCTCGCAATATCACAGGACTGTACACCTGACATTAGTCACCAGGAGCAAATGTCCATTATTCTGAGAAGCGTGGCTTTAAAGAAAAAGCCAGAGATCAAGGTGGACTTCCTCAGCTTTGTGAATGTTGAGGTTATGACGGGCTTGAATCTGTCCACTTTCATCTTAGATAAGCTAAACGAGCTGAAGATTCCATTTGAAGATTGCAGAGGGCAAGCTTATGATAACGGGGCCAACATGAAGGGCAAGCACCAAGAAGTACAAGCCAGACTGCTCAAAAGAAATCCCAGAGCCGTGTTTGTCCCATATGGAGCACATACTCTAAACCTTGTCATTGCAGATGCTGCCAAATCTTCAAAAGATGCAGTTGGGTTTTTTGGGCATGTGCAAAAGCTCTTCACCTGCTTTTAAGCTGGCACACAAAGATAGAGTGTTTTGAAGAAACACGTGAACATAACAGTGAAGTCATGGAGTGACGCAAGATGTGAGAGCTCCAAAGTGTTCATACAATCAGGTATCAGGCTTCTGAGGTTGGGGAGGCGTCATTGGAAGCCAGACAGACGATCAACGATCCTGTGACCAAAGTGGAGGCATAAGCACTTGCAGAGGAAGTTGGGTCCTACCGCTTCTTAATTTGCTGTGTCGTATGGTATGAGATACTGACAATGACAAACAAGGTAAACAAGCTCCTCCAATCCGCCTCAATGCATTTGGATATCGCAGTGAATTTAATCTCAAATGCAAAGGCCTCCCTCACTACATACCAGAAAACTGGATTCTCAACCAGGTGAAAACCAAATATGGAGTGCTGCTGAACTTCAGCAGTGCCTCTCAGATGTCCAGTGAATCTTTAAAGGCTCATTGCATGGAAGTTGAAAACACTCTAACCTTCAGAGATGACTGTGACATCAGTGGAATGGATCTGGCACACGAGATTCAGAATTTACCTGATCTGCCATCAGATAAGATGACTGCCTTTGAGCTGCTTTCCTTTCTCTGTGTGAAAAAAACCTGTAGGAACTCTATCCTAACCTTTGGATAGCCCTAAGAATTTCAGTCACCCTACCAGTAACAGTAACATCGGCAGAGAGGAGCTTTTCAAAATTAAACCTCATCAAAAGCTACCTGAAGTCTTCCATGTCACAGGAACGTTTGAGTGGTCTGGCCATCATGAGCATAAATCATAACGTGGGGAAACACATTTCCTATGATGACATCATTGATGATTTTGCCTCAAGAAAGTGCAGAAGAGGAATATATGTATTTAAGATTGTATTGCAGTAGTGCATTTGTGTAGACTGCTTAACTAACTATGTGACATACTTTCTCCAATTCTTCCAGACAGTCGAGATAGACTGGTGCCCATGCTGATGCTGAAAACGCCCAGGCTGTAGAGGGAAACAAAGTTAATAGGTTTTGTTTGACTATTTTAAGACATATAGTTGCAGCCATAGCCTATAGGCTTATGTTTACATTGTATAGACAAAGCTAATTGTATAATATTGTGAGGACTGGACTAATTACCAGGCAGCAGAGACAAAGATCAGTGTTATATTTTATTTTTGTCTACATTTTCTTATTTATGTTAATGTTAATATTCACATATCTTAAGATTCAATAGAATATATTATATTCAATAAATATGGTTTGTTTATACCTCATTCTGTTCTGTATAGGTCTACTTATTCTTAGACCGACAAATGGCGCAAACTGTTTTAAAGGAGGGAGGATTGTAGTGGGAGCACTGGGGTGTCAGATGTGACTGTATGGCAATGGCAAATGGTTTACATGGATCACGGGTCAGGTAGGAGGGCCCCTTAGCAGAATTTAGCTTAGGGCCCCAGGGAGGTCAGGACCAGCTCTGTATTTATATTGATACTTGTATCTTCTGTAATTTATGTAATTCAGGGCTCATCAGTAAAAGTGACCTTGGTCTCAGTATGATTCCCTGATAAAATAAAGGTTAAAAATGAATCTAAATAAATAAACATGAGGTCACAGTACAGAATGTCACTTTTAATTTGAGGGTATTTTAATACATATCAGATTTACAGATTTTTGAAAAACAAAAGCACTTTATGTATGTAATCCCCCCATTTGAAGAAATCACAAGTATATTCCTATAACGAATGCCCCGCGCAGAACACCGGTCCCTCCTCCTCTCCAGCGATCATCCTCGCCGGCGTTCTAACCGGCGGTCGGGGTGGTAGCAACACCGTGATGACCCACACCTGTTCCTCATCGGTCATCAGGGTCACTATCCTCGTTACTTCCATTCTCTCTCTCATCAATCACTTTCACCCCTCGCAATATCACAATTCCTTGCATGCGATGACTACATCAAGCTTCACTGTCAATTGCCCAACCAAAATGTCACCCTATTGGCCTACAAATTGGCCTACAAATTCCTAGATCGTATGTATTGTGACAACGTTGTGTCTCCGGGTTACGAAGATTCCCGAAAACAGGGAAAATAAAAATATATACAAAACACAGTGGAATATAAAGAGGTAACAGAACAACACGCTCCTTTTGAGCCTAAAGGGAAGAAAATCGGTGCAAACTTTTTTCCCTTTAGGTTCCCTCATGGCTTCACACACCCCTGGATGTACCACCTGCCATTACCTGAGCCAGAGAGTCGCCGAACTGGAGGGGAGAGTGTCTGTTTTGAGCCAAATAAAGGAGGGTGAAGAATTTCTGGACTCCATGACGGCACAAACCACACTGAGAGTTGAAGACATCACCTGCCACTGGATCTGTACCTCCACTTCAGGGAAGTCTGTGACAGAGAAACCCCATTCTGCACCATTGGATGAGCCATGGCCCAGGCTAGGAGCTAAACCAAAAGGCCTGGTCTGTTCCACCCCTCGGGAGGCCTGGATTTCTGTCCGAGGAAAAAAGCACTTCAGGAAACGGAATCCATCAAATGCTCTGGAGGTGCTTCAATTGGAGAACAGATTCAGCATCCTGGGAGACCTGGAAGTGCACTCCACTAAATCTGTGCAGGGTCGCTCCTCTGCGATATCTCCACTGCTGTCGTCTCACTCCCAAGTGGCAGTACGTAACCACACTCATCTTCGCTCCATGCCCACCGCTAGGCCATCAGGCTCAGCTGTTAGCACCACTCAACCTAGGAGGCAGATCACCCGGGAGAGGCCCCACCATTTTCCCAAAAACCCCATCTGTAGTCCTTCGGTTCTCGTAGTGGGTTCATCCATGGTCCGAAATGTGTCTATCCAGAATGCTGAGACCATTTGTTAAACGGGAGCCAGGATTACCGACATGAATTCCGTTCTACCGCTACTCATTAGCAAACACTCCACTGCTTCAACCGTCATTGTACATGTTGGGTCTAATGACATTAAGCTACAGCAATCAGAGAAAATGAGAGAGGATTTTAAAACACTGATCAATACGCTACTGGAATCGGGAAAGTCGTGTGCCATCTCTGGCCCATTTCCCTCCCCCCGCTACACAGATATAGTCTTCAGTCGTTTACGCCAACTACACACCTGGCTCAAGGGTTATTGCTGTTCGATGGGAATTCCGTTTGTGGATAACTTTGCGGCCTTCACGGACCGACCAGAACTATTTATTCGAGACAAGCTACATCCGAACAGGTATGGCTCCAGCATCCTCTCGACAAACATGTCTTTAACTCTAGCCTCATGTAGGGCCTTTGCCTGATGTGCACTGTTTTCGAGGGCTGATTTACGGGATTGTATGCTGCCCTGTCAGTCCATGTTCACTGCTCCTCCCCAAGTTTCATGAATTAGTTCCTTAATTGCAAGTCTGGAACAACCTACTATAAACAACCTTTGTGCAACTCCTAGATTATTGTCCAATCACCTACTACTCACATACAGAGAGGTATTGTTAGTTGTAATCTTGTCCCCATAAAATTGAGCCCGTCAATAGCTTATCGCTCTTCCAGCGATGCTATAAGGCCAACTCTGGCTGCTCCATCTGATATGAACTCCCTCAAAAATGGCATTGGAATAATTCATTTAAATGCTAGAAGCCTGATGCAAAAGCTGGATTCTGGTCATACAATCAAATGTTGACGTACTGGTTGTATCTGAAACGTGGTTGTGTGTTTCTGTGCCTGACTCAGATGTTCAGCTGCTTGGGTACAATATTTTTAGAGTTGGTAGGGGTGGTGGAATTGCGATTTATGCAAAATGTTGCTTAAATGTCTCTGTGTCCATATCTGCCTGGTTTTAAATGAGGTACTTGGAAATAACGCTCATTTAACTCTAGCTGGGGTATATCGCTCCCCCCCAGCTCCTCCTTGTACTCTAAGAAAACTCTCTGAAATATTGTCTAATTATGCAAACTCTGAATTACTGATTTTGGGAGATTTTAATCTGGATTGGCTGTCACCAGTATCTGATCAATTAAAAGGCATTTGTACTGAGCTACATCTATCCCAGCTGATAACTAAGCCAACCCGTCCCAACTCTAAGAACCCTGGCAAATCTACTCTACTAGATATTATTCTAACAAATACCCCCCATAAATACACAGGCTGTGGGGTCTTTTCAAATGATATTAGTGACCACTGCCCTATTGCTTGTATTAGGGATACCAGCCTGATCACCGTATAATCTCAAAGAGAAATTATAAACATTTCTCGCAGCAAGCCTTTATACTTGATTTATATCACTCAGAGTTTTTATCCACATGCTGCTTTTCGGACCCAGTTTTAGCCCTTGCCCTTTTCTCTTCTATCTTCACCTCTACATCAGATAAACATGCTCCTTTTAAGAATCACAGAATTAGAAATCGTACTAATCCTTGGTTCTCTCCTGAATTTCCTAAAAATCTATTTGCATTTAAACACTCTGTAATGCTGCACCCTCCTGAATAGACCACTGGTATCGCTGTAAAACATGGTGGTTGGCTAGGTGGGAAATGAGAGATTTCCTAACTAAAAAGCTTTTTCTGGAGGGTAATCTGGCTGTTGAATAGAATGCTCTCAGAGGAGAAGACACAGGAGAGATGATGCTATATGGGTCATTCCATCAATAGAGTGCCTTTTGGAATTTGCTCAAAAAAAATTCATAAAAACATGTTTTCCCATCTCAAGATGTTAACAGAAAATAAACAGGTGTACCTAATGAATATGACCCTGATCTAGTAGCTACATATTACATGACTGCCTCCAGTGCTCTGACAGAGATCATATGGGTTGTTCCACAAACAGAGTGCATCCCTTTTATATTTGAAGTAGAAATTGTTATATTAAAGGAAGTTCCCCTTAAATATAGACCACATGGAAAATTCAATAAGTCAGATTTTTTATTTGAAAATAAATCTAAATTTTCTTGCCTGTTCAGCAGGGATGTTGCTAGGCCTATTTTAGGGGGGCTTTAGGGAGCATGTCTGATGAAGGTTAGTGATTAAAAAAAAAGCGAGTAGATGTTTAAGCTTTCAGTTAAATTTGTACAGCATATGTCTTACTTTTGTTAGGCATAAATAAATTATGTTCACAGAACCAAAGCACTCTGTGAAATTCGCAATATTCCAGAGGCAGATGCAGCAAGAAAGCGCAAACAAAGGAAAATGGGAGATTTTGTGGTGGAGACCTCCTTGGGTTTAGGCACAGAATTGTCATGTTCCCAAACAATGAAAACAGAGTTGTTGCTCCCCTGCTTGGACAGGATGGTTTGTGAGCTTGACCAGCGATTCTCGACTGTAGATGCAGGTCTGCTCAAAGGCATACAGGCATGCAGCCCCAACTCAAAAAACTTCCTAGATATACCATGCTTAACTGAGTTTGTCAAGCACTACGTTATTGATGTTAAAACAGAAAATATATTTTTATTTTATTTCACCTTTATTTAACCAGGTAGGCCAGTTGATAACTAGTTCTCATTTACAACTGCGACCAAGATGTTGGTGGCCAGAAACGTCCTTGCCTGGAAAAGAGAAGCTGGATGTCCTCCCAAAGATATGCTTGCTGTGCATAACCTCCTGGATGATGATATGTTTCCTTCTCTGAAGGAAATCATTCAGGTTGCCCTCAAAATTCCTGTGAGCAGCTGCTCCTGTGAAAAGGTCCTTTAGTGCACTGCGCTGGCTGCACTCTTGGTTGCGTAAGACAATGGGTCAGAAAAGGCTTGCAAGTCTTGCAGACATGTCCGTTGAGGATGAAGTGCTTGGGCCACTAAGCCACAATAGTGTCATTGACCGCTTTGCCAGCTTTAAAAATAGGAGGTACACTTTGATGCATCCATCCACAAAATAATCATCAAAAGAGAGAAGCAGGAGGAGCAGTTCTGTAATATAGGCTGTAATATTTGTTTGGGATCTTACTTTTTATCAGATTTTATTCCTAATTTTGGTTTTGTGTTGGTCCCCAATTAGAGGCAGCTGTTTAGCATTGTCTCTAATTGGGGAACCTATTTATGTTGTAACTTTTTCCACCTGCATTGTGGATTATTGTTTTGTGTTCTGTGAATGTGTGCCAACACTTAGTTTATGGTCGTGGTCTCGTTTGATTGAAGTTCGCCGTTAATAATAAAAAGTATGTCAAACTACAACTGCGCTGCGCTTTGGTCTGCCTTTTTCTGACATGGGGACGGAGTGGACTTTAATTTCTTTATTTGGATAGAATTTAAGTCATATTAGATCAGTGTTTAACACAAACTATGAGACAGGTATACTTTTAGCCAACCTTGACCAAAAATAACCTTATTTTGATAGGTTTTACACCCATTGTTACTCTAAAAATACATGATGATATTCATTTACCTGTACATTTAACCAGACTGTATATTAAGTAAACTATTATTACCCTCACTTATATCATACGCACATTTAGCTATTTAAGTATCTTCCTCTGCCATCGATCTGTATAGTTAACCATGCACATTTTTTGTATTTATTTCTATAAAATTTCAATAATTGTATCACTTTTTCACCTAACACTCTATAACAATGTATGGTGTACATATTCAGTCGTTCACTCATACTATGCAATGCTATAGCTTTTTGCACTCCAGACTTCTTGTATGTTTATACTTTTTCATACTTCCGCACTATGTAATCATGTATCATGTATCTGTCTTTTGTGTATTTTGTTCTGGCATCTATCTATGAAAATACATTTTGGGTGCTTAAAAAAAAATCACAGACCCCCCTAAAAGAGGCTAAGCCCCCCTATCCATGAATCTCTAGTGACGTCCCTGCTTTTCAGTATGTCATCTTTTACACTGACAACCTCCAGAAGGCTGTATAATTAATTGGTGTGTTCCTGAGATTAAATAAAAGTGACTCTCCCCCTGGTGGACTCTGTGTGTGTGTGTGTGTGTGTGTGTGTGTGTGTGTGTGTGTGTGTGTGTGTGTGTGTGTGTGTGTGTGTGTGTGTGTGTGTGTGTGTGTGTGTGTGTGTGTGTGTGTGTGTGTGTGTGTGTGTGTGTGTGTGTGTGTGTGACTGATGTAGTGTTAATGCCTGGCTGAGCCGTCGGAGAGTACAGAAACATACTGGTCCTCCTGAGACCAGCTTCTCCTCTCAGTGAAATTCCACAGTGACTGAGATTATGTGATTCATGAAACGACTCCATGAAAATACACAATGGAATCTGTGTATGATCTTAATTAATCACATATAAACACTAAATCAGATCAAAGGGGTTGATTATTGGCTTTGATAGTATTGTAAGGATTGTGGAAAGATGGGTGAGATGTTTGAAAACCTTCATTTAGCGACAAATAATATATTCCCAACCGTACAGAGCAATATGCTGTTTGCTGCATGGCCAATTTTCCTCTGTACTACTGGGGATATATTGCATACTGCATGAGTGTTTTAACAGCCCATTTTTATTACCCATAAAACGTCTCATCTGAAACAAACTGCCTCTCTCTTTCTCTCTCTCTCTCTCTCTCTCTATCTCTCCCTCTCCCTCTCTCTCTCTCTCTCTCTCTCTCTCTCTCTCTCGCTCTCTCTCACACACACACACAGGTCACAGGTACACACACACACACAACCCTTAACCCTCACTCCAGCTAAGCTATTTAGTGTTCTGCTCCTGTGTTCCTGGATCTTAATGAATGAAGCCCATCAGTGAGTGAGAGCTCAGATCCTGGACCCTCTGCCCTGCCCCGTTCAATCAATCCCCTGTCATCTCCATCACCTCTGGCCTCGGCTCTCCCTGGGGCCTCCACTAATATACCGGCCCCTCTGTTTCTCTAGTTTTTCTCTCTCTCCCTACTTAAGCATGGACCAGAATGAGGTCAAGGTTAGAGGTAACACCTATACCTATTTATACAGACACTTTGGGGAGTTGTTACTACTTACTCTACTCACCCCAAACCCAGCATGCTGGGTAATACAGTGCATCTTGTTCACTCACATTCTCTTTCCCCCTTACATTATAGTCTAGCACCCCTGCATTGGATCAGAACTTCACTTTCCCTTCAAACTGTCCCTACGCAACTTCTCACCACAGATCCTCAGAACAAGCCCTCCACAGGATAGTGTTTGAATCTCTGCCAGAACAGTCTGACAGCCTTATACAATGTCTTCAGAAAATACACACAATATCCCATCATGTCAAAGTGGAATTATGTTTTTAGAAAGTTTCACAAATGAATTACAAATGAAAAGCTGAATTGTCTTCAGTCAATAATTATTCAACTCCTTTGTTATGGCAAGCCTAAATAAGTTCAGGAGTAAAAGTTTGCTCAACAAGTCACATAATAAGTTGCATGGACTCACAAACATCATGTATACACAATAATAGTGTTTAACATTATGTTTGAATGACGACCTCATCTCTGGACCCCACACATACAATAATATGTAAGGCCCCTCAGTAAAGCAGTGAATTTCAAACACAGATTCATCCACAAAGACCAGGGAGGTTTTCCAAAGCCTCGCAAAGAAGGGTACCTGTTGGTAGATATAAAATAATTTATAATTTATAATAACAGACATTGAATATCCCTTTGAGCATGGTGAAGTTATTAATTACACTTTGGATGGTGTATCAATACACCCATTCACTACAAAGATACAGGCATCCTTCCTAACTCAGTTGCCGGAGAGGAAGGAAATCGCTGAAGGATTTCAGCATGAGGTCAATGGTGACTTTTACAGTTACAGAGTGGAATGGCTGTGATAGGAGAAAACTGAGAATGGATCAACAACATTGTAGCTACTCCACAAAACGAACCTAAATGACAGAGTGAAAAGAAGGAAGCCTGTACAGAATACAAATATTCCAAAACATGCATCCTGTTTGCAATAAGGCACTAAAGTAAAACTGTAAAAATGTGACAAAGAAATTAACTTTATGTCCTGAATACAAAGTGTTATGTTTGTATTCCAACACAACACAACACAACATATCACTGAGTACCACTCTCCATATGTTCAAGCATGGTGGTGGCTCTATCATGTTATGGGTATGCTTGTTGGCAAGGACTAGGGAGTTTCTTTGGGGATGAAAAGAAACTGAATAGAGCTAAGCACAAGCAACATCCTAGAGGAAAACCTGGTTTAGTCTGCTTTCCAACACAACAGACACTGTGAGACAAATTCACCTTTCAGCAGGATAATAACCTAAAACACAAGGCCAAATAAACACTGGAGTTGCTTACCAAGATGACATTTAATGTTCCTGAGTGGCCTAATTTCAAGTTTGGACTTAAATCGGCTTGAAAATCTATGTCATGGTTTGAAAATGTCTGTCTAGCAATTATCAACAACCAACTTGACAGAGCAGAATTTTAGAAAGACTCAGAAAGACTTACAGCTGTAACAACTGCATGAGGTGATTCTAACATGTATTGACTCAGAAGTGTGAATACTAAAGGCACTGTATGTACTGTAGCTTGAGATTCAGATCCTTCAGTTTGCCCTGTGGGGTGAAATTCAGCTGAGGTATCTGTTTGTGAGAGGCTGTTGAGAGGGCTGCTGTAGTCACATTGCATTACTGTGGGCAGAAGGCATTCTATAGTCGTGGGAGCGTTTGTGTTAAGTTCCTGTCTGAGGTAAAAGTTGACCGACCACTGAACCGTACATGAACCTGACCGCATCATCGTCACTGTGGTATCAACCCGTCATCAAGCTGTTACTTGTGACTTCCCTCCATGGCATGGGATTGCCAGGTGATGTCACATACAATGATGTGGTTGACAATGTGTGATCAAGTTGAACTTGTCACCTTTCATTACCTATACTGTCATTGGTGAAAGTCCAATAGCATGCTAGGTAGGCTAACACTTTACGTTGCTGTTATACCTGTGTAGTAACAGTGTTGTTACATAGTAGTTACATGGTAATGGAGTGGAGTTTTTTTTCTTATTACACAAGGGTAATAAAGAACGGTCTTGCTGCAAACTACAAATCCACAGTAGAGCTTCTGGGCAGCATGTATCATTGTACTGTACTCGAAATGGCTGACATTCTCTCTCTGTTCTCTGAGTGGAATAACCAGTGGGAACAGAACAGATAATGACTCAGTCACTTACCCCACAAAGGGACTAGGAACAATTATTGTAATAGCTATATTAGCGGTAGCTTTTGTAAATGAAGATCAGTTAACGGATGTGCAGATTTTTCCTCAAGCGGTACATTCATTCTCTTCTTCTTCTTCTTCTTCTTCTCATTCACAGGATCTCTCTCTCATGGCCTGACCTACATTCTCTAGACCAACCCTCTTCGTTTTAGAGAGAATAAACCCCCATGAATTTCCCAGACAGAATAAGTTTTCCATTCATTTTGGGTAGAACTGAAGTCTTTCAGGGATGCAAATGCCGTTTATCACAACAATTGCTTGTAATGATTACTGTTTTATTTCACAGATACTGAATCATCAGTAACCAGTAACACAACATTTGATGTGTATGAAGTTGACATAACACCATAATAAACATTAAAGCACCCATAATACTCCTATTTTTGACAAAAGTGATATCATCACGGATTCATACCACAGAGCTAGGCATGCCATAGATATATCAGTACCTCTTAAAGTATAATAGTTGTATAGTAACAGACAATGCAGAGATAATCTATAGCGCCTGCGTCAGTCTTCAGTTGCTATTCTCTCTCTCTCTCTCTCTCTCTCTCTCTCTCTCTCTCTCTCTCTCTCTCTCTCTCTCTCTCTCTCTCTCTCTCTCTCTCTCTCTCTCTCTCTCTCTCTCTCTCTCCAGACAGACAGAGATGAGCTTGATTGATGTCTGATAGAGTGTACCACTTCATTGCTGATTCAGTCTGAGGCACTAAACAACAGAGGACTGGACTCTGAGGCTCAAGGTGTCTGGGCAATGACTGCCTTCCTTATATTTGTATTGTGTGTTGAGAGGTGGCAGTGGAAGGATCATATTCTCAGTCATGTGACCTCACACTGAGACGGGAATAACAGAAGTAGTGTGATGATGACCAAATAGGGAACCAAGGAGCCATAAAACTCTCCCATGTATTTCAGTGAGAATAAGAAACAAAGGAAGGAGGGTGGATGTGTGTAAACCCAGAGCTATGAACAGCCTGGATGATGCAGTAGTACATCAAAGTTGCAGCATAATGTAACATCAACAGTAAAATTCTAACAATGCATTATTTAAATACATCTGTAATACCTTCTTCACAAAGATAATGTGCTTCATCCGAATATGTTGAATAAAATGTTGAAAAAAAAATCCAGGACTCATAAACCTAATTCTGGAGTAGAAAGTGCTTTCATTGGAGATTCTTGATAGTTTTTTAGTCAAGGAATAAGCTTAATCTGGTCTTTTAAGGTTTTAGCAACATGTATGCTAAAACTCCATTGAAAGCTAGTAAGTGATTAAAGACCTGAAGTTGAGCTTGAAGACCTCTGACAGGGAAAATTATTTTAATGGTTCCATGTTGCAGCCAGGTCGCACCCATAGAATGACCTCTATTGCAGAGCTCTGATTATTTCACTCAGCTGTTCAGCGGTCCATAAGTACAACGCAGCGAGCGGCTCATAAGCGCAACGACAAGGTCACACCTGCACCCCCCCCAACTGTAGAAAGTAAATTCTATTACACTGTGTCATGTGAGCAAGAGAGATAAATATCACACTTTACCATGGGCTTCAACAGAAACAGATAGTTCCCATGATTCCCTCATTCATTCCATTCCAGACCTCATAACTTTGGAATAATATAGTGACACATTTCTAATCAAGCGACAAGCAACAAGTTATATGACACTGAGAGTGAACGCTTAGATATTTTGTTAGACTGTTTTGTCTCTTAGTCTTTAGGTGTAGAACACCTACATCCACTAACCTGTGAATAGGATGCTGTGGAGTAAATTAGCGTCCTTACTTACAGAGCATACAGTAAGTAGTACCTGAGTAACATTGCCACTGCCAACTCACCAAAATGGAAGAGATGTCTCATTGAGTGATGTGATTCCCCTGACCACGTTTGTTTGGCTCAGAGGTTGTAGGTGTGGCTAAATACAGAGCAAGTTAAATACATGTAGAGAGAAATAAATACATCTATGAATGCATTAGCAGAAACACCCAGGGAGTGACAGGTCGACTAAGTGGAAATGGAAGAGAGATTGATTGAAAGAAATGAAGAGATAGAGGGAGAGAGAGGGAGAAAGAGAGAGAGAGAGAGATCGTAGCCCTGAGAAGAGAGACATTGAAATAAATAAATATATGTATATATAGAGAGAGAGAGAGAGATAGTGAGTGAAGCCCTGCAGTGTCGTATCAACCATTCACCATTCAAAGGAATGGTGGTTAATTTGAGTGGTTTGTCGTAACGACGCCCCTGCCTTTGATCTAGTCATCACTATACACTTTTATGACTTATCTTGGCATCAATATCAAGCTGTTTATAAACCTCCCTAGGCTCCACCATTATACTTTGCAGCAGCTCACCAGAATTGCAGAAATAAAAAACATATCCCCTCAGGAGGGATAATGGATTTCATTTTGTTTTTGCACCTCTGGGCCAGAGAGTACATTAAAGCTCTTGGATAATTTGCCTCTGATTTTGCAAACCTCATAGAGTTTCTAAAACGGGTCAGGCTAATACAGGGATGACTCTCTGTTTCTCTCGCTCTATGACAGCATCTCATACAGCCACTGCAGCCCATGCACAGAGAGACTAACAGCACCCACATCTTGAACTACAAACAGCACAATTGTCTTGGAACATAATGACTGTCAACATAATTCATGTTGACAGTCATCAAGCTTTAATCACAGGGATGTTTGCTTTTGCTTTCGGATGTGTGTGCACTTGCATATGTGTGTGCATTTGTGTGTGTGTGTGTGTGTCAGGTTTCACAATGCTACACACTCATGCTCATCTTTTGACACCAAGCATTGATTGATAATGCTGTCTCTCTTCTATCTCTAGAAAAGGGACTAGAGCTTTCGAGCTCTCCTCTCTGGGGTTGCCATGGCAACGTGGCTGAGACAGCAAACTTGCGGTACTTCTCTCAGAGGAGAGAAAAAAGAAAACACAGTGCTCATATCCATGTACTGTATGCTTGCTGCTCAGGAAGAAGGTTGGGTTTGTATGTTGTACATTTAACATTTCCATTTGAGTCATTTGGCATAACGCTCTTATCCAGAGCGATTTACAGTAGTGAATGCATACATTTACAGTAGTGAATGCATACATTTTCATTTATTGCATTCGTGGTCTTTCTTGTTCCTCCAAAATGGCGACAGGATTCAATTGTTCCACACGACTGCGTCAGATACCGGAGCCGAGGAATCATGTACTAGCCCTGACAGAATGACCTCTTTGAAATCCATCTGAAATATGGATATATGAGTCAGACTACACCAGTACCCTTTGTGTATTTCATCAGTACTGCAATGAATCATTGAGCCCTCAGAACATATTTGAAGTGATACAGGATCAATCAATTGAAAATAGATTAACTGTTTACAATTGCCTTGTTGCTATGTCATTTACTGTATCTAAGGAAAACACATGGTAGAATACAGACAATTTGAAGTGTATGTTTATCAAACTGAAGGCCATCCACTCTCACACTGGAACATCTTTTCTAATTTTCTAATCTCAAATGACCTTATGGTTTCAGGGTTCTAACAATGGCAGCTATCACTCTGTCCCTGAGCTCCATGAGAGGGCCTACTATTGCTGGGCCTGCTATCGCTCCACCACAGAACCCACTCCTTGTCCCCGAGCTCCATGACAGAGCCCACTACCTGTCCCAGTGCTCCATCATGGAGATCCATGACAGGGCCTATTATCTTTCTGTCACTCTCTATCTCTCGAGTTCCTTCATAAGTCCCTTTCTCTTTCCATCTCCAGGACTGTAGTCTGTTCCATCAGTTGAGAACGTCTGGTGCATTTATCTGCTAGAAATGTGATCGGTATTGGTACTCCCTGTATGTAGCCATGTTATATTTACTTGTTATTGTTCATATTTATTCCTTGTGCCATTATTTAAAAAAATGTAAATTATCTTTAACTCTGCATTGTTGGAAAATAACCCATAAGTAAGAATTTCACTGTTTCACTGTCTACACCTGTTGTTTACAAAGCATAATACAATTTGATTTGATAATACCCCTGATATATTTTAAGAGGCACATTGATTTCTGCATCTCTTCTAAAGCTGTAGTGGCCAGTCTCTAACTCATGTGTTGCTCCTTAGTTCACACCAAAGCCTCCCAAACGTGTGCCCCTCTTTTTCGCTCTGTCTCTTCCTTTGACATAGTCTCTCCATCACCAGTCTCTTGTATTTGTCCCTCGGTACCTTCCATTTGGTCTTCAGGGATGCTGTTTAAGCTGGAGAGGAGCAGGAGCTCTCTTTTTCAATGTAGGTAAACTTCCTGCCCTACTTAAGACCTCCCTCTCCCCTGTGATAACTAGGACACTTTCTAACATCACATGCCTGCACATGCATGTGTATCATCTATTCAGCAATACTATTAATTGTTAATTATAAAGAGTATAGGGAGTTATGGCAGCAAACAATCAGTATGGTCATTGGGGTCATGGATATGCAGAGGCTTGAGCTTGAGTTTACATTTTTTTCTGGATCAGTATTATTTATGTATGTGCTTCTGTGACACAGTGACATGGAATCTCCTTGGAATTATGTGACAAGGAAAAAATGACATCACCTTGTAATTCTAGCACAAAGAAATGACATTGCATGTGCCTCTGTGACACAAACAACTGACATCAACATGTAAGTCTGTGTTACTGAATTGACATCACAATATACCATTGTGACACAGAGACATGACATCACTGTGTGCCTCTGTGGCATAAAGACATGACGTTACAATGTGCCTCTGTGACACAGGGAAATTACATCACTATGAGCCTATGTGACACAGATAAAGGACATCACAATCTACTTCTACCTCTACCAAAGAATTACATCAACATATGATTCAGTGACACAGAAAAATGACATATTACATCACAATGTGTCTCTGCGACACAGATGAGACAGAAAAAGACATCACCATCAACAAACCCATCTCCGGTTTGATATCAAACATTTATTTCAATATTTAGACAATGTCAACTCCATAGAATGGTAAAATACAGAGTGTATTTAGAATGTGAAATACAGAGTATATCTGGTGGTATCATTATACACAATGATTGGTTCCTATTCACCCTCTAAATAGGAGTGACTTCTGACTGAGACTTCTGTTTCGTTGGCCACAAAGCTATCCACCAATCACCACATCTGTTCTGAATGTGCACAGGCCAACGTTACAGATGTATAATAAAGCCAACTGACCGTTAGACCATAGAAATAGAATGACTAGATTATATTTCTATATATAAAATTTCTATGCTCTCAACTCTATACAAATACATCCTGTCTATTAAACATCAAACATCTTCTTCTGCCAAACATGATTTATTTCTGTAGATATGTTTTCCTACTTACACTGTAACAACATTGTCTGCATTGCAAAGTTACAAAGATTGTATTTACAGTGATAAAAAGAACGAAGAGTTAATCAATTGGTTGATTGATTGATAAATTGAGCAGGTATAAATCAAGGTACCAGCCATAACTTTCAAAAGGTGTCATATACAAAAAATAAGCCTTTAGATACAGTACATATCAAATGACCATGCAGATATGACCACAGTTTAAAGCCAGCATGGAAGTAAACAGGCAAATATAAAAGAAATTCCCCTTCAAATGTCGCCTCCAATATACCCTTTGGGACATCAAAAATATGTATAATATTTATTTAATATCAGTTAAGTTTTAATGAAAAGAAAAACACAAAAAAAAACGTTATTATTGATGGAAGTTTTAAACATCTCCATTTAATACATCCAGTCTTACGTTCATATTGTTGTGTACAAACACAAACAAGCTCCAATACATTCCTTATCTTGGCAATCCAAATGCAATTAACATATCATAACCACAGTAAAAATGACACTGTTGTAGATATCTCAAGTCTCTTGTTACCTCATGAGTAGATAGTGTTCTATGCACATAACACTCTGTCAGGGGTCTCAAACTGGCGGCCCACAAGCATATTTAATGTGGTCTAACATGGTTGAAGATTTAACATGGTTGAAGACAAGAGAAGAGTATGTGGTCGCCGGCGAAATGGCTTTGAAACCCCTGCTGTGTACGCACAGTAAGCTCTTGGCACAGTTTTGTAAAGGTATCAGCGTACTATACTATACGTACTATACACGGCCTATTTACATTCATAGATTGTTGAATGGTTCTACCTTTGTACACAACAAACTGGATATAAATCATTGAATGTTTGTCATTGAACAATTATCTTGTTCAATGGCAGCATATCACACATATGGATCATATGTGATAGTTACAGTGCCACTAACCAGTGGTAGTGAAAGTAATGTTTTTTTTTTCACTTACGTACTTTAGGTCAATGTTATAATAGTTTTGTGTTTTTATATTAATTTTTTACTTCTATTAGTTTTAAAACATTTTTCAGTTCGTTTTCAGACCTGATTTGCTAGTTTTTATTTAGTTTTAGTTGTATAAAAATATTTATAATTGTTTTTATATTATTTAGTGCTGGATTCAATCCGTATCGCCAAAGTATCGCAGAAGATCCACATTCAAATGTAAAGGTGATTTCCGATTGAGCCAACATGTGCAGCGTTTACCGTGAATGCAGTCTCCGCGCCCGCGGGAACTTTGCCATTAATTGTCAATCGCGCTATAAAAGCGGATCTTCAGCGCTACGGATTTAATAGAGCCCTTAGTTTCAGTTTTTGTGATTGGGACAAAAAGCATGCATGGGAGGCTAGGAGCCATTTGTGTTGCATAGTTTTTTGGGGTTGTTTTTTTGTGATGTCGTCTTCTTGCAACAGGGAGGCAGTAATACATAAGGTGATGTTTAAGGTCATAGGTAAGGCTAGGTTTAAATTATTAAGTGAAATTATTGTAAATTATTAAGTCAATCTCAATGTAAAAAGGTATGGAATAGCAAAAAATATGGTGATAGGAAACTTTCTCTTGAGATGTTAACGCCAATGCCTATTACATTTAGTACATGTAGAAAGAATCAAGTTATTTACCTAGACAATTTTTTTCCTGTTAGCTAGTGATAGCTAATGATAGTGATCAAAGATTACCTACAGTATCTGCAATGCGAGGATAACCACACTGAGCCTTTTTCTAAAATGTTTAATGAATTGGAGAACGCATTGGGAGGGATCTTAGACCATTCCTCCATATAGAATCCTTCCAGATCCTTGATATCCTTCGTCTGTGCTTATGGACTGCTTCTTTGTGGATTGTGATGTTTGCTTGGGGTTATTGTCTTGCTATAATATCCACTTGTGGCCAAGTTTCAGCCTACTGGCATGGGCAACCAGGTTTTTGGCTAAAATATCCTGGTTCTGGGTGAAGTTCATTATGCCGTTAACCTTGACAAGGGCCCCAGGACCAGTGGAAGCAAAATAGCCCCCATAACATCAAAGATCCATCACCATATTTTACAGTAGGTATGGGGTTCTTTTCTGCTCATGCATTCTCATTTTGATGCCAAACCCACCACTGGTGTGCGTGGCCAAATATATCTATTTTCATGTCATCTGAACAAAGCACCGGTTCCAATCCAAGCGCCATAGCCATTTAGCAAAATGCAGGCATTTAGATTTGTTGGATGACATGAAAATAGAGGCACAAATAGTTTTTCTCAAACTTGCCGGAATGCCACGTGAGTCCACTCACAGTACATTTGTAACAATGTAAACTTTACAGCTATTCGATCAAATAAGCTTCACATAGCAAATTAACAATTACATTTTGTTTTGAC
Organism: Thymallus thymallus; assembly: GCA_023634145.1. Taxonomy (NCBI): domain Eukaryota; kingdom Metazoa; phylum Chordata; class Actinopteri; order Salmoniformes; family Salmonidae; genus Thymallus; species Thymallus thymallus. The sequence goes on from CM042382.1 coordinate 14,942,451, forward strand.
CAAATCCGACACCCCCAACGCGCTAACATGCGTTCATTGTACTGATCTTGTCCACACTGATTGTGCCCACGGGAGGAACCAGATTTCCTGGTTCCTCCCTGTATGCAAATTATTTGACCGCTATTCTTTCAAAATAATATTTATTGATTTATTTCAAGACACATATTTATGACATCTTCAATGATTTTAAAGGGCGAGATAATGATGGTTTAAAATGGTTGCACTGTCCACCTCTGTCTACACTTGTGTGCCTGACTATGTCTGTGTACCTGACTACCTCTGGATGTGGGCTGAAAGATCTGATCACAATCCAATAACAATGCGTCTTTTAATCGTCTACACCAATCAGAATGTGAACAAGATCAGGACAAAGGACATGTTAGAACCAGCAATAAACGGGGCTTCAGTCGTGACTCGTACATGGTACATTATAGCCCAAGGGAGACTAATGTATGATTGAATTTAATCTAACAGCACAACCAAAGTCCCCAGCACAGACTTGGCTGTCACATTGTCCAATCTGGAAAATCAAACCGGATAATTAGACCAATTATTGTGCGCATAGCAATGTTGGAAAGAGAAGCGGTTTTCATTTTATGTCATTCATCAATAGATACATTTACTTGAAAATGAATTGAGTGCAAAGAAAGTAGCATTCACAACTTGTACAGCAATTATAGATTTTAGTTTTTAAAAAACTAACATTTTAGTGGACGTCACCATTCAGGTGGCTATATGAGCTGATAGGAAAAAGGTTACTTTATCAAAAGGTGGCTAACAGTGAATACTTGTTAGTATACTTCTTTAAAAGGCAACAAAGGATACAAAGAGTAAAGTTCTTCTTGAATTTCCCGTCTTTAAGCAAAACAAATTTGGTTAAGGTACTGTATCCACTGCTCCTAGTAAGCAATTATCTTACATAGTTAATCCACTGCCCCTGGTTGTCTATTAACATTCTGTATTTGCTATACCACTGTGAGCTAAGAAAAGCATGAATTCAACCCAGATTTCTGGAAAACCTGGGAATTTTGGGAAAGCTACTGGAATTTTGCAACCCCAGCGATAATTTGGTGATTTCTTTCAACATTTCTCTGTTATAAATCACCTGCCAAACCAATGCATATCCTGCTAAAGTTCCAAAAACAACAACTTTTAATAAACACATCTCTGGTAAAATAGACTATCAATAATTAGCATTAAGCAAATTAGGAATATGTGAATTGTTGGCAGTGCAATCAGAGTACTATAAATACAGCACAAAAAATAGAAACATCTATTTTCACAATTGTCAGGGTACTACATGTATGAAAGTTGTATTATGAAAAACACCTCTAAAGTTGCTATGCATTTACTATGCAGTTGCTAAGCAGTGCAACACACTATGACAGTCACATTACACAGGGATTTATATGCTGAGAAAGAGAACAGAACGTCAATGGAAAAGGCCTACAAAACATCATGTCCATCAACTTAATAAACAACTTGCACGGTTCATTGCCATCAAAGGCTCTTGCGGGGTGATAACAAATAGTATCAAATTCTAAGTTCAAATCACTATAGCCACTACATAAAAAGAGTTAGAAGTTGTGCTTCTCAAATGGATCAAAGTTTATGTAATGAAATGAGTGTTGAAAAGTGTGCGCAAAATTACCTTGTAGCGATTATCCAGCATCTCCTGCATTCTTAAAGGATGATTGTGTGCGCTATAGTTTCATTTTCTAGTAGTCCGGTCCTATCAAACCAGGCCTAACAGTAAACAACTGCGAAAAATGAAGAATGATCCGATTTTTGGGGAATGGAAAAACCACTATGTACTGTACAGTGGCCTTTCTGGACCAGAAACACTAAGCTAGTTCTAATGAACTATGACATTTAGAATGGCACTGGAAAATTTAACCAGCCCAGCTAACACCACTGAATCCATGATGGGTTTGACAGCCGGTAATGAGCTGAATGTTCTCATTGGTCTTATTGTGGGCTCCAGACTAGATCCAGTGTAGAAGGCCACTCATGGGGAATGGTAAGAATAAGTGCTGACTGTGCAGCTGTTCACTCCCTATACGCCAGACCCAGGGTGGGGGGCGGTGTGGGGGAGGTCCCTTTGAAATAGTTCCTGGAGTTGTCCGGACTTGGACCTCTATCTGGGAGCAGCATGATTTTGCCTTTCCTCCGCAGGGTGGACTCCCGACTGGAGGCAATGGAAACGGTCTCGGAGGCGGCGTCGCTGCCCCCTCCACTTAGTCCCTCCACAGGGGTCACACGGATGGTGGTGATGCCCTGGTGGGGGTGGTGATGGTGGTGGTAGTGTGGGTGGTGCACGTGGGGATGACCCCCTCCCCCACCGCCGTGCTCGCTGCCAGTGTCCGTGCCCGTCTGACTCATCCCCCCGTCGATGGAACCATGGCCGTCCTTGAGCGAGTCAAAGCTCTCCGAGTCGCGGTTGAGGTCGTTGAGCTCAAAGGTCTGGCGGATACTGCCCCGTTGCTCCTGCGGCTTCCACCTCCAGGAGCCACTGCCGTCCGGAGGCTTGATCACAGGCTTGTTTTCCGGGTGGGCCTCCACCCTCACGATGCCCTGGCCGGTATCCTGCTCCATCAAGGCCTTGTAGCGGATGGAGCCCGTGCAGCTGACTACGCTACCGTCCTCAGAGCTCTTTGGGCTGCCGTGCTGGAGCAGACCCTGCTGCTTGGACATGGTGATGACCTGCATGATGCGCGGCTGGTTAGTTAGGCTGTTAGTCCTGCAGGGGGCGCCCTCTTTAGCCACCTTCAGCCACTTGGAGCGCACTGAGCCTCCCCCGCCAGGGATCCCTCCGCCGACATAGTTATCCTCCCTGTCCTCGTCATCCTCGTCCTCTCTGGTGGAGGTGCTGCTGTTGTGCTCCTGGGTCTCCTCGGGTATGTGGACCAGCTGGGAGGAGCCTGGCCGGGACTGTATAGAGACGCGGGCCCCCGAGGCCAGGCTGCCCCCGTTGTGGGGGAGGTGGTTGGTCAGCGGCACAATGCTAGCTGCCAGCTTCATGTACTGGGCGGGGATGTGGCCCTGAGCGCGGAGCTCCGCCTCCAGGCCCATGGCGGACGGCTCAGAGCTGCACCTCAGCTCCATTGTCCTCTGGGGCGAGGAGGAGGAGGATGTTGAACGGTGGCGTCCCACCACCACCCCACTGTCCATCACCTGCAGGGAGAGCTTGCGGTTCTCGTTCTTGGTCTTCCACTGCGAAAGCAGTTGCTTGGAGCGCGTGGAGTCCATGGAGGCGTGGATGCTGGCATGGCGGCGCGGGACCCGGTGCTCCTCGGGGAGCGAGCCGCCGTGAGACCTGGGTAATGTGCTACTGTTAAAGGTCACCAGGCTGTCCTGTTTACCCAGGGTGATAGATGAGGTGATGCACTCCACGTCAGCACTGGCCCTCTTCAGGTTGTTCAGGGAGCTGGACCCGCGGCAGGATGGGACCCGGGTCAGGATTGTCGCGGGGTGCGCAGCGGTGAGGCTGTCGGTGATGCTGACGCTGTTCAGGCTGTTCATGCTGTTGAGGCTGTTGGGCTGCAGGTGGCGCGCTGCGCTCTGGCTGACGTTGGGCACGGTGTTGATCCTGGGGGGCTCATGGAGCGGGGGAGGCTGGGGCTGCTGTCTGGATGTGTCCTGACTAGGCTGGAAGTTACTCACCGCATACAGGCCCTGAAGGGTGGACAGATCATGACAGCATTCATTATAGGTTGAACTACCCATCCTGAAATACCTCTACCTATCTATACCTAATATATCTGCATCTACCCATAACTGTCTAAAATTGTCTTAGGTATACTAATGTCTGTCTAGAGATACAATTCCAGGATTCCATGACACTTTTTGAAGTATTATTCAGTGAATACATCAAAGACAAAAATACATAAATAGCCTAACCAAGAGCCAAGAGACATTCGTTCAACATGAGGTCTGCAAGATTGTGGCAGTGGATTTGATATTCCACTGGTCATGCGACATGTCTTAGTCACTGAGTCAGAGATAATGCCGCATCAAACTGTATTACTGTTGTGGTAAATTGTTAGTGGCACGGTCATAGCCACATCATAGTCTCAAGCACTTCTGATTAAAGAATATTAAATGTGAGGATATTGTGTGGGTGTGTGTAGGCAGTGTGACATGAATGTGTGTGGGATGTGCATGCATGTTATTTATACCTGTTTATGATCCAGTACCATGAAAATCCAATGTTTTACTGCATATTGCTGAAATGGATTTGAGCAAATGCACAGTACTCTACAGTGTCTTTACCAATCATAATCATGTTATGTATATCTGATGCTGCACATTAAGCTAATTCAATGCACATTTCATTTTGGTGACATATACATTACCGTATAGCCTAATTATAGCCAACAGTATTTGAATAATGTTGAAACACTGACACCCTCATGTAATAGCATTGCTCAAAACTAGTGCATCCTGCTCTGTTCAGCATACCGGTAATTGGATTTCTGTAACCCAATTTACAAAAGCACCACAGACTCAACAAACAAGCTAGCAAAACATGCCACTATTCATTACATCCATCAATATACAGACAGACAGTTACACCTTATCTAAGAGGCTAAACTCGTAGAAAAAAGGGTTCCAAAAGGGTTCTTTGGCTGCCCCCATAGGAGAACCCTTTTTGGTTCTAGGTAGAACTTTCTATTGCCAGTTAGAACTCTTTTGGGTTCCATATAGAACCCTCTGTGGAAATAGTTCTACATGTAACCCAAAAGGGTTCTACCTGGAACTTAAAAGGGTTCTCCTATGGGGGCAGCCAAAGAACCCTTTTGGAACCCTTTTTTCTATGGGGACTGCCGAAGAAGCGTTTTAGGTTCTAGATAGCACCTTTTTTTTCTAAGAGGCTAGAAGGAGATGAGAGGCTAGCTATATAAGAGGTGTGCCCTAGTATTAGAAAGAATGGCTTCAATGAGTTGAATCTTCAGATCAGTGTTCTTCAAACCTCGTCCTGGTGACCCACCGGGTATGCAGGCTTTTGTTCAATCATGATACTAACACACCAAATTCAACTAATAAATTTGACCTGTTTTTTAATTTACAAGGTGAATCAGGTGTGTTACAACATGGACTGGAACAAAAACCTGCACCTTCTGTCGGTCTCCAGGACTAGAACTGAAGAGCCTAGGGGTGTGTCCAAAATGGCACCCTATCCCCTACATAGTGCATTTCTATTGACCAGAAAAAGTAGTGCACTTTATAGGGGATAGGGTTCTATTTCAGGCACAGCCTAGATCTACAGTAGTAGAGTGTCACCAGGTAGTGTCCCAGGACCAAGACCTAGTAGACCAGTGATCAACTAGAGGTCTACTAGATCTACTAGAGCATCTCACCATGTAGACGGCAATCCCTCCTCCTATGAGGAAGCCACAGTAGACATCGATGGCGTGGTTCTTGAACTGGATGATGCGGGTCAGGCCACAGATGATGCCACCCATGATGAAGGAGAAGACCAGCAGGGGCTTCAGCAGCTTAGAGGAGTCCGTCAACGTAGCGTTGAAGTACATCTGGAGGAGAGAAGAGGGATACCAGTGTCATTACTCAGAGAAAGTTTAAAGTATGTGACAGTAAAATGTTTTTGCAGGCTTTAAATGCCAGGATGTCATAGTCATTTAGGCTTATTATCTTATAGAACTTTCTGCACACTATAGAGGAAGAGAATCAGCTAACAGCTAATAATCAGAATATGGGACACTCTCTACAAAAATTAACGAATGGCCGGGAAACAAGCGCGATTGCACATTAGATGACTCCTTCACAGTATGGATGTATTATGTAGTATGCTGTTATTTGTTGCTTACTTCATTACATTTTACTAAACAGTATGTTCTAAATAGCAAGTAGTATGATTACTACATAGTATGTCGTTTTAGTAAGCAGTAGGCAAGACATATTTAGGAAACCTGACGGCCAACTGACGCTTTCCTAGTATGGATGCCGTACAGCTAATACTAATTCAGCTATCGTCTATACAGTTATCTATTTACCATATATCCAGTTGCATTTGGGATTCGACAAATTGTTCTTGTTTGTAGAGAGTCCTGGAATCAATATAATATTTTTAAAAAGGCGTTTAACTGTAAACGGAGGTAGCCCCTTGTCGAAACTTGATTTGCATTCCAATTCAACCATTCCAAGGAAAATGGTGGAAATTAACAGAGACTGTTCAAACCGAAATACAGTAATATGGAAAACACTCGTAGAGTAAAACACATGGTCGTCATCCAACGGATGAGAACCAGTTAGACTAGACTGTTGTGAGGCAGTAGGCTGAGGAGAAGGATGTGTATGTGTGTGCGTCCATGTGTGTGTATGTGTGCTTGTAGCTGGATTACTTACAGAGATGTAGACAGCAGCGAAGGCAGCCAGAGTGGCATGCTGTGAGGGAAAGGACTTCCTAGAACAACAGGAGAGGGAGACAGTACTTTTAATCTCCGCTTGAGAGACAGTGAGACAGACTAATGGGAAATCCACCGTGAAGGGCACAATTGATTTGCCATGATTGATTTGCAACAGCAACGAGCTGGTTTTATTTGCCCTAGCAAATCACTAACCATATTATGAGCAGTTTGAGCATAAGCATAGTGAGTTATTGTCATATCCCTAGCATGACCTAGCTTGCCAGCAAGGAATAAAGTCAACAAACAGGAGCAGGACATACCTACTGTGCTGTAGCCATCATTCATCTATGGTCCTCCTCCAGACCCACTTGCCTATTAAAGTATTCCATATCCTACATCATTACAATACAAAAACAGCACCCCTAAGGGACATAAAACATATCCTAATCCTAATCAATAATGTTTTATCTGACAACTGAGCGAGTTGTCTGACAACTGAGGAACCTTCTAATATGGATTCCAAAGGGCCTATCTCCATGCAAATGTGCACAGGCCAACTTCCCTTCCCGAGAGGTTGGACAGAACAGAAGACACAAAGTACAGATTCCGCATATTGATGTGTAAACAGAAACTGACAGCCTTGGTAAAAGCTGAAAATGATTGCTGTGAAAACGCTCAGTTGCCTGGTCTGTGTGTGGGTTCAGGCAGGTCTGCCACACATTCCAATTTTGTAAGTGCACCGGGATCAACTGAGTGGGCTGTAGGAAAGGCATCTCCGGTTGTCCTTGCTCTCCTCTTATTTCTGTACCGGTAGACCTTAGCTAGGACTGGTACATTGTACATTGAGTCAGACACAGTATTTATTAAGTTAAGCCAGCAACTTGGTGGAGAGTGGAGAAATTAAAAGAAAAAGATTCACCCACTTTTTATGTTATATTGTTTTTGTGCATCTCTGAGGGATGTTCTATCAATTCCCAGGTAATTTCCTGTTTTCATGTGTAATAATAACTTAAATGTCTTGTTTTCAGGCAGAAATTGGTGATTTTGGTGATATAACATTTAAAATGGGTGATTCTTTCCTTTCAGTGACTTTAACAAACTAATGTCTCTGAGACTGATGGTGTGGGTGGTGTTTAGCAAGCTAGCGCTGTTCTTAACATTGCAAATTAGCATTTCGTTTTATTTATTATTATTATTTAAACTTTTTTTATTTAACCTTCATTTAACTAGGCAAGTCAGTTAATAACAAATTCTTATTTACAATGACGGCCTACCCCGGCCAAACCGGGACTCCCAATCCCGGCCGGATGTGATACAGCATGGAAAGTATATGAACAACAGATTGAAGTACAGTAGGCATGTTGTTGGTTTACTGGCGGGAAAAGGTCTTTGCTGTAATTATGTGTGAAACTTCTGTATATACAGTTTCAAACTTTACTAAATTGGAGAGATATGCTAATGGAAAACTGTGGAAACCCACTATAGATGACATTGCGTGCCACTTGCAGAGCACAATTTCAGTGCCTGTATTAAACAAACTCCAGTGTGTTTCCCCTAGGTTTCCCCTTCAAATCTAGGATAATGTTCCCCTCCACCAGTCCTAACCATAACCATTAGTGGGGAAAATGCTAAACTGACCCATGATCAGTGTCTAGGGGCAACTTCACCATTCACCTGTTTCCACAGACACTGTCACAAATGCTTATTGTCATGGTGAACCACCTGTTTTACCAATCATTTAGTTACAGTGCATTCGGAAAGTATTCAGACCGCTTAACTTTTTCCACATTTTGTTACTTTACAGCCTTATTCAAAAATATATTGAGTAGTTTTTCCCCCCTCTCAATCTACATGTGATACCCTGCAAGGACAAAGCAAATACAGTTTTTTTTTACATTTTTGCAAATGTATTCAAAATAAAAAAAACTGAAAAATGACATTTACATAACTATTTTATTTTTATTTTTATTTCACCTTTATTTAACCAGGTAGGTCAGTTGAGAACAAGTTCTCATTTGCAACTGCGACCTGGCCAAGACAAAGCAAAGCAGTGTCACAAATAACAACACAGAGTTACACATTAAACAAACAGTCAAAAAACACAATATAAAAATCTATATACAGAGTGCAAAATGTAGTGCAAAAATGCAGTAAGGTTAAGAGGTAGAACAATAAATAGACTATAGTGGTGAAATAAATTACAGAATTATCATCATTAACACAGGAATGAAGGATGTGCAAATTATGATGTGCAAATAGAGGTACTGGTGTGCAAGATTAGTGAAAATAAACAAAAAATAAATATGGGGATGAGGTAGTAGTGTGGGCTATTTACAGAAGGGCTATATACAGGTGCAGTGATCGATAAGCAGCTTTGATAACTGATGCTTAAAGTTATTGAGGGAGATAGGAACCTCTAGCTTCAATGATTTTTGCAATTCGTTCCAGTCATTGGCAGCAGCGAACTGGAAGGAATGGCGGCCAAAGGAGGTGTTGGCTTTGGGGGTGACCAGTGAGATATACCTGCTGGAGCGCATGCTACGGGTGGGTGTTGCTATAGTGACCAGTGAGCTGAGATAGGGCGGGGATTTACCTAATAAAGACTTATAGATGACCTGGAGCCAGTGGGTTTGGCGACGAATATATAATGAAGGCCAGCCAACGAGAGCATACAGGTTGCAGTGGTGGGTAGTGTATGGGGCTTTGGTGACAAAACGGATGGCACTGTGATAGACTACATCCAATTTGCTAAGTAGAGTGTTGGAGGCTAGTTTGTAAATGACATCACCAAAATCAAGGATCGGTAGGATAGTCAGTTTTACAAGGGCATGTTTGGCAGCATGAGTGAAGGAGGCTTTGTTGCGGAATAGAAAGCCAATTCTGGATTTAATTTTGGATTGGAGATGGTTGATGTGAGTCTGGAAGTTGAGTTTATAGTCTAACCAGATGCCTAGGTATTTGTAGGTGTCCACGTATTCTAATTCGGACCCGTCGAGAGTAGTGATGATAGTCCGGTGGGCGGGTGCTGGCAGCGTACGATAGAAAAGCATGCACTTAGTTTTACTAGCGTTTAAGAGCAGTTGGAGGCCACGGAAGGAGTGTTGTATGGCATTGAAGCTTGATTGAAGGTTAGTAAACACAGTATCCAAAGAGGGGCCAGATGTATACAGAATGGTGTCGTCTGCGTAGAGATGGATCAGAGAGTCACCAGCAGCGAGAGCGACATCGTTGATGTATATAGAGAAAAAACTATTGAGACCCTTCACTGCCTCGAGTCGCTACAAGATTGGCACACCCGAGTTTTCCCATTCCTCTATGCAGATCTTCTCAAGCGCTGTCAGGTTGGATGGGGAGCGTCACTGTACAGCTATTTTCAGGTCTCTCCAGAGATGTTCGATCGGGTTCAAGTCCGGGCTCTGGCTAGGCCACTCAAGGACATTCAGAGACTTGTCAACTCCTGCGTTGTTTTGGCTGTGTGCTTAGGGTCGTTGTCCTGTAGGAAGTGAACCTTCCACCCAGTCTGAGGTCCTGAGTGCTCTGGAGCAGGAATTCATCAAGGATCTCTCTGTACTTTGCTCCATTCATCTTTCCCTCCATTGTCTAGTCTCCCAGACCCTGCTGCAGAAAAACCTCCCAAAAACATGATGCTGCCACCACCATGTGCCAAGTTTCCTCCAGACGTGACGCTGGGCATTCAGGACGAAAAGTTCAATCTTGGTTTCATCAGACCAGAGAATCTTTAGGTGCCTTTTGGCAAATGCCAAGTGGGCTGTCATGTGCTTTTTACAGAGGAGTGGCTTCGGTCTGGCCACACTACCATAAATGCTTGATTGGTAGAGTTCTGCAGAAATGGTTGTCCTTCTGGAAGGTTCTTCCATCTCCACAGAGGAACTCTAGAGCTCTGTCAGAGTGACCATTGGGTTCTTAAGAAATTTATCAATAAAGTATCTATCTATCTATCTATCTATCTATCTATCTATCTATCTATCTATCTCTCTCTCTCTCTCTCTCTCTCTCTCTCTCTCTCTCTCTCTCTCTCTCTCTCTCTCTCTCTCTCTCTCTCTCTCTCTCTCTCTCTCTCTCTCTCTCTCTCTCTCTCTCTCTCTCTCTCTCTCTCTCTCTCTCTCTCTCTCTCTCTCTCTCTCTCTCTCTCTCTCTCTCTCTCTCTCTCTCTCTCTCTCTCTCTCTCTCTCTCTCTCTCTCTCTCTCTCTCTCTCTCTCTCTCTCTCTCTCTCTCTCTCTCTCTCTCTCTCTCTCTCTCTCTCTCTCTCTCTCACCGGGCGGCCAGCTCTAGAAAGAGTCTTGGTGGTTCCAAATGTCTTCCATTTAAGAATGACGGATGCCACTCTGTTGTTGGGGACCTTCAACGCTGCAGACATGTTTTGGTACTCTTCCCCAGATCTGTGCCTCGACACAATCCTTTCTCGGGACTCTATGGACAATTCCTTCGACCTCATGGCTTGGTTTTTCTCTGACATGCACTGTCAACTGTGGGACCTTATATAGACACGTGTGTACCTATCCAAATCATGTCCAATCAATTGAAGTTACCACAAATGGACTCCAATCAAGTTGTAGAAACATCTTAAAGATGAGATCTAGGTCCAAAAGGCTTTTTAACAGCTTCTAATCAAATGGCTACCCAGACTATTTGAATTGCTGCTATTCTCTGTTTATTATCTATGCATAATCACTTTAACTCTACCTACATGTACATATTACTTCAATTACCTTGACTAACCTGTACCCCACACATTGACTCAGTACTGGTATCCCTGTATATATCCTCGCTACCGTTATTTGACTGCTGCTCTTTAATTATTATTATTATTATTTTACATACTTATGTATTTTTTACTTTACACTTACATTTCTTAAAACTGCATTGTTGGTTAAGGGCTTGTAAGTAAGCATTCACTGTAAGGTCTACATATGTTGTAATCAGCGCATGTGACAAATACTATTTGATTTTATTTGATGATTAATGGAAACAGGTTGCACCTGAGCTCAATTTTGAGTCTCATAACAAAAGGTCTGAATACTTATGTAAATACGTTATATGTGTTTATTATATTAAAAAATCTAAAATCCTGTTTTCGCTTTGGCTGTATTGTAACAAAATGTGGAAAGAGTCAAGGGGTCTGAATAATTTCCCGAAGGCACTGTACTCGTGAGTGTGATGGTGCATGCATCATTCAAATCTAAATTTTAATCAATTTTCAAAACAGTCTGGGCCTGGATTCATAAACCAGAGTGCTGATCTAGGATCAGATCCCCCCTTTCCATGTAATCTCATTAATTATGATCTAAATGGCAAACATGATCCTCGATCAGCACTCTGACCTGCCAGCGTTGATGACGGCTGGGTCTGCTCCTCCAGAACAGAAGTCCTCTGTGATGAAGTAGCTGTCGTCACAGGTCAAGTTGAGCGTGGTGTAGTTGGGTTTACACACTGTCAGGAAGTATGGGGCGTGGTAGCCCGTCGACAGCTGGATGATGTCAGTGATGAGAGCCGTGATGCACAGTCCAAATACGTGGACCCCTGGTAGAGCGACGGGGGGGTGGGGGGGTGGAAAGAGCAATGGAGATATTACTCAGCTAATCACCAAAAGACTTGACAAAACACTACGCAGAAAATGTGGGTGTTCACTACACAGCTGGGTCAGTGTTGTGTGTGTTGTGAAGTTAGATACAACATTATGTTTTCAAGATGTCACGATTGAGAAAATACCAAAACTTACCAACAAACCGAACAGCACGCCGTATATACGAGTTGAAATTGCAGCCGGCTGCATTGATATTGGCCTCTGTTTTGACCCCTGTCTTTCTCCTAGACAGACAGCAATACAGGATACCTTCTCCTATCATTATCTAAGAAGAGATTCGACAGAAAGGACAGACAGCGTAGGGTTTAATTAACATAGACCAGGGTTGGGGTCCATCCTAGTTCAGTTTCTGTATGTTGAATAATTGGACCAAATAATTTATTCATAGGATTGCAATTTTACTCCTGAATTGACTAGAATTTATTCAGTAATGATGACATAATCTCTGTTATGAGTTGCCTGTGGATAGCAGCATATGTTAGGAGATATAGCTAAAGTGAACGCAGAGCTAAAATAACTACCTGCCTGTGAGGCAGCTAAAATAACTACCTGCCTGTGAGGCAGCTAAAATAACTACCTGCCTGTGAGGCAGCTAAAATAACTACCTGCCTGTGAGGCAGCTAAAATAACTACCTGCCTCTGTGGCAGCTACACTAACTGATTGCCTGTGAGGCAGCTACACTAACTGATTGCCTCTGAGGCAGCTACACTAATTGACTGCTTGAGAGGCAGCTAGGGACAGTATAGGATGAATCACAATAATTGTTCCCCCAAAAAATGAAATGTGGAAAAAGTGAAGGGGTCTGAACACTTTCCCAATGTACTGTACATATTTAAAAGAATATATATATTTATTTTTTTTTAAATCTGAAATACTATAAAAGTGTGTTAAATCTACAAATCGTTGAAGTAGTAGTAGAAAATAGAATCCTTAAGGGGTGAAAATGTTTTGGCAGAAGAACCATCCATAGCAATGTAGTTTCAGCAAAGAAGACAAAATACACATTTCAAACATAACTGATAAATGATTACATTTGAACCCCAAGGGCAGAACACTTCTAGAAGAGTGAGATACATTCATGCTACATATGCATGCCCTCTGAATAAATTAATATCCATTGTCAAATTGTTTAAATGTTCTATAGCGATTTACAATTTTCCATTTCAGGAACTGTATAATGTAAAGTAGGAGGAACATGACATTGAATAGGTAATTGCCTGCATTTACTTTAATGATGAGAGGATCAGTTTGTGGGAACAAATTAAATAGGCAGGATTTATAGTCCATCAATAATATCTCCGTCTACAGAATATTGATGTTATAGAATCTATATATTTTACAGTGGGGAGAACAAGTATTTGATACACTGCTGATTTTGCAGGTTTTCCCACTTACAAAGCATGTAGAAGTCTGTAATTTCTATCATAGGTACTCTTCAACTGTGAGTGACGGAATCTAATCCAGAAAATCACATTGTATGATTCCATTGCATGACATAAGTATTTGATACATCAGAAAAGCAGAACTTAATATTTGGTACAGAAACCTTTGTTTGCAATTACAGAGATAATACGTTTCCTGTAGTTCTTGACCAGGTTTGCACACACTGCAGCAGGGATTTTGGCCCACTCCTCCATACAGACCTTCTCCAGATCCTTCAGGTTTCGGGGCTGTCTCTGGGCAATACGGACTTTCAGCTCCCTCCAAAGATTTTCTATTGGGTTCAGGTCTGGAGACTGGCTAGGCCACTCCAGGACCTTGAGATGCTTCTTACGGAGCCACTCCTTAGTTGCCCTGGCTGTGTGTTTCGGGTCGTTGTCATGCTGGAAGACCCAGCCACGACCCATCTTCAATGCTCTTACTGAGGGAAGGAGGTTGTTGGCCAAGATCTCGCAATACATGGCCCCATCCATCCTCCCCTCAATACGGTGCAGTCGTCCTGTCCCCTATGCAGAAAAGCATCCCCAAAGAATGATGTTTCCACCTCCATGCTTCACGGTTGGGATGGTGTTCTTGGGGTTGTACTCATCCTTCTTCTTCCTCCAAACACGGCGAGTGGAGGTTAGACCAAAAAGCTCTATTTTTGTCTCATCAGACCACATGACCTTCTCCCATTCCTCCTCTGGATCATCCAGATGGTCATTGGCAAACTTCAGACGAGCCTGGACATGCGCTGGCTTGAGCAGGGGGACCTTGCGTGCGCTGCAGGATTTTAATCCATGACGGCGTAGTGTGTTACTAATGGTTTTCTTTGAGACTGTGGTCCCAGCTCTCTTCAGGTCATTGACCAGGTCCTGCCGTGTAGTTCTGGGCTGATCCCTCACCTTCCTCATGATCATTGATGCCCCACGAGGTGAGATCTTGCATGGTGTCCCAGACCGAGGGAGATTGACCGTCATCTTGAACTTCTTCCATTTTCTAATAATTGCGCCAACAGTTGTTGCCTTCTCACCAAGCTGCTTGCCTATTGTCCTGTAGCCCATCCCAGCCTTGTGCAGGTCTACAATTTTATCCCTGATGTCCTTACACAACTCTCTGGTCTTTGCCATTGTGGAGAGGTTGGAGTCTGTTTGATTGAGTGTGTGGACAGGTGTCTTTTATACAGGTAACAAGTTCAAACAGGTGCAGTTAATACAGGTAATGACAGGAGGGCTTCTTAAAGAAAAACTAACAGGTCTGTGAGAGCCGGAATTCTTACTGGTTGTTAGGTGATCAAATACTTATGTCATGCAATAAAATGCAAATTAATTATAAAAAAATAATACAATGTGATTTGTTTTAGATTCCATCACTCACAGTTGATGGAATCTATGATAAAAATTACAGACCTCTACATGCAAGTAGGAAAACCTGCAAAATCGGCAGTGTATCAAATACTTGTTCTCCCCACTGTATATGATATAGCTCAAACAAGGGGGATAATATGAAGTTAATGACTCAAGGAGATGCTTTTGTATTATATGGCCGTTTGTAGTTTTTGTGTATAATACTAAAGATGTATAGTGACCTATTTCTTTAAAAGAATTCCAATACAAGTCACAGCTTAGTATCTGAACCATATTCATTTTAACTGCAAAGCCAGTATCATAGTCCGACAATGTAGTCATATAGCTAAAGTAGAAGAACGCTAAACAGAGAAACCATGTGTAGATTCCTCTGTGTGTTTCCACCTCAAGACCAAGTCATGCAAGCATTAAAAAACACAAGAAAACAAGAACCACCACAAGAAAATCCATAAATGTAACAATATTTGGCCTTATTATGGCTATGTTTGATCATAACCTACTGTCATTCCAAGGGCCACCTGTTAAATAAAGCATGCAGTAGGCTAGTGTAGGGCTTCAAAAAATCTTCACCACATGACCCAAGAGAT
Source organism: Thymallus thymallus (assembly GCA_023634145.1). Lineage (NCBI taxonomy): Eukaryota > Metazoa > Chordata > Actinopteri > Salmoniformes > Salmonidae > Thymallus > Thymallus thymallus. The sequence goes on from CM042382.1 coordinate 14,957,799, forward strand.
TTCTGTCTCATGTCTGTCTGTTTGTCTCTCAGACCCGTACAGTTTGGCTGGCGCTGTCAGCTTCTACTGCACTGTTTGCCCACCTAGGGCCACTGTCTGTCTGTGTTGATGTTCATACAGTGGCCCTAGGTGGGCAAACAGTCCAATAGAAGCTGACAGCGCCAGCCAAACTGTACGAGTCTGACAGACAAAGCATGACACTAGAAGAAGCACAACCCCGCAGGTGATAACAGACAAAAGAGAGAAAGAGAATGTTTCACCGAGCGAGACGCAGTAAGAGGAATTTCTCCTGAGGAGAGAGAGCAGCAGCAGAGTGATGCTAAGAATTTTATGAATATAACACGCCAAATGAATGTCAAATAATGACAATTATTAAGCAGAAAAATCAGAAGGTAGGCCAACACATTCCATAAAAGGTCCATGGGAAACTGTCTCGCAGACACCTTCAGGTATGTTGTTTTCTCACATTAGCAGTGTCTAATATAGAGAAGAGACCATAGATAGAAAACCATAGAGATGTTATCTTTATGGAAGAGACTATTACAACGCCAAGACCTTTAGCAAAATGATGGCACTTAAATCCTTACAAGCCCAAAGCCAGAGCACTTCTGGAAGAGTGAGATATTAAATATTAAAACAATGAAAACCTATTCTTTATTAGACCCTAAAGGTAGATCCTCTGTAAAGGGAAAAAAACCTAGGGAGTGTACACTTCTGGGTGACTGAACCCTTAGAAGTGATCCTACAGCCTAGGAGTGAAGTAATTTGTACTAGTAAACACATTGTGACATACCATTGGGAGAAAACCCTTCTTATATAGAAATCCAAATAAATTAGCATGCTAATAAGTTATGAAAAGGCATACATTTTTTAAGTGAACCCCAGACAGTGTAATAAACCATATTTGACTACTGAAATGTGGATGAACCCTTTGGATGGAAAACACTGAGATTTAGAGCATGCTGGCCGTGAGTAAGCCCTTAGAAATTAAACAAAAAGAGTGAATTTTGCTGGCACACTGAATATGGAACCCTTAGAGGGGGACTATGCACACACACAGTGAGTTAACCAGGACGGAGTGAGTTTTATAACACACAGGCCCTAAACCCTACGAAGTGATCCCTTAAGAATACATTTAGAAGAACACTGACTGTGAGCTCACCTAACACCGGAATGAGAGTAAATTGAACAGCACACTAATGCTAATAGACTGGTCCCAGATCTGATAGTACTGTCTTTCTAACGTCTATGGTCATTGTTTAACATGACTAGGAGTTGGTAAGACAGTAAAAACAGATCTGTTACCAGGCTATGATGCTACATCCTTCAGGCAACCAATAGGGAGCTAGGGAATGAGGTTTGTGGTTATACTGACCGCAGCTGCAGGTCCAGCGAAGGCCAGGCTGAAGAGCATGAGGAAAGGGATGACTTCCTCAGCGGGCTCGATGTAGGGCATGCTCAGACTGCGCTCATTGCAGCTGTAACCCAATCGCACCGGTTTGAACACGTCAGTCAGCTCCAGGAAATACAGGCTGACCACAGAGGAGGCCAGAATCGGGAGCTGGAGGGAGAGACAGGGGGGGATAGGGAAGGCAGAGAGAGAGAGAGAGAGAGAGAGAGAGAGAGAGAGAGAGAGAGAGAGAGAGAGAGAGAGAGAGAGAGAGAGACCGGAAGAGAAAGAGAGAGAGAGAGAGACCGGAAGAGAGAGAGAGAGAGAGAGAGACCGGAAGAGAGAGAGAGAGAGAGAGAGAGAGAGAGACCGGAAGAGAAAGAAAGAGAGAGAGAGAGAGACCGGAAGAGAAAGAAAGAGAGAGAGAGAGAGAGACCGGAAGAGAAAGAGAGAGAGAGAGAGAGAGAGACCGGAAGAGAAAGAGAGAGAGAGAGAGAGAGACCGGAAGAGAAAGAGAGAGAGAGAGACCGGAAGAGAAAGAGAGAGAGAGAGAGAGAGAGAGACCGGAAGAGAAAGAGAGAGAGAGAGAGAGAGACCGGAAGAGAAAGAGAGAGAGAGAGACCGGAAGAGAAAGAGAGAGAGAGAGAGAGAGACCGGAAGAGAAAGAGAGAGAGAGAGAGAGAGAGACCGGAAGAGAAAGAGAGAGAGAGAGAGACCGGAAGAGAAAGAGAGAGAGCGAGAGAGAGAGACCGGAAGAGAGAGAGAGAGAGACCGGAAGAGAAAGAGAGAGAGACCGGAAGAGAAAGAGAGAGAGACCGGAAGAGAAAGAGAGAGAGACCGGAAGAGAGAGAGAGAGAGACCGGAAGAGAAAGAGAGAGAGAGAGAGACCGGGAGACCGGAAGAGAGAGAGAGAGAGAGAGAGAGAGAGAGACCGGAAGAGAAAGAAAGAGAGAGAGAGAGAGAGACCGGAAGAGAAAGAGAGAGAGAGAGAGAGAGAGAGACCGGAAGAGAAAGAGAGAGAGAGAGAGAGAGAGACCGGAAGAGAAAGAGAGAGAGAGAGAGACCGGAAGAGAAAGAGAGAGAGAGAGAGAGAGACCGGAAGAGAAAGAGAGAGAGAGAGAGAGAGAGAGACCGGAAGAGAAAGAGAGAGAGAGAGAGAGAGAGACCGGAAGAGAAAGAGAGAGAGAGAGAGAGAGACCGGAAGAGAAAGAGAGAGAGAGAGAGAGAGAGAGAGACCGGAAGAGAGAGAGAGAGAGACCGGAAGAGAAAGAGAGAGAGAGAGACCGGAAGAGAAAGAGAGAGAGAGAGACCGGAAGAGAGAGAGAGAGAGACCGGAAGAGAAAGAGAGAGAGAGAGAGACCGGAAGAGAAAGAGAGAGAGAGAGAGACCGGGAGACCGGAAGAGAGAGAGAGAGAGACCGGGAGACCGGAAGAGAGAGAGAGAGAGACCGGGAGACCGGAAGAGAGAGAGAGAGAGAGAGAGAGACCGGAAGAGAGAGAGAGAGAGAGAGAGAGACCGGAAGAGAGAGAGAGAGAGAGAGAGAGACCGGAAGAGAGAGAGAGAGAGAGAGAGAGAGAGAGAGAGACCGGAAGAGAGAGAGAGAGAGAGAGAGAGAGACCGGAAGAGAGAGAGAGAGAGAGAGAGAGAGACCGGAAGAGAGAGAGAGAGAGAGAGAGAGACCGGAAGAGAGAGAGAGAGAGAGAGAGAGAGACCGGAAGAGAAAGAGAGAGAGAGAGAGACCGGAAGAGAAAGAGAGAGAGAGAGACCGGAAGAGAAAGAAAGAGAGAGAGACCGGAAGAGAAAGAAAGAGAAAGAGACCGGAAGAGAAAGAAAGAGAGAGAGACCGGAAGAGAGAGAGAGAGAGACCGGAAGAGAGAGAGAGAGAGAGAGACCGGAGAGAGAGAGAGAGAGAGAGAGACCGGAAGAGAAAGAAAGAGAGAGAGAGAGAGAGAGAGAAAGCAGAGGAGGGCGAGAGAGAGAGAGAGAGAGAGAGATGAAGTTGAGAGGAGGATAGAGGAAGACCGGAAGAGAAAGAAAGAGAGAAAGCAGAGGAGGGCGAGAGACAGATGTTTGAGAAAGAAAGAGAGAGAGAGAAATGAGAGACAGGTTAGAAGCTGTCATGATAACATATGGCAAACAGCAAACAGAAAGCAGACTACAATAAGAGCCCTGACGGACAAGCCATCCAAAATACAACCCACTATTCTTTAAAATTACATCCTTCCTGAGCAATGAGATTTTAGCCTTTAAACGGCAATGCTTTTCCAGAAAGGGCCACAAAGGGGCCGCTGCTTCCATTTAGCGACTTAATTTAGCAAACTAAGAAACATAAAGAATACAATAATGATACGTGGTTTGATATTAAACACTATTGTGCTAAGAGTGATTGGACCCCAACATAATTCCACAGTCTTAAGAGCTTTACCCCTGGCACTTGTTGATAACCATCTGTTACCCAAGCATTAATTACACTGTGTACCCCACTGCATAATACATACAGAACCAAAATAACAACATGAAGTGAACATGTAGAACACAAAATGAGTGGCTTATGAAAGCACAGTGATTACACAGGAGAGATATTCCATTCATTCTCCATGTAAAGTTCTCTCCACTTCAGACAAATCTGAGTGCTCTGTGAGAACTGAGTTTCGACAGAAATCACACAGGCAGTTTCCATATGCATCTTGCAATGGAGATGACAAATTATTACAACAGCAACCGAATGGCATAGCATGAAATGAGTAAAGAATGTAGGCCGTCAATGTAAATAAGAATTTGTTCTTAACTGACTTTCCTAGTTAAATAAAGGTTAAATAAAATAAAATAAAATTTAAAAAAAGAATATTGATAAAAACTATGGAAGTGTAACATTTCAAGGGAATTGTTTATCTTTTTGCAGCTGACCAAAGGCATCTTCAGGAGCTGTGATGGCATTTACAGATCTTACACCAGTGAGAGCAACAATTCTCTGTTGGTGGGGGTGGAGGTGTTACTGTAGTAGGAGGGACTCTTATTAAAGGTGGATGAACACAGAACTATGATGCTGGAGTTTTCTTGACCAACTAGAAGACTCTGCCCTAGTTACAGTCTAGGCTACTATAAGGGCTCAGACATAAGGTCACATAGTCATGCTAAGGTTACATAGAAAGGAAAAACTCCTCTCATGTGGGTTTCTCCTGCTGCATGCATTCAATGATCTCTAATTCAAGTAATTGAACACTTCTTCAACCCCAAGGAATTTAAAGGACGCAGCATGACAGTCTCATTCTATCCAGTCAATGGGTTGCTTCATCTTCTTTATGCATTTTAATCAGCTGATATGCCAGTGCTATAATTAATATGGTCTAGATTAGAATGATAATATCTTTGGCAATATAATGAAGATCCCAAATGATATAATAACTGTATCGACCACTGTAACAGCTAACAATGATAGCTCTACAGTCAACCATTATACTCGCATATGCGCCTGAATATTTTGCTGTGACACCTGGAATTTTTTATTTAGTACCAGTGCGCCTAGAAAAATAAGGATTCTAGCTTTAATATCTCAAATATTTTTCATTGTGCTCCTACATTTCATTGTGTGCCGCTAAATTATTTCAACTTAGGCACACACATGTTCCTTGTAAAAAAGTTCAGCATAGAGCCCTGTCTATTATTACTAATACAACCAAAACCACAATTTCTACCTATGATTTATGCTCATAATAATAATAACCGGACATGACAATGACATCAAAATAATCAGAACTCGACAGTGGAGTTAGAAAGCAAAATACTTCTTTCAGATTATGTGGTCCTGTGAAATAGTTATGTTAGGAGTCTGTGTTTTATTTCCATCTATGAATCAATATAATCGAAAACGTATTACATTTTTATACATTATGAATTAATTAATTAATGCAAGTCTACTAAAAAGGAAGGCCTAGTGTAGGTAATTAATCAGGTAAAAAATCATCTGGACTGAACACAGATTCCACCATATGATTTTCAAATGTTGATATTAAAATACTTTTATTCATATTAATAATGATCTGATATGAGCTACACTGAAAATTCTGTAAGTATTTTGAAGCACTGAAGAGCACTAGTGTGGATACAATATGTGATGATAAACAATGTATTCATGTACATATACATAACTGTGAAACCGGTGACAACTAATATTTGCAGTTTATCACATTTGCTTGCAGAACTCGTCTGAACACTTGCCGGAAAACCAAACAAAACAAATCATTATGACTAATTAAAGTCACATTCAAAATTATTGTTTACATTGTCAGTGGATAGCGTGCACGCGGATGAGCTGAGTTTTCTGTTGGATAGATTTTTTTTATTTCACCTTTATTTAACCAGGTAGGCCAGTTTAGAACAAGTTCTCATTTACAACTGTGACCTGGCCAGATGAATCAGTGCACGCTTTCAAGGCAAATCGAGCATGCGCAGGCGAACATAACGAGCATACTTTGCGTGCCTGAGCAATGCTGGGAACGCGGTAACAAGTAGGTAAACGATAATTAATTAAATGAAAATGTGAGTAAACGCTATTTCACAAATATATAGGTGCGCAAATAGTGTTTACCCTCCACTACAAACCTGGCACTAACATAAATAAGATGAGCACATCTACTGCTGCTAAGCTTCCCAGTAAAGCAATAAAAACAAGTAAGCATCCCAGGAGAAAAGTGCTCAAAATCTCCCATGTTAACATATGTACTGTAGCTTAAGAAACAAGGTTCATGAAATCAATAATTTGCTAGTAACAGATGACATTCATATTCTGACTCTGAAACTCACTTAGATAATACCTTTGATGATACAGTGGTAGCAATTCAACATTTACAGAAAATATAGAAATCCCAATGGTGGAGGTGTTGCTATTTATATTCAGAACCACATTCCTGTAAAGATTAGAGAGGATCTCATGTTAAATACTGTTGAAGTAATATGGCTACAGGTTCATTTTGTCTGACAACTTGGATGGAAAATTACTGAGGATAATAGCAGATGATATTGCCACTCCTATTTGCCATATCTTCAATTTAAGCTTCTAGAAAGTGTGTGCCCTCAGTATTTACACTCCTAATAATAGCATAGAACCATACGTCCATACAATCCCTCAACCCAATACAGAGCCCGTACATTTACATACTTAAATAAAAAACAGAGAGAAACTAAACCATTGCTCCAAAATGTGTCACCTCCCCACTGCACAAAGTGAATGGGCCTCCCTCTAAGACCGGAAGCACACATCAGATGTGGGGGAAACAATGTCACAATGAGCCGGCAATTAACATCGCTAAAGTGTTGCTGCAAGTTCAAGTTTCAGGTTTCAATTGATAATTCCATTGGTAAACAGGCCATGAAGATTGAAAGTGGTCTAGCTAGCTGCTGTTCCCGTTACCTACCAATATCCAATGTCTTCTTAGCATCTTGTATTTTTGTATTCAGATGGATATGCCTAGCTAGCTACAGTATGAAGTTGAACTCACACTGATTTTAGGTTAGTTATAACCACTAACCAGTACTTTTGGAAAACTGTATGGACTTTGCATACATTATTTACTACAGTAAAAGGAGTTAATTGTTGCTGTAATACTTCAAACAGACATGTTGTGTTACCTCGCCTAGCTAGCCAAATCCCACTTGATGTCTGAGGATGAGTGGAGGCGACTGGGAATGCAGCAGTCTCTTGGATGCCTTCCCAATATGATTCATGATCCCCAGCCTCCCATTCTCCTGTTCAGACAACCACTACCAAAGTGATCTACATTCTGGAACATTCCTTAGAACCTTCCTTACTGTCAACATTCTAATGTGGTATTCAGTGAATATTTGCTTTAGCTCCTGTTATTTTTCTATCACTCTAATATACAGTTATTGTTGTATGATTTCACAAATTTGCTGCATGTAAAAAAAGTTAAGTGAGTAATTTATTACTTTTAATGATAGCTAAATGCGGACCATGTAAACTAAGAACAGTGTAACGTTTCTTAAACCACATGCTAGCGTGGGAGCAATTATTGACATGCCAGTATAACCAAACAAACATAGAAGCAAGGTGAATGAAGCTGCACATTTCTTTAAAAACAACAATGGTGACTTATGTTAGTTAAATTACTTTGCAATGTTATAAATATTAGGGTAATCCTGCAGCATAATATCTACTGTAGCCTAATGTTAGTAATAATCTCGGCAACAGGTAGAGTATACAATCAACGCAAGTTAAGCGGCATCGTCACAGGACCATTGAAGCAACTGAGCCCCTTCCATAACATAAATGATGACGAAGGAAAAATACACAGTAGGCCTATAAGCCACAGTGCCACGATTTCGGCTTCTCGATAATTACTGTATTGTTCATCACATGCCCAATCCATCAATCCATCCATCCATCCATCCATCCATCCATCCATCCATCCATCCATCCATCCATCCATCCATCCATCCATCCATCCATCCATCCATCCATCCATCCATCCATCCATCCATCCATCCATCCATCCATCCATCCATCCATTTCTTAAGCATCTTACATGTGCCTAAAAACTATGGGTATAAATCACGAACAAACACCTTATGCACTGTGCTGCCTGGTTGCCCACCATATTGATAGCACTTTGCAACCTCATGCTCGTTTAATAAGAGCTTATCATCTGTTCCTGCATCTGTTCAGTGACTGCAATCCAGGTTCTGTGTAGGCTCTCTGCTCGTTATGATGACACCAGTTCATTGACTAAATTAAGCTCCATAAAGAAGTTAACTGAATGATGATCTGCTTGATCATCTTGCCTGTCCTTAAGCAATCGTAAAGGAACATCAATGTAAATCGGCTGAAGAAGGGGCAACAGTGGGTTGGTCCCCACCCAAGGGCACATTTTTTAAATGCAGTCACATCAAATCAAATCAAATTAATTTATAAAGCCCTTTTTACATCAGCCGATGTCACAAAGTGCTATACAGAAACCCAGCCTAAAACCCCAAACAGCAAGCAATGCAGATGTAGAAGCACGGTGGCTAGGAAAAACTCCCTAGAAAGGCAAAACCTAGGAAGAAACCTAGAGAGGAACCAGGCTCTGAGGGGTGGCCAGTCCTCGTCTGGCTGTGCCGGGTGGAGATTATAACAATTCATGGCCATTAAGGCCAGTTATGTTAGAATAATACAGTTTCCCCAGTTGAGCGACCAATGGCTTATTAGCCACATTGTTCTTTCCTTACTGTAGCTCAGAAGAAATAGTCAACATACCTTTCATGAAGGTATTCTACAATTGAGTTTGTGGTTTCCACTATTCATGTTTCTACTTTTCCACTTTTAATAATGTTTATTTTCCATTGAATTCTCCCTTCTATTCAATCCCATGGTAGAGCAAGCTGGGCCACCAGGGCAGTGATTTAGGTCGCATGGTATGACACTTTTATAATCCAATGATCCCTCATACTCTCTCTCGTCTACCCAGGGCTATCCTTCTTGTTGATGTCACATATAAACAGAGTTAGCCTTTATTCATATCCTGTTGAGGTTCTTTATGCTTACTCAAGCATAGTAAACACAGTTGACATCAGCTAAAGAGAATTAGAACAGAGGAAGAAATAGACGCTGGAGCAGAGAACTCTCCATGGTTCTGACATTAGACTCTGTACCACTGTGTGTTTCTCCATTTTCATTACTCGTATCTTATTTTTCCTCACCTTTCCACTGACTTTTTACTGATACCACATGTGTTGGGCATTTATGGGGATGGAGAAGGGAACCCAAATTTGGCCAAAAGCCAGCAGTTACGTCCACTACAGTCACTGCTTCCAACAATGTTATGGAATGGCATAGAATGGAATTAACTATTGAACTAACCTAACGTAGCAGGTGTAAAAGAAACGCCTGAAACAGACCTCAAACTCAACTCTGGACCTCAAAACCAGTTCCACTGCATTTCTTCATTGTTCTCCTCTAATCAGGAACTGATTTAGACCTGGGACACCAAGTGGGTGCAATTAATTATCCGGTAGAACAGAAAACCAGTAGGCTCCGGACCTCGTATGGTAAGAGTTTAATACTCCTGCCCTAAATACTGGTCTTGACCAGAAAAAAATAAACTGTCGGTGGAGGTTCTCTTGTGCACTGTTCAACGAATCCAGTAAATGTTGAGGAGAAGTTAAGATGGAGTGTCGCTTGTTAACATCCAAAAGCGGAAGTCGCGCCACAGGCTCTCTTTTCATTTCCCCTGAAAACCTACGATTGAACTAAAGCCAGCTCTGTTATGAGTTGGACCGTTAAAGGTCCAATGCAGCCGTTTTTATCTCTATATCAAATCTTTTCTGGGTAAGAATTAAGTACCTTACTGTGATTGTTTTCAATCAAAATGGTCAATAAGAAACAGAAATAGCTTCTTATTAAAGAGCAATTTCTCAAGCAAGACTTTTGCTAGGACTGTCTGGGAGTGGCCTGAATAGAAAAGGAAAAACTGAAAACTAGCTGTTATTGGCTGAGAGGTTTGGAACTCCCTTTCTTATAGGTCTATTAACATAATATAAATATTATTTACCACCAGGTGATGTCATCAGGCAGGCCAAATTCCACCCCACAAAACAGGCTGAAATTTCAGGCGGTCTTTTTAAACAGTTCTAATTCCAACATCATAGTGTGGAAATATATATAAAACACAAGAAAATCTAGTTTTCGACTGCTCTGGGCCTGCCTGCACGGCCCACATATTCTCCAATCCAGATATACACCGAGTATACCAAACATTAGGAAGACCTTCTTAATATGGAGTTAAACAGTCAGAGCCACATCCTACTCACAAGTTAGTAGGTCATTTATGTTGTTCATCCTCAACTCATATCCGTAGGGCTTATATTTCTAATAGTGACTAAAACCAAATAAGTCAGTGTTGACTTCCATCTCTTTGATGGACAAAGTGAAGAGAACCTCTGGATGTCAATGACGTTTGCATTACAACCCTCCTGCCATTACTTTAGAAGAGAGATGAGAAAGCTTGTCCAACTTAATATGGGCATCTAGCCCTCTCCAATGTGTACATCCAAGAACCAGGCCATATAGCCTACTATTGGGGGAAAACATGACCAAAGGAGTCCATCCTCACCTTTTCTATCCTCGCCTGGTTTGGGTCTGTGTCTGCCCGCTGCAAGGGCAAACTGCAGTGCATCGTCCGGTCTGCGGAGGTCATCAGCACCTGCCCTCCATCAAGGACCTGCACGCCTCCAGGACAAGGAAGCGTGCAGGTAAGATCATCGCCGGCCCTGCCCACGGACACCCCATATTTCAAAGACTCTTCTCGGGCAGACGGTTTAGGCCAATCATGACCAAAACCGCCCCCACCTTAACATTTTCTTCCCCCATGCTGTGGCCCTCATCAACCAGCCATCAGGCTCATAGGGATTAAGTGACTTTGCATTGGGACGATTACTGCACCTTGTCATCAATGACCTTGAATACCAATTTGCACTATACTGCAATGGCACAATGTACATCTCCGTACAACACTGTATATGCACTATTAGGGTTGCAAAGGGTCGGAAAACCTTTCGGTAAATTTCCCTGAATTTTCCCAGAGATTTTCCATGGGAAGTTAAGCCCTAGAATTTGGGGAATTTTGCTTAAATTCATCAAAAAAGTTAGTTTATAACAGTGAACCTTTTTTGTGGGATAGACACAAGGCAATTCTAGGTCTTGTGGCATATTTTGGTTAAACTATCCCCAATTCAATGGAATTGCAACCCTCAGCATACACAGTGCATTCTTCCATCACATGTGCAGTGCACTCTTCCATCACATGTACAGCTGATTCTCAAGCTCTTGCATACTAATGAGATGCTATTAAGCCCACACTACTCCACTGTCTGAGCCAAGGACTATATGCTTTCTGGTAAGTTTTGATTACAATACTGGGTGGGGTGAATACATATTATATGACATATATTATTTTTTGTTAACTAGTAAATAATAGCCTACAGCAAAGTGTGTTTAAATAATTTCTAACTTGTTAACAATTTCTGCTAGTTAGTTTTTGATACCATGTGGGTTTTAGTTTGCTTGAGCCTGCTAACTGAGGAGTGTTAATTCACCTATTTCCATACATGTTCCATTTTAAAACATGTATCTTACAAAGAAGTTGTTTACTCTAACTGTTTAATTATGTCTGTACATGGAATTGTATTTTGTACATTCTTTTTCTAATCTTTACAGGAACATGCCACAGGCATTATCTGATGTGTGGAGACATTTCACTGCAGCTAATGTAGAAGGAAAAGCTGTGTACATTTGCAAATACTGTGCCAAATCATATGTGAAGAATGCAACAACGATGCAGAATCATCTGGCCAAGTGCATAAAGTTCCCTCAGCGCTCACAACAAGCAACCTCTGACAAAAGTCCCTCTACTTCTATTCGAGGTGAAAATGATTAATCAGACACCTTATCGATAGCAACAGCTCATGGTCCTCCTGGAATCAGATGTTTTTTTGACTCAATGGAGGAACGTAGTCAGAGAAATGCTGATGAATGTCTTGCTCGAACTGCGTATGCAACTGGTTCACCTCTGATGCTCACAGGCGATGTGTATTGGAAGAGATTTCTGAATGTTCTTCGCCCAGCATACACCCCTCCAACCAGACATGCTTTATCTACTCATTTGCTGGATGCAGAGTTCAACAGAGTTCAAGTGAAGGTCAAGCAAATCATAGAGAAAGCAGACTGTATTGCAATCATCTCTGATGGGTGGTCGAATGTTCGTGGGCAAGGAATAATTAACTACATCTCCACACCTCAACCAGTATTCTACAAGAGCACAGACACAAGGGACAACAGACACACCGGTCTATACATTGCAGATGAGCTGAAGGCAGTCTTCAATGAGCTAGGACCACAGAAGGTATTTGCACTGGTGACAGACAATGCTGCGAACATGAAGGCTGCTTGGTCTAAAGTGAGATGTTCTACCCTCACATCACACCCATTGGCTGTACTGCTCATGCATTGAATCTGCTCCTCAAGGACATCACGGCCCTGAAGACAATGGATACACTCTACAAGAGAGCCAAGGAAATGGTTAGGTATGTGAAGGGTCATCAAGTTATAGCAGAAATCTACCTCACCAGAATAAGAGCCTCACATTGAAGCTGCCCAGCAACACCCATTGGCATCATGTTTGACAGTCTCCTGGAGGGGAAGGAGTCTCTCCAAGAAATGGCCATATCACAGTCTGCTGATATGGACAGCCCCATCAAGAGGATCCTCCTGGATTATGTATTTTGGGAGAGAGTGGTAAGCAGCCTGAAACTCCGGAAACCTATAGTAGTAGCCATTGCACGGATTGAGGGTGACAATGCCATCCTGTCTGATGTTCAGACTCTGCTTGCAGATGTAAGAGAATAAATCCATACTGCCCTGCACACTTCACTGTTGCTCCAAGCAGAGGAAACTGCAGTTCTGAAATACATCAAAAAGCGTGAAGACTTCTGCCTGAAGCCCATACACGCCACAGCGTACATTTTGGACCCCAAGTATGCTGGCAAGAGCATCCTGTCTGGTGCAGAAATCAACTATGACTATTGTGTCATCACTACCGTGTCTCGCCACCTTGGCCTGGTGGCGAGCCCTGTTGGCTCCATCCTCCAAATCCCACCAACATCAGCCACCTCAGAGTGCAACTGGTCCTTGTTTGGGAACACACACACCAAAGCATGCAACAGGCTGGCCAATACAAGGATTGAAAAATTGGTGGCCATCCAGGTAAATTTGAGGCTTTTTGAGCCTGACAACAAGCCATCCTCAACAAGGTTGGAAAGTGACAGTGAAGATGAGGCCTCAGAGTCTGATGTTCAAGAGGTGGACATTGAGGAGGTCCAGGGAGAAGACATGGAAGCCTGAGAGGAAGACAACCAAAGCTTTAGTTTCTAGACTATCATTTTACAGATGTATGTTGAAAAGGTTTTTGAGAGATGCGATGGATCATTGGGGATCATTCAATATTCCCTTTCTTTTGTTGTTCAGTGAAATCATCCCATATGAAGAGTCAACGTGATGTTATTTTCAGGTAATCATCAATTGATCTATAATGAATGGAAAACATGGCCTACATATTTGTTGGAGTGTCATCAAACTCACAGTAATGCTTTATAACTACATAGCAGTCTCCAGTGCCATGGAGAATTCCAAGATTCACCCGATGCCATTAATACCTTTCTGTCGACTAGGCCTCTAATCACACAAAATGCAAGTGAATGAATCAATCCTTGGATACATGAATATTTGACATACGTGTAACAGGCTGTTTACAACAGTAGGCCTGCATAATATTCATGATTTCCAGTTTCATCATTCATAATCACTGCGTGGGAGAAAACAAACAGGGCTAAACATTTTTGCATAGTTCAACTAGTTTTTATGAACATTCCCTAAATTATGTCGGTGTCCAGTTATATGATCAATGAAACAGAGATGAAACAAGAGTGATGTGACTATTCGGAACACAAGATAATAGTGAAATGATGTATTATTTATCATATTCAACACTTCACTTGATAGGCTACTGTATGAATCTGTGATATGACACATGACAGAAAGACATGAAGAGAACCTCCACCGCCAGCTCGTTAACCTTGAATAAGTAGTTTTAGGGCAACCTCATCATTAATCCGAGCCTTAAACGTGACTGCCATACCAATTCACAGCGCCGTGACTGAAAATGACACATTCTGCGCGGCTACCTGTAGGCAATGTGGTGTTGTGCATAAAATATGATACAGCTGTATTTCGTTGAATTTCCGCAGTCAGTCACCGCATATTCATTCAAAACAATTGTTTCTCTAGGCTACTCCAGCGCCAGCGGTTCAATGCGCATTGGAGCTGTCGCGGAATGGTAAAACTCACCTACCTCAACGAAATAGAAACAAGGCAGCAAGGTAACGCTGTCTTTGGTCACCTTCCCTTTTAATCTCTCTTTAGCAGACATGATGAACCTCCTGTCTCTCCTTTGAGAGGCCGGAGACAGAGAGTTGTATTTAATTCCGCCCGTAATTTTGGCAATGTAAGAGATTACGCTTCTGTAGCTGGTGGTTTCAGGTTCATCGCCAAGTGTCGCGATTGGGTTGACTAAACCGCTCCACTGCAGCCAGTCACTCGCGCACCAAATCACTATCGAAGCCAACCGCAAAACCGAATGTTAAAAATGTTGTGCGTATTTAGGTATCTAGCGGGAAAAACAGTATCAAAATATTGCATTGTATTCCTTGAGAGAGTATTGAGTATTTTGCAGGTGACAACAACGATGTGCAACGAGAATGAACATGTAAAAAGATCGACGCACGTGACGTCAGAACAATTGTGCTAAAAACCTATTTTTCACACGGGTGGCAAGCATGAGAGTGCGCGCACACCCTAATGAAAACACGGTGCATGGCAAGTGTTTGTATGTGCTACAAATATAACTAGCGTAGAACCTTTAGTTCTGCACTCATTGTTAATTTTCATGTCAACATCTGTCATTGAACACAAAATAAATGTCATCATTGCAGAGGGGAATTGAGGCATAATTGCATATCTAGCCTACTGGTGTCAGATGGATAACCTAAGCCTTTTATGCATATTTTGTTATAGTAGCCTAAGGGTCTTGAACAGAGAGATGCAGGCAGGCAGACAGATAGACTGACAGACGAACGGACACATACAAATACCCACCTCTAACTTCATTGCTGTACAACAACAACACAAACACATCCTCAACTTCCCTCGTGTGTTTGCTTTTATGCAGAATGCTTTTCCATCCAGTCGCTTTAGCTGGTTATCGCTTGTTTGTTATCCCACACAAGATCTATAGGTGAGAGATTCCTGAAATCTTCAATTTCTTCTGACAATCTAGTTAATACTGTGGCAGTTAGCTGAATTGTGCCACCACCCCATAGGATTTAAACCCTGAGCTCCATCTGTGTTAACTCCTTCATATGGTGGGTCAATTTTTTTTTTTTACCATTTTATTATTTGTTTCGAGTTGTTCTTATGTGGTGGTTGTCATGACTGTTGTATCATGGTATTGTTAAATAAAGGTTACATTTGTTAGTTTACCTCTCCCTTCAAAATGGCAACAACCCCACAAACAACCACATTTGAACTCTTTCTTCAATTACTTTAGATATCCAATTAAAAAAACAGTTACTGATTAACCAAAGCCATAGTCTGTACATTTTGAGATGTGGGGGTGGCAGGTAACCTAGCGGTTAGAGCTTTGTGCCAATAACCGAATACCCGAGCCGACAAGGTGTCCTTGAGCAAAGCATTTAACCCTAATTTGCTCCAGGGGCTGACCCAGTAGGTAGACCATCATTGTAAATAAGAATTAGTTTTTAACTGTTTTGCTAAGTTAAATAAAGATAAAAAAATAAAAAATAAACTGTGTTTCACCTCAGGTGTCCACAATTCAAAGCTGGTAACTGCCGCCATCTAGTGTTAGAGCTGGAAAATTACAATAGAAGGGAAGGTTGCGCCCCAATTGTTTGGAACAGTCTCCTTTCCTCACTACCTTAGTGATCCCTTGATGACCAATTATTTGAAACGACCTGATAAATATTGCCCTGAGACGTGAGCTGACCAGACTGAATGTTATATTATAAAGATGAATTCCAGTCTTTTCAAGAGTCAGTGATTATATAGTCAATAGTGTTATTAAATGGTATTAGAACATTGTCAATGTTCCGCTGAGGAGCAGGAGGGCGAAGGAGGCTTCTACAACATCTTCTACTGGACCAGCTTTGAGTACGGTGGCCTGAATGGTACAGTTCACGCACAGGTGGTGGGGTTCGGAGCACTGAAGAGTAGGTAAATATTGCCCCAAACCACCGTCATCAT
Source organism: Thymallus thymallus (assembly GCA_023634145.1). Classification (NCBI taxonomy): domain Eukaryota; kingdom Metazoa; phylum Chordata; class Actinopteri; order Salmoniformes; family Salmonidae; genus Thymallus; species Thymallus thymallus. The sequence continues at coordinate 14,974,055 of CM042382.1, forward strand.
TTTCATGATAAGACATTGTGTAGCAGTGAATCTTAAACCGGGGGACTAGGACCCCAATATTTGGAAGTTGTGGCTGGGATTTTAAAGAGTGAGTCAGGCTGGCCAAGTGGCACAGTGGTCTAAGACACTGCATCTCAGTGCTAGAGGTGTCACTACAGACAACCTGGTTCAAATCCAAACTGGCCGTGTTTGGGAGTCCCATAGGGTGGCGCACAATTGGCCCAGCATCGTCTGGAGTTTGGCTGGTGTAGGCTGTCATTGTAAATAAGAATGTGTTCTTAACTAACTTGCCTAGTTAAATAAAGGTTTTTAAAAAATCTATAAGTTCCAAAGACTGGACTTAACATTTTGTTTAAATTATCATGGAAGAGGTTTTGCAATGATTCCTACGCCGAAGATGTGAAAAATATTTGTTGGTTTAATGTGTGTAGATAGATAGATAGATAGATAGATAGGTAGGTAGGTAGGTAGGTAGGTAGGTAGGTAGGTAGGTAGGTAGGTAGGTAGGTAGGTAGGTAGGTAGGTAGGTAGGTAGGTAGGTAGGTAGGTAGGTAGGTAGGTAGGTAGGTAGATAGATAGATAGTGTGATCAGTCTGTGACTGAAGGTGCTCCTCTGCATCATAACCATGGCATGCAGAGGGTGGGTGACGTTGTCCATGATGGCCATCAGTTTGTCCAGGATCCGTCTCTCCGACAAACTGCTTCTTCCGGTTACTGATAGGCATGCGCCCATCAAGAAACTGACTGTTAGAACTGCCAAATCCCCATGGATAGATTATGAATTTAAGAACTGTATGGCTGAGAGGGATGAGGAAAAGGGGATAGCAAATAAGTCTGAAGCCAGGCTCATGCAAATTCAGTTGAGTTTGGTGTACCGCAGGGCAGCTGGATAGGGCCATTATTGTTTTCTGTTTTCACAAATGAACGCCTGTGTGTCTATGTACGCTGATGACTCAACAGTATACACTTTGGTTGCAACAGTAAAATAATAAATGAGATACTTAACATAGAGCTCCAGTCTGTTTTATAATGGGTAACTAGCAATAGGCTGATGCTACATATGCTAAAATGGGAAGAGGTCTGTCCATGATAGGACATTGCTCTGCCTTCCTGACACCTCAGTCGACCAGACAGATCCTACAGGCCCTAGTTTTGTTGAATCTGGACTACTGCCCAACTGTGTGGTCATGTGCGGCAAAGACGTACATACTGTCGGTAAACTGCAGTCGGTCCAGATCAAAGCAGCACGTATCACACTTAGATGTACACGGAGGGAAAGTGTGAGTAACATGCATTTTTATTTTTTATTTCACCTTTATTTAACCAGGTAGGTCAGTTGAGAACACGTTCTCATTTGCAACTGCGACCTGGCCAAGACAAAGCAAGGCAGTGCGACAAAAAAACCAATACAGAGTTACACATGGGAAATAAACAAACAGTCAATAACACAATAGAAAATCTATATACAGAGTGCAAATGTAGTGCAAAATGCAGTAAGGTTAGGAAGACAATAAATAGGCCATAGTGGCGAAATAAATTACAGATTAGCATAATCACTGGAATGATGGAATGTGCAAATGATGATGTGCAAATAGAGATACTGGAGTGCAAAATTGAGCGGAAGTTAAAAAAATAAATATGGTGATGAGGTAGTAGGATGGGCTATTTACAGAAGGGCTATATACAGGTGCAGTGATCGATAAGCAGCTTTGACAGCTGATGCTTAAGGGAGATAGGAACCTCTAGCTTCAAGGATTTTTGCAATTCGTTCCAGTCATTGGCAGCAGAGAACTGGAAGGAATGGCGGCCAAAGAAGGTGTTGGCTTTGGGGGTGGCCAGTGAGATATACCTGCTGGAGCGCATGCTACGGGTAGGTGTTGCTATGGTGACCAGCGAGCTGAGATAAGGCGGGGATTTACCTGATAAAGACTTATAGATGACCTGGAGCCAGTGGGTTTGGCGACGAATATGTAGTGAGGGCCAGCCGACGAGAGAATACAGGTCGCAGTGGTGGGTAGTATATGGGGCTTTGGTAACAAAACTGATGGCACTGTGATAGACTACATCCAATTTGCTGAGTAGAGTGTTGGAGGCTATTTTGTAAATGACATCGCCGAAGTCAAGGATCGGTAGGATGGTAAGTTTTACATGAGTCTCTCGACAGATGCATGAGTCTCTACGGACTCAAAGCGATTGACTGCATCACTATTGGTCTTTGTGCGAGGTATTCATGCACTGAAGGTACCAAACTGTCTGTTCAAGCAGTTGGCACACAGTTCAGACACTCATCGGTACAACACTAGACATGGACCCCAGGAAGAGTAGCTGACGCTTTTGCAGCAGCTAATGGGGATCCTAATAAATACCAAAAAACAATGGAGAGGTCTATTTTAATTTATTCTCTATTATGTACCGTTTTAAAGTTTGGGTTGAAAAGGTCAATATGGCTGCACATATTGTTTTGGTTAGTGGGAAGTGGCTGCTCCTGATAAGGTCACTGTCCACTGTCCTTTAGTGCTGAACTTTGGAATTGTGATTTGGTTGCGGTCTGCTTCAATGGTGCTGAATTGGTGATTGACGCTGTTACACCTTGTTTATTTTACCACTGACCTTTTACATTGTGACAACAAGGTCACCACAGGAGTGTCTCTCAATGGGCAAAGCTTGAGACCCCCTGAAATAGAGGACATATTAGCAGTAGGGAAGTGTCTGAAAATCCAATTTCACCACTGCGACCTTGTCAGTTGGTGTGTACACTGCAAGTCTACCCACACAATTTACAAGGAGGGATTGTGTAGTTCCCTTGGGTTTAGCTAACTGTAGGTCTATGTGAAGAATAAGACTGGCGTGTCCTCTGGGTCCTTTGAGGAATAAACAATGCTTCCTCCATTTAAAGACATGGCTAAAGCCTAAGCCAGTCCCATAGATTCCAATCAGCAATGTACCTTTATATCAACACAACCTTATTGTTCTGTGAAGGCTTCCTAGTTTAGTTATTTAGTGTGATGTGGTTCTTAGGAAGCAAATGGAGTATAATGTTTTACTTGTCTCTACTTATTATTGTACAGTTTTGTCAAATACATTTTTCAGAGTGTGTTCTCTGTCCCTACAATGTCTCCAAGCCTTGTCTGGGCCACCACTCAAGCCTTAGTCACTTTACGCAATACAAAATGAATCATTATCACACCAAGAGTGTCCATAGAGAACACAGACAGTAACTGAACCAAGATGGCTGTTTAGTTTTGCTTGCTGACCAAGCTACCCTGCTCTATTTTAGGCGCTGTGACAAATCCATTTGTAGGCTACTCTTTGTCTCAACTCCACATACCCGATTTGGATGCCAAGTCTCATCTCATATTCAGATTTAGGCTACCCTGTCTCATTGCAAAGGGTCTAGGGGGATTGTATGCTTTTCTTTGTCTGTTGCTGTTGTGGCCAATTGAGTACGATTGATTTAGTAAATATATTCAGGTGTCCGGCAGTGGACCTTTTCTGAAAAGGTGACATTGATCTGATATTATGAAATATGACTTGTTTGACTGGATATAATCTGTTAAAAATCTAGGGTAATTTGGTTTGATGCTTTATGTAGTCTACCCATGAGAGATTAGACTGGATATGAAAGACATTCAGTTAATCTCTAGTGTGACGTACAGTAACAGCAAGGTCCTCATCCTGCCCTCCACTAGAGGGCACACAGGAATGCCACAATATTGTTAAAGTGAGGGAACTAAAGCCAAATGTTCTTAGTTACATTTCTGCAGTATAAAATGTTACTGAATATGGCTGGAATCTCCCTTCTAGTCAATCTGCTTGAATGTCAAGGTGATCTGAAAATGAGTGGTGTCAGCTTTTATAGGGAATATTGGACAGTAGTAAATGATAGTAAAACAAGACACTTCATCTGTCTTGTTATGGTACCCTACAGTATTTCATTCCTCATATACTGTACATTCAATTAATTCACAGTAAAAGCGTCCATATCCACTGAGCCATGTGTCTGCGCTGTAGCATCTAAAGAAGACCAGCAAAAGTCAAGATAGTTTTATCATCACAAGAAGCTTGTGATCTAGGCGATGAGGGGAAAGACATAATAGTATCAAAATTCCTCCTCATCTTAATCTGTGGGCCCTTTTGCTTAGAAAGTGAGCCTTGTTAATTACGTGAAAAAACAAAAGATTAAAGAATTCCACAGTTGCCACTCTAACAATACCTAATTTCTTTTGAAATAATCATGAGGTTACTGAATAAATGATGGAGCATTCAGCTTGTTTGGCTGAGCCACAACTTTTAGAAAGAGGGATTGTGACAGTCACAGCACATTAAGTACATTAAGCACATCTTAGGTTGGACTATTAGGAGCCACAGTCTCATTAGATCACCATCAGAAACATTCTACATAAATTAAGTGGTTAGTAGGGGAACACTGTTAAAGATGATGACATCAACAAGATTTATGAGGACAATGGCGGTAACGGTGTAAACAACAATGCCGAAGAAGAAGAACAGACAGACATAAACACAAGATTGGATATACTACGTTGGTCTATTGGCCTTTAGAGGGGCAAGTCCATGTTCCCCACCAATAACTAACTGTAGTCTCTATGTTCCAAGTCAGAGTAAAGCCTAATGCTAATTCACTTCTTAGATGAAGTGAGGAATCAAACATAAGTTGTGTCAAATCTCACTAGGCAAACGTTGTCTTATTCTACAGCCATCCTATTAGTGTTGGATTTGCATGGATTTAAGCACTGTTACAAGGATTTTCACAGATCTCTGTCTCTAATGATTTTCTGTCCAAGGATAAAGAGAAGGATGTAAGCTATTCGGGAAAAGGAATTATGTTTTGGTTATTTTCAGAGTGAAATCTTTCTCTTTTCAAGATACACTCGGTGACTAGTTTATTAGGTACATTTGGGTAATTTGGGACATCTAGTACCGGGCCGGAAGCCCCGCTACTGTTATTATTATTATTACTGTCATTTTAGTTTTTTTTATTTCTTTACTTATCTATTGTTTACCTAAAACTTATTTACTTTGCACTGTTGGTTAGGGCTTGTAAGTAAGCATTTCACTGTAAGGTCTACACCTGTTGTATTTGGTGCACTTGACAAATAAACTTTGATTTGATTTGTATAATGTCCCACGATCCATGTGTATATTCACCATAACTCACAAATAAAACCATGATCTGTGAATATCTAAAACTATTTCACAAATAAAACTGTGATCTGTGAATATATTAAAATGTTTAACAAATAAAACCATGATCCCTATACAGTGCCTTCAGAAAGTATTCATACCCCTTGACTTATTCAACATTTTGTTGTGTTACAGCCTGAAATAAAAATGTATTAAATAAAAATAAAAAATCTCACCCATCGACACACAATACCCCATAATGACAAAGTGGACATTTTTTCAAATGTATTGAAAATGAAATAAAGAAATATCTAATTTACAAAAGTATTCACCCCCTGTGTCAATACTTTGTAGAAGCACCTTTGGCGGCAATTACAGTTTTGAGTCATCTTGGGTATATCAGCTTTGCACATCTGGATTTGGGGATTTTCTACCATTCTTCCGTGCATATTGTCTCATGCTCTGTCAAGTTAAATTGGGAGCGGCAATCTTCAAGTCTTTCCACAGAAATGGGATTCAAGTCTGGGCTTTGGCTGGGCTACTCAAGGACTTTCACATTCTTGTTCTGAAGCCATTCCAACATTGCTTTGAGTGTATGCTTGGGGTCATTGTCCTGTTGGAATGGAAGTTTTTTGTTTGCACTCTAAAGCAGATTCTCATCAAGGTCTGCCAGGTTGGATGGGGAGCGTCGCTGCACAGCTATTTTCAGGTCTCTCCAGAGATGTTCGATCGGGTTCAAGTCCAGGATCTGTCTGGGTAACTCAATGACATTCAGAGACATATCCTCACAGCATGATGCTGCCATCACCATGCTGCACCGTAGGGATGGTGCCAGGGTTCCTTCAGACGTGACACTTGGTATTCAGGCCAAAGACAAAAATCTTGGTTTCATCAGACCAGAGCATCTTGTTTCTTATGGTCAGAGTATTTACATTGTAAACCCTTATTAGTTATCATTACTCAAAAGTTTTGTGGAAACCCGCTGCACTAGTATAATAGAGTAAAGTTACTTACAACATACAGTGGGGAGAACACAGTGGGGAGAACAAGTACTTGATACACTGCCGATTTTGCAGGTTTTCCTACTTACAAAGCATGTAGAGGTCTGTAATTTTTATCATAGGTACACTTCAACTGTGAGAGACGGAATCTAAAACAAAAATCCAGAAAATCACATTGTATGATTTTTTTATAATTAATTTGCATTTTATTGCATGACATAAGTATTTGATCACCTACCAACCAGTAAGAATTCCGTCTCTCACAGACCTGTTAGTTTTTCTTTAAGAAGCCCTCCTGTTCTCCACTCATTACCTGTATTAACTGCACCTGTTTGAACTCGTTACCTGTATAAAAGACACCTGTCCACACACTCAATCAAACAGACTCCAACCTCTCCACAATGGCCAAGACCAGAGAGCTGTGTAAGGACATCAGGGATAAAATTGTAGACCTGCACAAGGCTGTAATGGGCAACAGGACAATAGGCAAGCAGCTTGGTGAGAAGGCAACAACTGTTGGCGCAATTATTAGAAAATGAAAGAAGTTCAAGGTGACGGTCAATCTCCCTCGGTCTGGGGCACCATGCAAGATCTCACCTCGTGGGGCATCAATGATCATGAGGAAGGTGAGGGATCAGCCCAGAACTACACGGCAGGACCTGGTCAATGACCTGAAGAGAGATGGGACCACAGTCTCAAAGAAAACCATTAGTAACACACTACTCCGTCATGGATTAAAATCCTGCAGCGCACGCAAGGTCCCCCTGCTCAAGCCAGCGCATGTCCAGGCCCGTCTGAAGTTTGCCAATGACCATCTGGATGATCCAGAGGAGGAATGGGAGAAGGTTATGTGGTCTGATGAGACAAAAATTGAGCTTTTTGGTCTAAACTCCACTCGCCGTGTTTGGAAGCAGAAGAAGTATGAGTACAACCCCAAGAACACCATCCCAACCGTGAAAAATGGAGACATTATTCTTTGGGGATACTTTTCTGCAAAGGGGACAGGACGACTGCACCGTATTGAGGGGAGGATGGATGGGGCCATGTATCGCGAGATCTTGGCCAACAACCTCCTTCCCTCAGTAAGAGCATTGAAGATGGGCCGTGGCTGGGTCTTCCAGCATGACAACGACCCGAAACACACAGCCAGGGCAACTAAGGAGTGGCTCCGTAAGAAGCATCTCAAGGTCCTGGAGTGGCCTAGCCAGTCTCCAGACCTGAACCCAATAGAAAATCTTTGGAGGGAGCTGAAAGTCCGTATTGCCCAGCGACAGCCCCGAAACCTGAAGGATCTGGAGAAGGTCTGTATTGAGGAGTTGGTCAAAATCCCTGCTGCAGTGTGTGCAAACCTGGTCAAGAACTACAGGAAACGTATGATCTCTGTAATTGCAAACAAAGCTTTCTGTACCAAATATTAAGTTCTGCTTTTCTGATGTATCAAATACTTATGTCATGCAATAAAATGCAAATTAATTACTTAAAAATCATACAATGTGATTTTCTGGATATTTGTTTTAGATTCTGTCACTCACAGTTGAAGAGTACCTATGATAAAAATTACAGACTTCTACATGCTTTGTAAGTGGGAAAACCTGCAAAATCGGCAGTGTATCAAATACTTGTTCTCCCCACTGTAGCTGGCTTTACTCAAGCAATAAGTGTCACATGATCCCAAATGGGCCACAATTTAAAGTTGATTAAACACAAAATGTTTTAGTAAGTAGAGAAATCTTTTAAGTACATTGTACTCAAAATAGTTTGCTATTATTATTATTATTATTATTATTATTATTATTATTATTATTATTATAGATAGATAGATAGATAGATAGATAGATAGATAGATAGATAGATAGATAGATAGGTACTTTATTGCTCCCCCGGGGGGGAAATTTCATTGTCAAGCAGCTACAACAAAACACAGGGCAGGTGCAAAATGCCACAACGAAAGTACACAAAAGACAGATACACGGTACATGATACATATAGAGGCAGTATGAAAAAGTATAGAAATACAAGATATCTGGAGTGCAAAAAAAAGCTATAAAAAGACATTGCATAGTATGAGTGGTTGGCTGAATATGTACACTATACATTGGTGGATGTTGGATGGTTAACTATACTATACAGGTTGATGGCAGAGAAATACTTCAGTAGCTAAAAATGCGTATGATATGAGCGAGGGAATAATAGTTTACTTAATATACAGACTGGCTAAATGAACAGGTAAGTGAATATTTTGCATAGTTAAATTTAGCTGTACAGGTAAATATACAGTTATATTTACAGATAAGTGAATACTTGCATGGTTACATAAACTGTACAGGTAAATGACAGGAAGAGATACTTTAATAGCTAAATGTGTGTATGATATAATTTGGGGTAATAATAGTAATTCCCTTAAAATACAGTCCTTAGTGCGCAGGGTATAATTACAGACAACTGCACGTATTGCACATTCGATATACTAAAAGCAATGAGAAAAGGTGCAACTGGCAGGATACTAATAATATGCATTCCTGAGTGAATGCCTACGTAAGTTAAGTCCAATAATTACTTACAATATTGCATGTGATTTGATATAACAACTGTATATGAGTATGTATATACAGACCTGTATGAATAAATACAGCGGGTGAAATAAGTATTGAACACGTCACATTTTTCTCAGTAAATATATTTCCAAAGGTGCTATTGACATGAAATTTTCACCAGATGTTGGTAACAACCCAAGTAATCCATACATAGAAAGAAACCAAAACAAATAAGTTCAGAAATTAAGTTATGTGTAATAATGTGAAATGACACAGGGAAAAAGTATTGAACACACTTACTGATATTTATTTAATACTTTGTACAAAAGCCTTTGTTGGTAATGACAGCTTCAAGACTGTATTGAGAAACTAGTCGCATGCATTGCTTTTGGCCCATTCTTCCACACAAACCTTGAAGGTTCCGTGGGCCTCTTCTATGAATCTTGATCTTCAGTTCTTTCCATAGATTTTCAATGGGATTTAAGTCAGGTGATTGGCTGGGCCATTCTAGCAGCTTTATTTTCTTTCTTTGAAACCAATTGAGAGTTTCCTTGGCTGTGTGTTTGGGATCATTGTCTTGCTGAAATGTCCACCCTTGTTTCATCTTCATCATCCTGGTAGATGGCAGCAGATTTTTGTCAAGAATGTCTCGGTAAATTTGCCCATTCATCCTTCCTTCAATTATGTGAAGTTTGCCGGTACCATTTGCTGAAAAGCAGCCCCACACCATGATGTTCCCACCTCCAAACTTCACTTTTGGTATGGTGTTTTTAGGGTGATGTGCAGTGCCATTTCTCCTCCAAACATGGTGTGTATTATGACATCCAAACAGTTAAATTTTGCTCTCATCTGACCACACTATATTCTCCCAGTATTTCACTGGCTTTTCCAAATGTTGTGCAGCAAACTTTAAACGAGCTTCAACATGCTTTTTTTTCAGCAATGGAGTCTTGCGTGGTGAGTGTGCATACAGGCCATGGCGGTGGAGTGCATTACTTACTGTTTTCTTTGAGACAACAGTACCTGCTAATTGCAGGTCTTTTTGAAGCTCTCCACAAGTGGTCCTTGGCTCTTGGACAACTCTTCTGATTATTCTTTTCACTCCTCTGTCAGAAATCTTGCGAGGAGCACCTGGTCGAGGCAAATTTATGGTGAAATGATTGTCTTTCCACTTCCGTATTATGGCCCCAACAGTGCTCACTGGAACATTCATAAGCTTAGAAATGCGCCTATAACCAATACCATCATTATGTTTTGCAACAATTAGGTTGCGAAGGTCTTGAGACAGCTCTTTGCTTTTACCCATCATTAGATGTGTCTTGTGTGACACCTTGGCAATGAGACCTTTTTGTAGGCCATCAGTTGGGACTGAACCAGCTGATATTAATTTGCACTGACAGGGGGCTGGATTGCTTTTTAATTACTGATAGTTTTCAGCTGTTGTCTTGGCTTTCCATGCCTTTTTGAACCTTCCTTTCTTCATGTGTTCAATACTTTTTCCCTGTGTCATTTCACATTATTACACATAACTTAATTTCTGAACTTATTTGTTTTGGTTTCTTTGTATGTATGGATTACTTGTGTTGTTACCAACATCTGGTGAAACTTTCATGTCAATAGCACCTTTGGAAATATATTTACTGAGAAAAATGGTGACGTGTTCAATACTTATTTCACCCGCTGTAGGTCCTGAGTGGATGTGTGCTGATGGACCAGAGTTACTCACGGATGGATGCATAATTGCAGGAAGGACCTCCTAGAATATAACCTAGAATGAACATAATAGCTGAAGTGAGTATTACTGTGTAAAACAAATTGAACCCTTTTCAAAGTACACATTCAATGTATTTATTACAAAGTTTTCAAAAGCACAGTCATAGTTTACTAGGCCTACCTCCTTGCTAAGACAACACACAAGCCAATCCCTCCCAGCGTGCCTCCATGTAGATAATTTAGGTTCAGGTGTAAATTTCATGTTGGACTGTACTGTACAACGTACTATTATTTAATATTGGAGAATACCACAAACACATTTCAAACACATGAGATTCACAGTTGTCAGTACATTTTTGTTCTTCTGGTTACATTTGAAGATAACACATATGAGAGGAAGTAACAAAAAAAACATACACTCTGAAACTTTTTTTTGTTCCAACAATCACCAAGTTCTCTGCTCCATGAGATAAGCAAAACAAAACAAAAAGCATCTGTTGTTGTCTTACCACAGACACATTTGACATGAAAACAGGGCCAAAATGTTTGATTTGAAATTTTCGGAATAAACGTTAAGGAACACTTGCTGAATGAATAGAAATTAGCTGGACATGGGTTTTGGGTAATACAGATGCAGAGCATAAACCAGGCCAAAAAGAGCAAGAAAAGCATCTAGCCAGGATTGGAAGCTGTGCATCACCACTCTATCTTCGAGGATGATGGAACTTGGTGTGGCTAAAGGGAGACTGCATCTTCATCATCAGAGATGATAGCAAGTATGCAGACTGGACCAATGAAGACACCAGGATTTCTTGACTCATGTTCCTACAGTATGACAACAGAAGAGTGTGAGATACAGATCAACCAACGTGGAAGATGTGTTGTGATTTCTGGGAAAGGCAAGTCAGTATTAAAAGGAGCAGTCTTAAACTCTGTAATAACCCTGTAAGTATATTCGAACCTTGCAGGTTTTGAACACCTCTGAGTCGCTTACACTAAGTAGTGCTGGGAGACAATGAAGGGCAGCCGTTCGTCTGACATTCACATCACTTGATTGCTAAAATGCCACAGACAGAACATTAATAAATCAACTTGCAGAGGACAAATGGGAAAAAGGTATGTAGGGATTGTGATTTTAAACCAATATGGCAATCCATTGGCTCAATCCCTAATCGAGACAACACCCCTTTTACTACCATTTCACCCCAAATCAGTTGTATGTACACTGCAGGTGGGGTTTGAAAAATGGTTGAAATGTAATAGTAATAATAAATAGGGGGAGTGCCGCACAGACCAAGGAAACTGACCAAATATGTAAATGAGCATGTAACAAACCATTTCATCATACGTCTTCAGAATGGCAGAAAGATGAAGTCCAAAGCTCCCCAACTGTCCCTGCACCTCCCCGGATAAAGCCAGCAAGCGTTCAGTGTGATGGTCTAGTGTAGCAAAGAACGATCGCTGCAGGTTCTGATTAGTCATGTGATGAAACGCGGCACATATCTGTAGATTAAATATCTATTTTTAAAGACACAGAAGTTTTCTGTATTGGATTATACATTACCAGGCTCTTACTGAATGACAATAACTCAATGAAATCTGTTCCCAATATTCCCACAAATAAAAAAAGAGACATGAGATCTTGTCTCAAAATGCAATCAAGGTATGAAATTATGTTATTTTTAAATACAATCTCTTTTTGTGTTTAGTTGTGGTCAACTTATTATAATTAGTTTCCAGCACACAACCATTCGCTCCGACAAAAAACGGACTTTGGCTGAATCTAGTTGCCTACAGATGCAGCTGCCGAACATATTAACGTTAAGAATCGAATGGGACTTCTATAAACGTCCTGTGGCTCAACGTCATGGCTGTCACTCATCATCGTTAAAGGCGGTAAGAAGTCTGCATTCCAAGTATATCTCTCGCGACAGGGAAGGAAAGGATAGTCTATCCCACACTCTCATGTTGTAACCCGCTCCACACAATGTTTCTATCCTAGTGCTCACTCTCGCATAGACCTCTGAGCGGTGTCAAGCCTGAGCTCGCCTGTTCACCCAACACGATGTTTTATGGATTATCTTTCCTTGTAGTAGCGAGAGATAGATGTGTATTGAACGCGGAGCGAGGTGGAGTACTGGACGGGTTACAGCAGTAGCCTAAAAACTGGGCGACTGGGGGTTCCATTCAATTTGGCTTTTCTGATGCCTGTGGATCTACTGGGGCTGAGTTCGCTTCACCTCTGTGACCATGCTTTACTTCCAGCTGGTGATCATGGCTGGGACTGTCATGTTAGCATACTACTTTGAGTACACCGACACTTTCAACGTGCACGCCCAAGGGTTTTTCTGCTATGATAATGCCTACACCAAGCCCTTCCTTGGACCCGAGGCGTCCAGCGCTGTACCTCCTGCCATACTTTACTCAGTGATCTGTGGATTGCCGTTGCTTTTGGTGAGTTTTGGGAAATAGGCAAATGTATGGATAAGGAAGGCATAAGCTAATGGACACACCAACTGCATAGGGATGAACCACACAAATGTACAACTTTAGGTTACAACAGTTGAACAGGTCTCCCTTGGGAAAGAGGTCTTCTGACCTCAATGGTGCAACCTGTCTAAAATGTAATATTTGTTTTGTTACATTGTTAAAGAATTTATGGAGATTAGTAGTGCCAACCATATATCTTATTGATAAGGCATACAATATATCCCTGTTGGTCTTACATGCCTGATGCTGTGGAGCACCCACTGTACTGTACCCTTTTGAAAGTCCCCCTGGATGTATTTCATGACATGCAACTTTCTACTGGGTAAAAACTAGTTGAATCAATGTTGTTTCCACATAATTTCAACAACAAAAAAAGCTATGTGATGAAGTTGAATCAATGTGAAAAGTTATTAGTGCTTTTTGAGGTCACTTCAGTTCGATTCTAAAATAATTATTACTGTTTTCAATTTCGGTTTTGATATATTTTATAAACATTAAATGCACTATGCATTTTGTGGGTTGAATGCTGTAACAACACATAATAAAACAATGAATAAATGCCCCATGATAGTAGTGATTGCCATTACTGATAATCACTTATTCAACATAGTTTATTCACATGAATTTACTTTAATAAAATATTTCAGTTGTTATGTACAAGGGTTAGAATGGTTCAGGAAACAGAACCTAAAACTGGAAAATAACAAAATTATTTGAGGAACCAAACCCAAACCGGAAGCGAAAGTGATCTATACTATTCCGGAAGATAAACATTATTTTAAAAGCATGGGAACCGCTTAATAACGTTATTTTACGTTCTGTGCATTTTTTTCCAGTCCCACAAAAATCGCAACAATGCCTATGCGAAGCCCTCACTCTGTCACTCAAACTTATTCCAGTGTCTGCCTGCCAGCTGAAAATCTTGTGCCAGTGGGTGTGTGTAGGCTACATGCTCTGAAGCATATGTTACTGTAGCCAACTGAAGACGTTACAAGCGTGATTCAGAAATTAGGGAGAGATGTTTAATGCATGTCATCACAAGATGCCCAGTGCTTCAAGGCAACCTTCCTCCATCCTCTTTCACCCTCTCCTCACCCGCAAAATTTCAGGTTGCATCTCGCGACCTACACTGTGACTGGCACAGTGTGTAGGTTTGTCTTTCATTATGATTAAACCATGTTGTTACGGAAAAATACAATTAGCTCTTAACGCTCCACAGCATGCTGCTATATCCGCACTGATTGGTGAAGTAATTTAATGTCGAGCTAAATGTTAAAAAAGGAACAGAAAGGATTGATATAAACTGGTACTTTTTTGGGGTTCTAACCTGTTCAGAACTTGTGTTGGTCCAATGTTTCTTGAGCTGATATAAAAGATCCCAGAAATGTTCCATATGCACAAAAATATTATTTCTCTCAAATTGTGTACACAACTTTGTTTACATCCCTGTTAGCTTTTGCCAAGATATTCCATCTACCTGACAGGCGTGGCATATCAAGAAGCTGATTAAACAGCATGATCATTACACAGGTGCACCTTGTGTTGGGGACAATAAAAGGCTACTCTAAAATGTGCACATACCACGGATGTCACAAGTTTTGAGGTAGCGTGCAATTGGCATGCTTACTGCAGGAATATCCACCAGAGCTGTTGCCAGAGAATTCAATATTCATTTCTCTACCATAAGCTGCCTTCAACGTTGTTTTAGAGAATTTGGCAGTACGTCCAACTGTTCTCACAACTGCAGACCACATGTATGGTGTTGTGTGGGTGAGCGGTTTGCTGATGTCAACATTGTGAACAGAGTGCCCCATGGTGGGGTGGGGTTATGGTATGGGCAGGCATAAGTTATGAACAACGAACACAATTGCATTTTATCTAGTGGTCAGAAACTGGTAATATTTGGATGTAGGTTGGGATATAAACCTAATTTCTCTGAACAGGGAAATAACCATCACCTAATTCACTGAGAACACATTACATAAGATGAAGAAACAATACTCCTAGCCACAGCTCAATACTATTTGTCAGACATAGAGAACTGATACTATATACTCATTGATAGGGTGGAATTGGTGTGGGGTCCGTGGGTGGCTTTTGACCATATTTTTGGATTCCTCATGTCTATCTAATTATTAGAAAAAAGTTTGGTCCAACAATAATGTTGAAGGAATGCTAATCTTTTCTGTTTCTAACAACAGAAACGATTTCAGAACAATCTGAGATGGTGGGTGTCGAAATCCTGATTCTGATGCTTTTTGAGGTGGAACGACCCTACAGTGATGTTATAGCAAAATGCATTAGTTTCAAATGCATTCATTGAAGTCCTGCTGCCATTTTAAACTCTTACATCGTGTTCTGTTACAATTGTAATATTACTTACCTTCAGTTACTTACCTTTTGTGTTTTGCCCTCCAGTGGTGATTTTAGGTATATTTGTTGGATTATTAGAGCAGTGATGTGACCTGTAATCAGGAAGTTAGTCATTCTTACCTCATGCTTAGTTCTGCTCACAATCTTTATCCATCTCCTAACGTTTCATGCCTTTGGAAGCTTAGTCAGTATGTATCAGTTTTCTTTTGCATATATCTTTAAGTTAATATCATTATTTGTACAGTTTGGAATGTTTAATAATCTTTATAAAGTAAGATTACACATGCTATTTAATTGCTATGTCAGCCTATGCTAATTGTCATTGAGACTATTTCACATTACTCAGTGTAGCTGCAGTCAATTGAGAGATTTGCCTATTGTCAAAATAGATACACCTTTCTGTTTCTTATGGAGACATTGTTGTCTTTGTATTTTTCAGTTTCACGCTTTCTTAATATTATTAAACCATACGAACATGGACAGTCGTGTTGACGGCTTGTTGATATGAAGGCGTTTATCTTGCTGTCAAAATATGCCCAGTAACGCATACGGAGGACAGTACACATGGGAAATCATTAACAGTAAGAACAAGCCTCGAGCTCCAACATGTTTCTCAAGGATTCCATAAAAATTTAAGCTGTGTTTGTGTTTGTGTGTGCGTGCATGTCATGTACTACTGTAAGTGTATGTGTGCCTGTGTGCTGTGTGTGTGTGTCCTCCTGGACTTAGAGCCCATAATAAAAACATCATATCAGAACTCTAACTTTGTGATAGACCAAGTCAGGGCAGGCTTTGGGTCAGTCCTAACCTTATCTCCTCTCTCTCAAACTGAGTCTGACTACCCTGCACCTCTGTGCCGTTAAGTGCTTCTATCCAACTGTCTTACTGTCACTCATCTCTCAACCCGCTCCTCCATTCCCATCCATTCCAACAGAGTTGTTACCTTTGAGAAGGGAGGGGAGAGAAAAAAAAATCAATCCATACCAATGTAGGATTTGTTTTTATTGCAAATAGATAGGGAACATGTAAGAGGCTCATAAAAAATTAAGCTTTTACTCAACTGCACTGAGACCTGAGCTTTGGACAAATTGCCAGAGGTAGAGAGCTAGATTAAAAAGCATGATTCGACTCCTCAGTGTAGTATTGCAGATTTGAACTAGCTAGTGAGAGCTAGCCAATGCTTGTCGAGTGTTCACCTTTCTTGAGACCTGAAGTACTGCCATGGTTTGGTAGGCTACCAGTTGTCAGTAGCTATGGTTTTACATATTGCTGTGAACTCGAGTCCTTTTCAACCCTGCACCCAAATACTTTTGTCTAAGGAGCTTTGAGTTGAATACACCAATCCTTGACTCTGGGTTCCTATCCTGGGTTGTGCAGCAATGGATGTTACATCATTAGATGGGGTTGAAGCCTGTCACAGTCCAACCCCTGAATCCTTGACAGAGAATCAGAAACCTCCACTGAAGAGTGTCTCACCCCTAGCCTTCCCCTAGGCTTCCCCAGATATCCATTATGGCCCTATGTAATGATGAGTGGATATTGACGGACCCAGCTGTCAGTAGCAGCATGACCATTGAGACACATTTCTCCACACCTTAACTTGATCAATGAAAGGTTTGCCTTGCCTGATACCAAGGCCTCTTAGATTCCCTCTCCTAATCAATATTATTATCTGCTATATTCTGGGGAGTTGTGTTCGATAATGGGCTAGGATGGACGAGGCTACTATCAGGTCATAATCTCATGCTCCACTAGATACGAAATGGTAGCTATTATTATCATACCCCTCCAGAAGCTGTTCAGCGATGCACTAAAAAGCGACCAACTTCACTCCTGCACCCTGAGGGTTATGGTAGTGTACATCCATTTGGTTATCTTGACAATGGCTAAGAGCGCTAGCTTTGCTGCAAGGTTGCTAACTTACAAAGGGAGTATAAAAATGAGGACAGGAATCATGATTTATGAACGTGTTATAAACACAAACGTGTAATACATAGATTATACATGTTATGAGCTAAAAAGGGTGTTTATTTGGTATTTTAAGGATGGTGCTCCTTGAATTCTCACAACATGAGGGTGACAAGCCTATGTAAACATTTACTTTACAATCGAACAGTTTTTGGTTCATATCCACAGGTCCTCACTACTCTATCTCGTCCTGACCCACAGCAGTAACTCACAGCTGTAAGAAATACACTTAGCAGGGGAAATCGATGTGTGTGGAGAGCTGGCTCCGCATACACACAGACATACATGCAGGCACGTACACACACACACACAGACACAGACACAGACACAGACACAGACACAGACACACACACACACACACACACACACACACACACACACACACACACACACACACACACACACACACACACACACACACACACACACACACACACACACACACACACACACACACACACAGTGACAATTCAAACAAGGATTACTCAAGCTGAGTCAAAGGAGATTGTTTGTCTGAACAAAGCAGTTATGAAAAGTGGAACTAGAGAGAGGCATATTTGGTTGTTGGAGAGAATAGAGTTGAAAGAGGTAATCTGCGATTGCTACATACATCTTTTGACTTTTAAATGTACAATGTGTACCGATTGATTCATGAGAGATATATAACTTATTAATACCGCAAGAGCAGAACCCAAATTATAAGCTTGTTTTACTCCATTGTTTGTAAACAATGTACACTGAACAAAAATATAAACGCAACATGTTAAGTGTTGGTCCCATGTTTCATGAGCTGAAATAAAAGATCCCAGAAATGTTCCATACACGCAAAAAGCTTATTTCTTTCAAATGTTGTGCTCAAGTTTGTTTACATCCCTGTTAGTGAGCATTTGTCCTTTGCCAAAAAAATCCATCCACCTGACAGGTGTGGCATATCAACAAGCTGATTAAACAGCATGATCATTACACAGCTGCACCTTGTGCTGGGAACAATAAAAGGCCACTCTAAAATGTGCAGTTTTGTCACACAACACAATGGCACAGATGTCTCAAGTTTTGAGGGGGCATGCAATTGGCATGTTGACTGCAGCAATGCCCACCAGAGCTGTTGCCAGAGAATTCAATGTTCATTTCTCTACAATAAGCCGCCTCCATCGTCGTTTTAGAGAATTTGGCAAGTCCACAACCACAGGCCACTGGTATGGCAATGTGTGGGCGAGCGGTTTGCTGATGTCAACGTTGTGAACAGAGTGCACCATGGTGGCGGTGCCATCACCTCATGTTTCAGCATGATAATGCACAGCCCCATGTCGTAAGGATCTCTACACAATTCCTGGAAGCTGAAAATGTCCCAGTTCTTCAATGGCCTGCGTACTCAACAGACATGTCACCCGTTGAGCATGTTTGGGATGCTCTGGATTGAAGTGTACGACAGCGTGTTCCAGTTCCCACCAACAATCAAGAGCCTGATTGACTCTATGCAAAGGAGATTTTTCGCGCTGCATGAGGCAAATGGTGGTCGCACCAAATACTGACTGGTTTTCCGATCTACGCCCCTAATTTTGTTTTTTAAGGTATCTGTGACCAGTCATGTGAAATCCATAGATTAGGGCCTAATTAATTTATTTAAATTGACTGATTTCCTTATGTGAACTGTAACAGTAAATATTTTGAAATTGTTGCATGTTGCGTTTATAATTTTGTTCAGTATAATTGTAAACAAACACTATAGCCTCAACATCCCTCAGCTTTTTACCAAAACAGGGACGGGGTGGCGCATTTTTATTGTTTGAACTGCAGATTGCCTCTTTACGGTTCATTAACATCATGAAAGGTCTTAATCCAGACAGTTATGTTAAAGTTATGTATATGCAAATTGTATATATTTAGTATCCTCAAGCTTCCTGACATATACTGTACATCTCCCCAACTCATGTATTGGTTGCAATCACTTTGCACTCATTGTAGCATTGATAGGACCAGGAAAAACTCAGGGCCCTCCAAACCATTGTAATGATCCTTATTGAGTAGTGATTTGACATCCATCAACTACAATGTGAAAAAGTCAATGCCTGCTATTTAATTATTGTCATGGTATCATTTATTTTCATACCATGACATGTATAGCATTTATGTTCATGGGAAGCTCTACACATTGTGTACTGCTATTAACATTGACTTCATCAGGACCTCAGTCTCTCCATGTCCAGTAGAGTATATCCACATTGATTAAACCACACATTGATTAAAACACACATGAACACACCCATGCATCCACTCAATCATGCAGACACAATCATTTGGACACACACACACACACACACACACACACACACACACACACACACACACACACACACACACACACACACAATCTCAACACACTCCACCCCCTGTCACACGTATTACTTCCCCTTGGTTGTTGGACAACAATTCTCTTTTTCCTTTTGATGGATGATTTCATTAAAGTGAAAGTCTCCACACATATAGTGAACTATGTGAAACTGTCATTACAAGTACAGTCTCCACACATATAGTGAACTATGTGAAACTGTCATTACTAGTACAGTCACCCCCTACAGCTTCCAGCTTTATGTATACTGTACATCATCTGTTTAAAGCACTTCAGGACCCTGCAATTGGATCTCAGGATGCTTAAAGATAGCGCCGGTTGAGATCTAAGCCACTTTTTAATCCACGGTGCTGTGTTGTGAGATTTTCCACTCAATGCCTTGCTTTAATGACTTCAGACCTGTAGCGCTAACATCATGAAGACCCTGGAAAGGTTAGTCCTCGCTCACCTCAGACCCCTGGTGTGTACATCACTAAACCCCTGGCAGTTCGCATACCAGAGCAACAATTGGGGTGGATGATGCTATCATCTACCTTCTGCAGAGGGCCTACTCTCACCTGGACAATGCAGGTTGCACTGTGAGGGTTATGTTTTTTGACTTCTCCAGTGCCTTCAACACCATTCAGACCCTGCTACCGGGTGAGAAGATGAAGAGGATGAAAGTGGAAGCACCCTTAGTCTCCTGGGTTACGGACTACCTGACCGGTAGGCCACAATTTGCTGTCAGAACGGGCAGTGAGCAACAGAGGGGCCCCCCAGGGAACGGTCCTGTCCCCCTTTCTGTTCACCCTCTACACCTCGGATTTCAGATATAACTCTGAAAGATGCCACCTACAGAAGTTCTCGGATGACTCCACTATTGTAGTGGCATTAGGGGTGGGCAGGAGGAGGAGTACAGGAGCACAATCAATTACTTTGTGGTGTGGTGTGAGCAGAACCACCTTCAGCTCAACATCATCAAAACAAAGGAGATGGTGGTGGACTTCAGGAGAACCAAGGCCCAACCGACTGCAGTCCCTATACAGGGGATGGATGTGGAAATGGTTGGGTCGTACAAGTTCCTGGGAGTCCAAATGGACAACAGGCTGGAATGGGCTGATAACACCGGGGCTCTGTACAAAGATCCTGGCCAAACCGCTGGCCATCATGGACAACGTCAACCACCCTCTGCATGCCATGGTTATGATGCAGAGGAGAACTTTCAGTCACAGACTGATCCCACCACGGTCTGCCAGAGAGCGCTACAGGAGGTCCTTCCTGCCGGCGGCTATTAGACTATTTAATGCCTGACCTGGAACTGTTGGGATGTTAGGACCTAGTTTAACAATTAGTCATCCGTCTGTGAGTAACTCTGGTCTGTAATCACTCATTCACTCAGGACTTATTCATTCAGGACTGTATATACATATTCATGTACAGTTATTATATCATATCACATGCAATATTGTAAGTAATTCTTGGACTGAACTTACGTAGTCATTCACTCAGGAATGCATATTAGTATCCTGTCAGTTGTATCTTTTTTCCCCATTGCTTTTAGTATATCGTGCATTTATCTTTAATCAAACCCTGCACTAAGGACTGTATTTTAAGGGAATTATTATTATTACCCTAAATTATATCATACACACATTTAGCTATTTAAGTATCTCTTCCTGTCATTTACCTGTACAGTTCATGTAACCATGCAAATATTCACTTACCTGTGCATTTAACCAGACTGTATATTAAGTAAACTATTATTACCCTCACTTATATCATACGCACATTTAGCTATTTAAGTATTTCTCTGCCATCGACCTGTATAGTATAGTTAACCATGCAAATATTCCTTACTTATCTATATCAACTTGCAATATTTTGATATTTGTTACTATGTAACAATGTATAGTGTACATATTCAGCCATTCAACCATACTATGCAATGTCTTTTTATAGCTTTTTGCACTCTGCTATCCATCCATCCATCCATCCATCCATCTGTCTATCGGGAGTTTGTTTCTTCCCCTACTCACAAAATTGTGAAAGACTGAATTTGGGTCATCATCGGTAGTCATATAACTTAATTTCAAGTGTAAATGCTTATTTGTAAATGTTAAATGGATCAGTTATCTTTTTACAAGATTCTCCAAGTTATTAGATAACAAATAGTTAATTACTATATCAGTTGTAGACAGACTTATCTTTCAGGCTTTTATTTCACTGTTTTGTGACTTCAGTTCATCAATGTCTTCAGTTCTTCAGAGGCATACAAAATGTACTAGTTAATATACTAGTTAAGTTATACAGCCGTTAAGGGTATTCCTAAATGAAAAGGTTGTCCAACGTCCTCTGTAGAATGTCTAGCTCACTGATTTGAGACCAAAAAATCAACAAAATACGCAAAATAGCCCTGCTAATAATTCTATATTGAAAATACTGTGATTGAAGACATAGTTCAAAGGTTACTTTCTACCTGGTTTTAGTTAAGTTCAGACTGGAGTATTTTTTATTTTAAAAAATCTGAAAATCTGAAACTAGGCTGCAAATATAGCTCGGAGCTGTCAATATATGGAAAATGAACAAGAATAAAGTAATAACCTGCTGAAGTCGTTGTAAAGCGGCCAGAGGAACATTCCCACTCATCAGGGCTATACTGTTTGACATTTATGGGCCAAAGATGGCATGATTGCTATTATTAGTGAGCAGTGAATAAGGCTCTGGTTCGCTCCTGTTCACAGTAGTAGGGGGATGGGTTTACAGTGCATAGGGTTTAGGGCCCCGTGCTTTGCGGAGATACAGTGGAAAGGGTTGAGCTTGTCACAGCTGCCTTTTTATCCTTCACAAGTGCTGTTTGACACACATGAATTATGTTGTTTTAGTGAAATATGAACAATATCTTTGCATGTTTTATCGTAAAGAATGAGTGATGCGCCACGTGTTATTTACAGTAGGCTTCTAAAGCCTACACACTGACTGTTAGACAACATTAAAAGAAAAGTGAGAATAGATGTTCAGTTTTATAAAAGAGAACAAGTCGGCACATCTTGTCAAGTAGCCTGACCGTCACGTTTAATAGTTTCCTTCAGTTTCCTTATCCTCGGGTGATATTAGTCATCAAAATATTTTGAACTGTTTCTCAATGGATTGGGGGCTACATTATTTGATAGAGCTTTTCTCTCTCTGGCATGCAAGGTCCAGCTGAAAAGAGTGCCAAGAGTGGGCCAGTCCCACTGATTTCTCATGGTGATGTCTCAGTCCAAATGGCTGCACAATTTTTGGGGGTTTAACTAGGCAAGTCAGTTAAGAAGAAATTCTTATTTACAATGACGGCCTACACCGGCCAAACCCAGACGACGCTGTCAGATGTGATACAGACTGGATTCGAACCAGGGACTGTAGTGACATCTCTTGCACTGAGATGCAGTGCCTTAGACCACTCGGGAGCCCAAAAGACTGAGGAACCTTACTAATGCCTACTGTACCGTACTTAAAAGCCACCCTAGTTCGAGTGGATAGCATTGTTGTGTTTTGCGCTCAAGTTCACAAGTTCGCCCAGTCACTCCATTTATTTTTTCACACGAAGAACAGGGACATGGGCGATAATGGAGCTGAAATCTGTTGGCGTTACAAGGACATTGCCACAGTCACGGGGAGAAACAGGGTGGTTAGAGAGAAGGCAGCACTAAAAGAATAGAGTGAATGTGGTTTGTTGGTGCTCCACTGTAGGCCTACCCATTAAATGTTATGTAATGCACTGGGCTGAAGTGCTGATGTGTCAAACGTTACAGTGCCTTCAGAAAGTATTCATACCCCTTGACCTTTCCCAAAGAATTGTGTTACAAAGTGGGATTAAAATGTATTTATTGTTATTTTTTTGTGAACGATCAACACTAAATACTCTGTAATGTCAAAGTGGGGGGAAAAAATTAAAATATATACTAATATTTCTTGATTAGATAAGTATTGAACTCCAAGAGTCAAAACATGTTAGAATCACCTTTGGGAGTTATTACAGCATTGAGTCTTTCTGGGTAAGTCTCTAAGAGTTTTGCACACTTGGATTGTACAATATTTGCACATTATTCTTTTGAACATTCTTCAAGCTCTGTCAAGTTGGTTGTTGATCATTGCTAGACCGCCATTTTCAAGTCTTGCCATAGATTTTCAAGCTAATTTAAGTCAAAACTGTAACTAGGCCACTCAGGAACATTCAATGTTATCTTGGTAAGCAACTGCAGTGTGTATTTGGCCTTGTGTTTTAGGTTACTGTTCTGCTGAAAGGTGAATTTGTCTCACAGTGTCTGTTTGAAAGCAGACAGAACCAGGTTTTCCTCTATGATTTTGCCTGTGCTTAGCTTTTCCATTTATTTTTATCCCAAAAACTCCCTAGTCCTTGCCGATGACAAGCATACCCATAACATGATGCAGTCACCACCATGCTTGAAAATATGACTCAGTGATGACTCAGTGATGTGTTGTGCTGGATTATCCCAAAATATAACGCTTTGTATTCAGGACATAAAGTTAATTTCTTTGCCACATTTTTTGCAGTTTTACTTTAGTGCCTTATTGCAAACAGGATGCATTTTTTGGAATATCTTTATCATATTAAACACTATTATTGCACACAGTGAGTCCATGCAAGTTATTTCACATTTTTACTCCTGAACTTATTTAGGCTTGCCATAACAAAGGGTTTGAATAGTTTTTGACTCAAGACATTTCAGCTTTTCATTATTATTATTATTTTTTAATTATTATTATTCCATTTTTGACAGGATGGGGTATTGTATGTAGGCCAGTGACAAAACATCTCAATTTAATCAATTTTAAATTCAGGATGTAACAACAAAATGTGGAAAAAGTCAAACGGTGTGAATACTTTCTGAAGGCACTATATCAAAGAGATAATGTTACATGTATTAATAAGTCGATTTTTTGAAGATGGCCCTTAAACCAGAGGGGAAGTGTAAGGGCTGGATTGTGGTAACCTTTATGTCCATTCAGGGGAAGCCACAACCCAGTCCTTACATCAGGGAGGGAAGGTGAATGATCCCCAATTAGAGACAGCTGTCTAGCGTTGTCTCTGATTGGGAATGGTATTTAGCCTTCTCTCCCATCCACCTGCATGTGGATCATTGTTCGTGTCTGCATGTTGCGCTAGACCGTAAGTCACTTTGCATTTGTTCAAAAGTTTGTTTGTTTAACTCTCCTTGTTTATTCATATGCTTCGTGAGAACAACTCATATAATAAAAAGGATGTCACTCCACGAGCGCTCCGTCTATCGTCCCTTATATCCACAGCATCGTGACAGAATGATCCACCAACCAGGGACGCAACGGAGCCTGACATTGGGAGATATCCTCCTCGGTATGGGGAAAATTACCGAGGAGGAATACTCCCATTATCGTGCGGTGGAGGAAGGCTGGGGTCCGGAGCAGCGGCGCCGACGTGGGGGAAAGAGTCGGCGAGCCAAAAAGGCAAAGGACCAGCCTGGAGCCCAGAAAAACCCCCAAACGGATTTTGGGGGGGGGGCTATGGGGGTGGTCGGGGATCGAGGAGGAAGAGCCCCGACCACTGCACTCGTGGGGGTTCCCGGAGGAGCCCCTACAGCCATGGGAGCGGAAGTACAGAGAGGAGTCGGAGGAAGACGACGACGATGTGCTTCTGTTCCCTCACTCGTGGGGGTTCCCGGAGGAACCCTCACAGGATGGGGATTGGCGCTGGAGAGACTACGACAGCAACAGTCTTAATCCAGTGCCAGTTCCCAGCCCGGTGCCTTCAGCGCCGGTCCAGAGTCGGAGGAGGAGGAAACCGACTCAGCGCACCCAAACATCGGTGCGCAACAAAAGCCCGGTGCGACCCGTGCCAGCTCAGCGCACCAGCCAAACGGTGCGTCTGCCCAGTCCGGTACGCCCAGTGCCGGCTCCTCGCACCCGACCTCCAGTGAAGGTCTGCAACCCTGAGCCTCCAGTGAAGGTCTGCAACCCTGAGCCTCCAGTGAAGGTCTGCAACCCTGAGCCTCCAGTGAAGGTCTGCAACCCTGAGCCTCCAGTGAAGGTCTGCAACCCTGAGCCTCCAGTGAAGGTCTGCAACCCTGAGCCTCCAGTGAAGGTCTGCAACCCTGAGCCTCCAGTGAAGGTCTGCAACCCTGAGCCTCCAGTGAAGGTCTGCAACCCTGAGCCTCCAGCGAAGGTCAGCAACCCTGAGCCTCCAGCGAAGGTCAGCAACCCTGAGCCTCCAGCGAAGGTCAGCAACCCTGAGCCTCCAGCGAAGGTCAGCGTCCCTGAGCCTCCAGCGAAGGTCAGCGTCCCGAGGCCCGCAGCGAAGGTCAGCGTCCCGAGGCCCGCAGCGAAGGTCAGCGTCCCGAGGCCCGCAGCGAAGGTCAGCGTCCCGAGGCCCGCAGCGAAGGTCAGCGTCCCGAGGCCCGCAGCGAAGGTCAGCGTCCCGAGGCCCGCAGCGAAGGTCAGCGTCCCAAGGCCCGCAGCGAAGGTCAGCGTCCCGAGGCCCGCAGCGAAGGTCAGCGTCCCGAGGCCCGCAGCGAAGGTCAGCGTCCCAAGGCCCGCAGCGAAGGTCAGCGTCCCGAGGCCCGCAGCGAAGGTCAGCAGCCCGGAGCCTCCAGCCACAGCTCAAGGCCTGGAGCCTCCTTCACCGGTGCCCAGTCCGGGGCCGGTCGTCTGCGTCGCTCCAGCGCCGGAGCAGTCCGCTCCACCGGTGCCCAGTCCGGGGCCGGTCGTCTGCGTCGCTCCAGCGCCGGAGCAGTCCGCTCCACCGGTGCCCAGTCCGGGGCCGGTCGTCTGCGTCGCTCCAGCGCCGGAGCAGTCCGCTCCACCGGTGCCCAGTACGGGGCCGGGCGTCTGCGTCGCTCCAGCGCCGGAGCAGTCCGCTCCACCGGTGCCCAGTCCGGGGCCGGTCGTCTACTTCGCTCCAGTGCCGGAGCTGTCCGCTCCACCGGTGCCCGAGCCGGGGAAGGACATCAGCCCCTCTCCAGGGTCGAGGGCTCCCACACCAGGGTCCAGACAGGACTTGGTGAATCGCGGGAGTACTGGGGGGGGAACCATCGCGCCGGGGTCCGGACCGGACCAGGCGTGCAACAGGGAGGTAGGAGGAGAGCAGCTTTCACGGCCTGCGTCACGCCCAAGGCCGGAACCGGAACCCCCACCAACAACCACCTCAGTACCCCGCCATTTCCCCTCCTGTTTTTGTGTATTTTTTTTGGGAGAGGGGGAGATATCGCGGTCGGGAGCCCGCGCCTTGGGGGGGGTACTGTAAGGGCTGGATTGTGGTAACCTTTATGTCCATTCAGGGGAAGCCACAACCCAGTCCTTACATCAGGGAGGGAAGGTGAATGATCCCCAATCAGAGACAGCTGTCTAGCGTTGTCTCTGATTGGGAATGGTATTTAGCCTTCTCTCCCATCCACCTGCATGTGGATCATTGTTCGTGTCTGCATGTTGCGCTAGACCGTAAGTCACTTTGCATTTGTTCAAAAGTTTGTTTGTTTAACTCTCCTTGTTTATTCATATGCTTCGTGAGAACAACTCATATAATAAAAAGGATGTCACTCCACGAGCGCTCCGTCTATCGTCCCTTATATCCACAGCATCGTGACAGGAAGAGTGATGGTAGAAGTAGCAACTTCTTTGAAGAAGGCAGGATTGGTAATACAGTATTATGCACAATTGATTGCATGAACTTGCCAAGTTCTATAACAAGACTAATCGAAAGTGTCACAGTTAGGGTGGCACACTCAAAATCAGATAGAGATTAAATAATTAGAAGTGATCAGGCTTTATCCCAGATGTAAACAGGAAGGAACATAAGTTATTACTGTATTTCTGTCAGATTTCTAAATGCTTCAGAACTGTGCCGTTATGACTTGTAAAATGTATGTTAACAGCTTACAAAGTGCTGAAAATCAAAGTACTTACAAGGCATAGGCCCAGTTGGCATACTTTTCTGGTGGGATTCCATCATGATTCTGTTCTTGTTTGAACCACACTCATTCGGTCTGGTAAGGACAGCAGCTAGAGTCCAGGGACACTAGGGAGACAGTGTAATAAAATCTCACTGATGTCAAAAACATCTCTGAACCCATAGCTGTAAACTGTGTGGATAAAATACAGTATCCCTGATGCGCTGGTCTAGGTGTTGGAAAAGGTAAACCTGCAGTCTAGAGCTGATGCCCTGTGTCACCAATTTGTCATGATTGCCAACCTACCTTGTCACACACAAAGGATTAACAGGTTGACTGTTTGAGGAAATGATTGCAAACATTATACTGGGCATCTGCACACTGCGCTTATCAATGTTTCACCCCATTGAACTTTGGCAATTGAGCTAAATAGGCCAATCAAGGCCAACAGCTGTAGTGGAACACTGGCATTACAGCTGAACTTAATCAGAGCCCGTATCAATTTCTTTGTTCATTGATGCAGTATTCTTCATTGGTGCAGTATTCTTCATTGGTGCAGTATTCTTCATTGGTGCAGTATTCTTCATTGGTGCAATATTCTTCATTGGTGCAATATTCTTCATTGGTGCAGTATTCTTCATTGGTGTAGTATTCATCATTGGTGCAGTATTCTTCATTGGTGTAGTATTCTTCATTGGTGCAGTATTCTTCATTGGTGCAGTATTCTTCATTGGTGCAGTATTCTTAATGGGTGCAATATTCATCATTGGTGCAGTATTCTTAATTGGTGCAGTATTCTTAATTGGTGCAGTATTCTTAATTGGTGCAGTATTCTTCATTGGTACAGTATTCTTCCGCCTTAGCTCTGTGTTGTACTCTATGCTTGGTTGCAGAGAGCAAACAGAATAGGTCTTAATGCATGCCCTCAATAGAACATTTGGTTTATGTGGCACAAAGGCATTGCTACAGGGACCATGGCTTAACGGGGACCATGGTTTAACGGGGACCATGGTTTAACGGGGACCATGGTTTAAAGGGGACCATGGTTTAACGGGGACCATGGTTCACAATGTTCAGATCCTGTTATCAGTAATTAAAGTCTCTCTCTATTCCTCTGTTCATTAGATCACAACCATAGAGTCGGTGTTGTTTCTGCTCCAGTATGTGTCGGAGGACCTGGACAACCGGGAGAAGATCATCGTCATGGGAGATTGCTGTTACCTCAATCCTCTGGTGCGCAGGACCTTCCGCTTCCTGGGTATGTGTTTTGCCAGTAACCCACCTCCATACAATTTGCCGAATGCTTACTGTCCCCATGCAGAATGGCTGCCCTAACTCATGATGTGGTAGCAAGGACCTTTGTTGCAATATAATGTCAAAGGTCTGCACCCAAAAGAAGACAACGATTGTTGGTATACAGTAAGTGGTGTACAGGAAATGTCTGACTCAAAATGATAAGTGATGATAAGTGATGTTTACTCATATTTAATGCAGCTAGTAAAGTACAATGTAGCAACATCTATCTTCTAAGCTATCATCAGTGTCAACAAAGTTAAACCTACCCACATATGCCTAGGTCTGGCTGCAGTCAAGATGGTGAATGGAATGTTTGTCATTGCCATGTGCTTGCTTGAGGCAATGCTCTGGGGTGTTTACCCTTGCTGTAAGAAAATACAATTAAATGGAGCGGAATTGATTGGATAAAATCTGTTTGAATATCTGCAATATAGTCAGTGCTATGTTTTTATAGTGACTGTGAGACTATGTGTTTTTCCTCAGAGAGGACTTCTTGGGCATCGACAGCTTATAGGATTGGAAGCCCAATGCTAGTGTAATCAAATCAAATCAAATGCTATTGGTCACATACACATATTTAGCAGATGGTATTGGGGTTCCTAGCTCCAACAGTGCAGTAGTATCTAACAATTCACAACAATGTACACAAATCTAAAAGTAAAATAATGTAATTAACAAAATATATAAATATTAGGATGAGCAATGGAATGGCATTGACTAAAATACAGTAGATTACAGTATATACATATGAAATGAGTAAACTGGTATGTAAACATTATTAAAGTGACTAGTGTTTCATTATTAAAGTGACCAGTGATTCCATGTCTATGTACAGTGCATTCGGAAAGTATTCAGACCCCTTGACGTTTTCCACATTTTGTTACTTTACAGCCTTATTCTAATAATGACAAAACACAAATTTTAGCAAATTTATTCAAAATAAAAAACTGAAATATAACATTTACATAAGTATTCAGACACTTTACTCAGTACTTTGTTTAAACACTTTTGGCAGCGATTAAAGCCTTGAGTCTTCGTGGGTATGGCGCTACACGCTTGGCACACCTGTATTTGGGGAGTTTCTCCCATTCTTCTCCCATTCCATTTTTGCAGATCTTCTCAAGCTCTGTCAGGTTGGATGGGGAGTGTCGCTGCACAGCTATTTCAGGTCTCTCCATAGATGTTAGATCGGGTTCAAGTCCGGGCTCTGACTGGGCCACTCAAAGACATTTAGAGACTTGTCCCGAAGCCACTCCTATGTTGTCTTGACTGTGTGCTTAGGGTCGCTGTCCTGTTGGAAGGTGAACCTTGGCCCCAGTCTGAGGTCCTGAGCACTCTGGAGCAGGTTTTCATCAAGGATCTCTCTGTACATTCCTCCGTTCATCTTTCCCTCGATCCTGACTAGTCTCCCAGTCCCTGATGCTGAAAATCATCCACACAGCATGCTTCACCGTAGGGATGGTGCCAGGTTTCCTCAAGACGTGACACTTGGCATTCAGGCCAAAGAGTTCAATCTTGGTTTCATCAGACCAGAGAATCTGAGTCTTTAGGTGCCTTTTGGCAAACTCCAAGTGGGCTGTTGTGCCTTTTTTTGAGGAGTGGCTTTAGTCTGGCCACTTAAAAGCCTGATTAGTGGAGTGCTGCAGAGATGGTTGTCCTTATGGAAGGTTCTCCCATCTCCACAGAGGAACTATGGAGCTCTGTCAAAATGAGCATTGGGTTCTTGGTCACCTCCCTGACCAAGGCCCTTCCCTCCCCCGAGTGCCCATTTTGAACTGGTGGCCAGCTCTAGGAAGAGTCTTGGTGGTTCCAAACTTCTTCCATTGAAGAATGATAGAGGCCATTGAGTTTGAGGTGTGTGTGACCACGCAGTCATGGGTGAACAAGGAGTACAGGAGATGTCTGAGCACGCACCCTGTGTGGCCCCTGTGTTGAGGATCAGCGTAGTGGAGGTGTTGTTTCCTACCTTCACCACTTGAGGGCGGCCAGTTGCACAGGGCGGGGTTCTGTGGTGTTGAAGGCTGAGCTATAGTCAATGAACAGCATTCTTACATATGTATTCCTCTTGTCCAGTTGGGATAGGGCA
Organism: Thymallus thymallus; assembly: GCA_023634145.1. NCBI lineage: Eukaryota > Metazoa > Chordata > Actinopteri > Salmoniformes > Salmonidae > Thymallus > Thymallus thymallus. The sequence goes on from CM042382.1 coordinate 15,004,906, forward strand.
GTGTGCATTTCGATGGCGATTGCATTGTCTGTGGATTTATTGGGGCAGAATGCAATTTTAAGTTGGTCTAGGATGTCAGGTAAGGTGGAGGTGATATGATCCTTAATTAGCCTCTCAAAGCACTTCATGATGACAGAAGTGAGTGCTACGGGGCGATAGTCATTTAGTTCAGTTAACTTTGCTTTCTTAGATACAGGAACAATGGTGGACATCTTGAAGCAAGTGGGGACAACAGACCGGGATAGGGAGAGATTGAATATGTCCGTAAACACTCCATCCAGCTAGTCTGCGCCTTCTCTGAGGACATGGCTAGGGAATGCCGTCTGGGCCGACAGCCTTGCGAGGGTTAATACACTTACTAACGTCAGCCATGGCAAACTCACAGTCTTTGGGAGCGGGCCGCGTCGGTGGCACTGTAATCCGTGATTGTCTGTAGACCTTCCCTGCCACATATGTCTCGTGTCTGAGCCGTTGAATTGCGACTCCACTTTGTCTCTGTACTAACATTTTACTTTGGGTAGGTTTTAATAGTCACTGTAGGAACAACATCCCCTTTACACTTCCTGTGTTACCATGTCCGTGTATACGTCAGTGTTATTCTCAGAGACAACCCGGAACATGTCCCAGTCCGCATGATCAAAACAATCTTGAAGCATTGATTCCGATTGGTGAGACCAGGTGTTGATTAGACCTTAGCACGGGTACTTCCCGTTTGAGTTTCTGCCTATAGGAAAGGAGGAGCAGGATGGATTCGTGACCTGATTTGCCATATAGAGGGCAGGCGAGGTCCTTCCGTAAAACTGATTATGTTACAGTCCCTGGAAAGAGATCCTCGCCCTGAGCTCGTCTACTTTATTGTCCAGGGACTGAACATTAGCGAGTAATATACTCTGAAGCGGTGGATGGTAGTGCACGCCTCCTGAGTCATACTAGAAGTCCACTCCGAATACCTCGTCTCCGCTGGCGGCATCTTGGAGCAGCCTCTGGGATGTTTAATTACCATAGGGAGTACGTACAAAGGATCCAATTCGGGAAAGTCGTATTTCATGTTGTAATGCTGGTGAGTTATCGCCGCTCTGATATCCAAAGTTCTTTCCGGCTGTATGTAATAACACAAAAAACGTGCTGGGCTAATGATGAAAGAAATAACACAAAAAAACAAAATACTGCTAAGTTGCTTAGAACCTAGAAGCAGAGTTTCCATGTCTGTCAGCGCAGGCTCATGTGTGTCCAAGCTGATTTTGTCACTATGGCAGGCCTTAAAGTACAGTGTCTTCAGAAAGTATTCATACCCCTTGACTTTTTCCACATTTTGTTGTGTTACAGCCTGAATTCAAAATGTATTGAATATATTGTTTTATCTCACCAATCTACACTTAATACCCCATAATGACAAAGTGAAATCATGTTTTTGCAATTTCATTTACAAAAGTATTCACACCCCTAACTCAATACATGTTAGAATCACCTATGGCATCAATTAGAGGTGTGAGTCTTTATGGGAAAGTCTCTAAGGGCTTTGCACAATATTTGCACATTATTATTAAAACAATTCTTCAACTCTGTCAAGTTGGTTGTTGGTCATTGCTAGACAGCCAAATCTTGTCATATACAGTGGGGAGAACAAGTATTTGATACACTGCTGATTTTGCAGGTTTTCCTACTTACAAAGCATGTAGAGGTCTGTAATTTTTATCATAGGTACACTTCAACTGTGAGAGACGGAATCTAAAACAAAAATCCAGAAAATCACATTGTATGATTTTTAAATAATTAATTTGCATTTTATTGCATGACATAAGTATTTGATCACCTACCAACCAGTAAGAATTCCATCTCTCACAGACCTGCTAGTTTTTCTTTAAGAAGCCCTCCTGTTCTCCACTCATTACCTGTATTAACTGCACCTGTTTGAACTCGTTACCTGTATAAAAGACACCTGTCCACACACTCAATCAAACGGACTCCACACACTCAATCAAACAGCTGTGTAAGGATAAAATTGTAGACCTGCACAAGGCTGGGATGGGCTACAGGACAATAGGCAAGCAGCTTGGTGAGAAGGCAACAACTGTTGGCGTAACTATTAGAAAATGAAAGAAGTTCAAGATGACGGTCAATCTCCCTTGGTCTGGGGCACCATGCAAGATCTCACCTCGTGGGGCATCAATGATCATGAGGAAGGTGAGGGATCAGCCAGAACTACACGGCAGGACCTGGTCAATGACCTGAAGAGAGCTGGGACCACAGTCTCAAAGAAAACCATTAGTAACACACTACGCCGTCATGGATTAAAATCCTGCAGCGCACGCAAGGTCCCCCTGCTCAAGCCAGCGCATGTCCAGGCCCGTCTGAAGTTTGCCAATGACCATCTGGATGATCCAGAGGAGGAATGGGAGAAGGTCATGTGGTCTGATGAGACAAAAATAGAGCTTTTTGGTCTAAACTCCACTCGCCGTGTTTGGAGGAAGAAGAAGGATGAGTACAACCCCAAGAACACCATCCCAACCGTGAAGCATGGAGGTGGAAACATCATTCTTTGGGGATGCTTTTCTGCAAAGGGGACAGGACGACTGCACCGTATTGAGGGGAGGATGGATGGGGCCATGTATCGCGAGATCTTGGCCAACAACCTACTTCCCTCAGTAAGAGCATTGAAGATGGGTCGTGGCTGGGTCTTCCAGCATGACAACGAAACACACAGCCAGGGCAACTAAGGAGTGGCTCCGTAAGAAGCATCTCAAGGTCCTGGAGTGGCCTAGCCAGTCTCCAGACCTGAACCCAATAATCTTTGGAGGGAGCTGAAAGTCCGTATTGCCCAGCAACAGCCCCGAAACCTGAAGGATCTGGATGGAGGAGTGGGCCAAAATCCCTGCTGCAGTGTGTGCAAACCTGGTCAAGAACTACAGGAAACGTATGATCTCTGTAATTGCAAACAAAGGTTTCTCTACCAAATATTAAGTTCTGCTTTTCTGATGTATCAAATACTTATGTCATGCAATAAAATGCAAATTAATTACTTAAAAATCATACAATGTGATTTTCTGGATTTTTGTTTTAGATTCCGTCACTCACAGTTGAAGAGTACCTATGATAACAATTACAGACTTCTACATGCTTTGTAAGTGGGAAAACCTGCAAAATCGGCAGTGTATCAAATACTTGTTCTCCCCACTGTATTTTGAAGTCAATTTAAGTAAAAACTCTAACTAGGCCACTTAGGAACATTCAATGTCATCTTGGTAAGCAACTCTAGTGTATTTGGCCTCCCTAGTCCTTTCCGGTGACAAACATACCCATAATATGATGCAGCCACCACCATGCTTTAAAATATGGAGAGTGGTACTCAGTGATGCGTTGTTGGATTTCCCCCAAACATAACGCTTTGTATTCAGGACATAAACTTTCTTTGCCACTTTTTTTGCAGTTTTACTTTAGTGCCTTATTGCAAACAGGATGCATGTTTTGGAATGTTTGTATTCTGTACAGGCTTCTTTCTTTTCACTCTGTTGTTTATGTTAGTATTGTGGAGTAACTACAATGCTGTTGATCCATCCTCAGTTTTGTACAGACAATAAACTCTGTAATTGTATTAAAGTCACCATTGGCCTCATGGTGAAATCCCTGAGCGGTTTCCTTCCTCTTCGCTGAGTTAGGAAAAGTGGAATTAATAACTTCACCATGATCAAAGGGATATTCAATTTTATCTACCAATATGTGCCCTTCTTTATGAGGCATTAGAAAAAAATCCTTGGTTTATGTGGTTGAATCTGTGTTTGAAATGTACTGCTCGACTGAGGGACCTTACAGATAATTGTATGTGTGGGATACAGAGATGAGGTAGTCATTAAAAAATCATGTTAGACACTATCATTTCACACTGAGTGAGTCCAATCAACTTATGTGACTTGTTAAGGACATTTTCAGCCATAACAAAAGGGTTGAATAGTTATTGACTCAAGACATTTCAGCTTTAGGCTGTAACACAACAACATTTGGAGAAGGCACGTTCTGAAGGCACTGTAAATGTGTCAGATCTAATAGTAAATGGATACCCACTGCCTCGTTCTTACCACCCATTTAGAGATCTGAAAGGCCTTTGGAGAGTAAGTTATTCTAGAACCTTGCCAGACATACTGTGTAGCTATTCAGCTCAATTACTAGTAGTTTGTCACCTCACCTAAACCAGGGATGGCCAACATTGATGGGGTGGGTGCCACAAAAAAAATAATCTGAACTCATCATGAGGAACAGCATTTGCTCGCAGGTCTGCGTACCCACATCCATAACCACACATGTAGTCAGAGCTGTTCATAGACTTTTGGGGGCCGTAAGTTACATTTTTGTGTGTTCTACTAGTCTAACTCAATAGTAAGTTGAGACCCCCACTATTGCCACATTCACATGCTAGCTGGAACTTGGAAACTCTGAAATTTCCGATTTGGTAATTTGTTGAACACGACACGTGATTAACTACGAGTTAGACATTTCAGAGTTTCCATGTTCTGACTAGCACGTGAACGCGGCATCAGTTCCCTAATAAAATTATTATGCCACCAGTTGCCCATCCCTGGTCTAATCAGAAACTGCAGTCAAGCGTTTAACAGTTGTTTATTCTCTGGAGGAGTTCAAGCTGAAGGAAGACATTCAAGGTGAAGGAGTCTCGTCTAGACAAAGATAATCACATACTCATCATTAGTCGATGACTCATATGACACAGTGATTGGAGACCACCCTTTACTTCCTCACCTCTAACCTTTGTTGATGTTCTCATCAATCACTCTCTTTGTTTGTTTCCCGCTCTCTCCCTCTCTCCCTCCCAACCCCTCCCTCCCTACCTACCTCCCTCCCTCCCTCCCTCCCTCCCTCTCTCTGTCCCCCTCCCTCATTCCCATCTCTATCCAGGTGTGTATGCGTTCGGACTGTTCTCCACAGACATCTTTGTGAACGCAGGCCAGGTTGTGACAGGAAACCTGTCCCCCCACTTCCTGACGGTGTGTAAGCCCAACTACACGGCCCTGGGCTGCATGCAGACCGCCCGCTTCGTCAACCAAAAGGGGGCGTGCACGGGAAACGAGGACGACATCATGCGCGCCCGCAAATCCTTCCCCTCCAAAGAGGCGGCACTCAGTGTCTACGCCGCACTCTACACAGCGGTAAGTGTAGTACACTATTTGTAGAAGTTACCATATTTGTTTGTTTGTTGGTGGGCTATTAGGGATGTAGGATGATATTATCGCACCGCCGTTTGCTATTATACAGTACATACAGTGAAGTGGGGGATCTCATGCTAACTATCTGATCCTACAGTTTGAAGATGATCTATGCCACTTTGTTTAAAATTATACATAGTTAATTTCTATTGGTGGTCCTACTTCAGAAGATTTATGTTGATTCTGCCCATATCTCTTTAACGTTTGTGACTCGTTTCAGGAAACTAGGCATACGTTGCGCGTCACTACTTCACAGGAGAGGCATTGGAACATAAACTACTTGGCAGAAATGCCTTCTGGAACATGTGAACTTTAATGTGCCTTAATAACAAACTTGTATGCCATCTGTAAATACGAATCGAATTATTAAATTACAAGCCTAGTTGGTTTAGACATTTCTGCTAGCCATGATTGGCTGAGATAATGAGTGGGCTGGACATGCCGAGAAATTAGTTTGGATTGGTTAGTATGTGTAGGTAATCCTTTCTAACGTGGCTTTTTTGAAAGATATCACATAGTAGAACTACGTAAGTGTTGCTCTCCACTTTCTGGAGGACCGAGTTTTGAAATCAGTGGAATTAGAGTGATAGCTAAGGAGATGGAGGATGTTCTGACGTTTGATTGGAAATATGTAGATGGAGTCGAAAAGAGAATACAAAGAAGGCTGTTGTATAAAACACCTGTCTCTGGATTACATCTTCAAACTAAGGGCAACCATGGCATCCGTGACAGAGAGGAAGAAGCGTCCATCCATTTATTTGGGTAAGATAGTCTAGCTGGCTAGCAGTACAGTTGCAGTCACCAATGCTCTGGATAACATAAAAACAGCCCAACAAGCTCTGCTAGGATGAATTAAATGGTCAGAAGGAGCTGTTCTCTCATTAGTGTCTGGAAGTAGCTAGCAAGCTAGCCAACGTTAGCCAGTTTGCTTGGGTGCTTGACTGCTGTTGTTAGGTCAGAACGCTCAGATCAATTGAGGTTACAATTTGATCGATTTGAATTTGATTTGAACTTTCAAAGCAGAATTACATAATGTTCATATTGTTCCTCAACTGTAGTTGTAGTTTGTCTCTGTTTTCTAATCATTTGCACTTGTTTTGGTTCTAAGTTTAGCAATTTTATGTGATGGTAAAGGTAGTTGTTGTTGTTGATGTCTATGCTGTTGAGCACTTTGATCAAATTAGTTCTCATTGAAGAGTTTCCTCTATGAAGAAGGTGTAGGGAGAAGGGTGCTCCAAAATCAGCAGCATCACCTATCCTGTGCTGCCTCATTTCCAATTTCAGCTCAAGTGGCACGTCCTCTAAGATTGGATGTCTCTGTTTTTCTCAAAGTGACTGATTGTATGTGAAGCCTGAGGGTAGAGGCTAGACACAGCAGTTTGGGGGCATGCTTTTCAGAAACGATAACAGTTAATGATAATGGAACCGAAGACTTCTATAAAACTGTCAATCACTGTACTGGAAGTGTCTTCTAAGTGGCATATGTGTATTAGTGTCAGATGTATAAATATGTTACTCCAGTGTTGCCACAATATACTATAGTACAGTACAGTCATGTTCAACATTTCTACTAATGAGAGCGAAGTCAGACCTCTAGGCTACTTAACATGGGGCTTCAGGGCAAATTGAGTGTGAGTGTGCAAAGCTGTCATCAAGGCAAAGGGTAGCTACTGTGAAGAATCTCAAATATAAAATATATTTTTTTTTGGTTACTACATGATTCCATATGTGTTATGCCATAGTTTTGATGTCTTCACTTTTATTCTACAATGTAAAAAATAGTGCAAATAAAGAAAACCCCTTGAATGAGTAATATTCCAAACTTTTGACCCCCAGTGTGTGTAATTCAACAAATGACTGCAGGCCCTTTTGGCCTGTAATGGTAATGGAAGAGACCCTCTAGATCAGTGGTCACCAACTCTTCTGAGCCAAGATCACTTTCCAAAAGTCCAAAAGCAAGGCGAGATCTACCAATGTTGTTCTTCTCAGACCATTTTGAAATTATACTGAACAAAAAAAGCAACATGTAAAGTGTTGGTCCCATGTTGCATGAGCTGAAATAAAAGATCCCAGACATTTTCCATATGCACAAAAAGCTTATTTCTCTCAAATGTTTTGTACAAATTTGAGCATTTCTCCTTTGCCAAGATAATCCATCCACCTGACAGGTGTGGCATATCAAGAAGCTGATTAAACAGAATGATCATTACACAGGTGCATGTTGTGCTGGGGACAATAAAAGGCCATTCTAAAATGGCACACAACACAATGCCACAGATGTCTCAAGTTTTGAGTGAGTGTGCAATTGGCATGCTGACTGCAGGAATGTAACCACGCCAGCCCAGGACCTCCACATCCAGTTTCTTCACCTGCTGAAGAGTATTTCTGTCTGTAATAAAGCTCTTTTGTGGGGCCTCCCAGGCCCGCCCATGGCTGCGCCCCCGCCCAGTCATGTGAAATCTATAAATTAGGGCCTAATGAATTTATTTCAATTGACTAATTTCCTTCTATTAACTGTAACTCAGTCAAGTCTTTGAAATTGTTGCATGTTGAGTTTATATTTTTGTTCCGTATAATTAGCCTTTGGGATATAGCCTCGTTATTGATTTTATTGTGTTACTATTTCCTTTTTAATTTAGAAAATATTTGTCTTACTTTTTAACTGCATTGTTGGGAATGGGCTCATAAGTAAGCATTTCTCTGTAAAGTCTACTCCGGCACATGTGACCAATACAATTGGATTTGATTTGATGTGTCTCCCTGCTGCAGATGTACATCATGTTAACAGTGAAGGCCAAGGGGACCAAGCTGGCCAAGCCTGTCCTATCTCTGGGTCTCATATGTCTGGCCTTCCTTACGGGCATCAACAGGGTGGTGGAGTACCGCAACCACTGGTGTGACGTCATCGCCGGATTCATCGTCGGAGGGGCCATAGCAGTCTTCATGGTGAGGGAACTACAGCCTTTTGTTTAATAATAGAGGGATAGTTTCATTGAAAGTGTTTGTTACATATCTGTTACATGCTTATTATATGCTTGTTACATTAACTCTTCATGATGAGGCCCTCTCTGTGGTCACATGTACACTACCGTTCAAAGGTTTGTGGTCACGTAGAAATGTCCTTGTTTTTTAAAGAAAAGCACATTTTTTGTCCATTAAAAATAACATGAAATGGATCAGAAATGCAATGTAGACATTGTTGTAAATGACTATTGTAGCTGGAAATGGCTGATTTTTTTATGCGTACAGAGGCCCATTATCAGCAACCATCACTCCTGTGTTCCAATGGCACGTTGTGTTAGCTAATCCAAGTTTATCATTTTAAAAGGCTAATTGAGCCTTTTGTTAGAACAAAAGGCTCAATTATGTTAGAACAGCTGAAAACTGTTGTGCTGATTAAAGAAAGGAATAAAACTGGCCTTTAGACTAGTTGACTATCTGGAGCATCAGCATTTGTGGGTTTGATTACAGGCTCAAAATGGCCAGAAACTGAAATTCGTCAGTCTATTCTTGTTCTGAGAAATGAAGGCTATTCCATGCGAGAAATTGACAAGAAACTGAAGATCTCGTACAACGCTGTGTACTACTCCCTTCACAGAACAGCGCAAACGGGCTCTAATCAGAATAAAAAGAGGAGTGTCAGGCCCCGGTGCAAAACTGAGCAAGAGGACAAGTACATTAGAGTGTCTAGTTTGAGAAACAGACACCTCACAAGTCCTCAACTGGCAGCTTCATTAAATAGTATTGGCAAAACACCAGTCTCAACATCAATAGTGAAGAGGCGACTCCGGGATGCTGTCCTTCAAGGCAGAGTTGCAAAGAAAAAAACATATCTCAGACAGGCCAATAAAAAGAAAAGATTATTAGTAATAGTAATATTTCAGCGTCTCCAGCGCCCACTTGATCGCTAGACATTCTTTCTCCATAGTGGAGTATCTTTGTTCCCGCGGCAACAGCATCCAGCTAATGTACACAACTGGGTGTTCCTCATCTTCTTGTAGCTGTGATAGGACGGCACCCACCCCTGTTTCAGATGCATCGGTCTGTACCACCAGTGGTTTGGAGAAGTCCGGAATCACCAGCACGGGTCCAGAACACAGTGCTCCCTTTAGGTCCTGGAAGGCTTTCTCCGTCTCCTCGGTCCACATCACCTGGGCGGGCAGACGGCTCTTGGCCAGGTCTGTCAGGGGGCTGGCTAGGGAGGCAAAGTGGGGGATAAATCTCCGGTAGTAAATAGTCAACCCCACAAACGTGCCAACCTGCTTCTTCGTGAGGGGGCGGGGCCAGTCCCAAATCACCTCCACTTTCTTCACCTGGGGTTTGACACATCCCTTCCCGATCGTGTACCCCAGGTACTCAGCCTCCCGCAGGCCGAGCTGACATTTCCTTGGGTTAGCTGTTAGGCCCGCCCCATAAGGCCTGCAATACTGCATTCACCTAATTTAGATTGGTCTCCCACTCGCTCCAATGGATTACAATATCATCGAGGTAGGCCGCCGCATATTCATGATGGGGACGGAGAACTCCAGTGCATCAACCTCTGGAAGGTGGCCGGGGCCCCTTGCAACCCAAAGGACAGCTTCTTGTAGTGGAACAGCCTGTCAGGGGTGGTGAAAGCAGTTTTCTCCTGCGCATCGGGAGCTTAGGGCACCTTCCAATAACCCTTCATCAGGTCGAGCTTGCCCACACACATACACTATATACATTAATGCTACACACTAGGGTTGCACATTTTGCGGAATATTCAGAGGTGGAAACCTTCCATGGGAATTAAAGGGAATATATGGGAATTAACGGGAATATATGTGAATGGGCCAAAATCACACCAGAGCAATGCATGCGACTAGTTTCTCCATACAAGAGGCGTCTTGAAGCTGTCATTACCAACAAAGGCTTTTGTACAAAGTATTAAATAAATATCAGTAAGTGTGTTCAATACTTTTTCCCTGTGTCATTTCACATTATTACACATAACTTATTTGTTATGGTTTCGTTGTATGTATGGATTACTTGGGTTGTTACCAACATCTGGTGAAAATTTCATGTCAATAGCACCTTTGGAAATATATTTACTGAGAAAAATGGTGACGTGTTCAATACTTATTTCACCCGCTGTATTTACCATATCATATGGAGACGTAAACCTTTTACCTTATCATAATTAGACATCATTGCAAATGATTAAATCCTTCCAATAGAAATTTTAAAAAAACATTTTAGATACGAATTGAACTTTAATTAAATGAGTTGACTCTTAACATGGAATGATTTCACTGAACAACAAAAGAAAGGGAATATTGCATGATCCGCAATGATCCATCGCATCTTCCAAAAACGTTTTCAACATACATCTGTAAAATGATGAAGTCTAGAAACTAAAGCTTTGGTTGTCTTCCTCTCAGGCTTCCATATCTTCTCCCCGGACCTCCTCAATGTCCACCTCTTGAACATCAGACTCTGTGGCCTCATCTTCACTGTCACTTGCCAACCTTGTTGAGGATGGCTCGTTGTCAGGCTCAAAAAGCCTCAAATTTGCCTGGATGGTCACCAATTTTTTAACCCTTGTATTGGTCAGCCTGTTGCATGCTTTGGTGTGTGTGTTCCCAAACAAGGACCAGTTGCGCTCTGAGGTGGCTGATGTTGGTGGGATTTGGAGGATGATGGAGGCAACAGGGGAAAGAGCCTCAGATTCCCAAAGTCACTTCCACCAGGTGGCTGATGAGATATGTTTCACGACTGCCATATTGCATCTCCATCCCAAAGCCCTTGCATGGAAGTGTACTTCGCCAGACTGCCAAGAACCTTGCCCTCATCCAGGCCAAGGTAACGAGACACGGTAGTGATGACACCATAGGCCTTGTTGATCTCTGCACCAGACAGGATGCTCTTGCCAGCATACTTGGGATCCAACATGTACGCTGCGGCGTGTATGGGCTTCAGGCAGAAGTCTTCACGCTTTTTGATGTATTTCAGAACTGCAGTTTCCTCTGCTTGGAGCAACAGTTAAGTGGGAAGGGCAGTACGGATTTCTTCTCTTACATCTGCAAGCAGAGTCTGAACATCAAACAGGATGGCATTGCCTCCCTCAATCCATGCAATGGCTACTGCTATAGGTTGCAGGAGTTTCAGGCTGCTTACCACTCTCCCAAAATACATAAACTAGGAGGATCCTCTGGATGGGGCTGTCCATATCGACAGACTGTGATATGGCCATTTCTTGGAAAGACTCCTTCCCCTCCAGGAGACTGTCAAACATGATGACAACACCACCCCAACGGGTGTTGCTGGGCAGCTTCAATGTGGTGAACTTATTCTTCTCACTTTGCTTGGTGAGGTAGATTGCTGCGATAACTTGATGACCCTTCACATACCTAACCATTTACTTGGCTGTCTTGTAGAGTGTATCCATTGTTTTCAGTGCCATGATGTCCTTGAGGAGCAGATTTAATGCATGAGCAGCACAGCCAAGTGGAGGGTTGGACTCCTCCACTTTAGACCAAGCAGCCTTCATGTTCACAGCATTGTCTGCAACCAGTGCAAATACCTTCTGTGGTCCAAGGTCATTGATGACTGCCTTCAGCTCATCTGCAATGTAGAGACCGGTGTGTCTGTTGTCCCTTGTGTCTGTGCTCTTGTAGAATACTGGTTGAGGGGTGGCGATTATGTAGATAATTATTCATTGCCCACGAACATTCGACCACCCATCAGAGATGATTGCAATACAGTCTGCTTTCTCTATGATTTGCTTGACCTTCACTTGAACTCTGCATTCAGCAAATGAGTAGATGAAGCATGTCTGGTTGGAGAAACCTCTCCCAATACACATTGCCTGTGAGCATCAGAGGTGACCCAGTTGCATACACAGTTTGAGCCAGACATTCATCAGCATTACTCTGACTACATTCCTCCATTGAGTAAAAAAGACTTCTGATTCCAGGAGAACCATGAGCTGTTGCTATCAATAAGGTGTCTGATTCATCATTTTCACCTCGAATAGAAGTAGAGGGACTTGTTGCCAGCGCTGAGGGAACTTTATGCACTTGGCCAGATGATTCTTCATCTTTGTTGCATTCTTCACATATGATTTGGCACAGTATTTGAAAATATACACATATTTTCGTCAAAAAGCAGTAGTAGCCTACCAGTATGCAAATTAGAAACAAAACAAAAGTGGATTTCAACTCATCGTTACCTCTTACATTACATGGGACGTGTAAATTCACTCACAGGAGACGATGAAGAAGCATCATGCTCTCCTCCCTCCTCCCTTCTCCATAGAAATATATTTGACTTCAGCCAACCACAGTGCACAAAAATACACCGGTATTAAGAGGTGGGACAGACAGCAGACTGTCAAACTGTAAAAACCAGCGGTCTCCCTGTCATCGCTCGCTTTGTGACCGTCCTATCAATAGATCACTAGAAGATGCATATCGTTCATTCTAGCGGGAGAAGGCTATACAGATTTTTCTGACTAGCGAATTGAAATGTTTAAATGATAAGAAGCCTAGTTAATTTATGAAGTGGAAAAAGTAGCCGGCTTACAATGACTCTGTTATCGGCTATTTAGCCAACGGACGGCACTTATGGAAAACACTGGGTTTTCCCCCTAGTATGGCAGGATAATTGGCTCAGATGAACGCAGTGAGGCCATGTGGATCAGTTGTGTTAAGTACAGGGCAAGTGAGTGAGCTCCTATATGAGTGGGCTCCTTTGATGTCTCTGCAATACATGTATTAGTTGGTGTGTCTCTTGCTAGAGTGAGTATGAACACTGTTAGATTTGCTTGAGTTTCTTGGATTTCAGAGCACTAGTCTGTGGAGAAATCTTGCTTAATTGGTTGTGCATACACATTGGATGCATTAGTGCTACGTTGCTGCTCATGGCCCAACAACTCTAAATTACTACTAGCACAAACGTATCTTCAAAGATAATCAATTTCTGACAAGATAGGTGGAGAGTTGTAGTGTATCCCTGGGTAGAAGAGAGGTGGAGGGTTGTGCTAATGTGCGTCCCAAGTGGCACTCTATTCCCAATGTAGTGCACAGTTTTTTTTAACAGGGCCCTGGTTAAAAGTAGTACACTATGTAGGGAATAGGGTGCCATTTGGGACATATCCCTAGTATGACCTAGTTAACGAGACTGAATGTAGAAAGGGGATAGGTGGGAAAGGACCCGGCATGAGATATCTGAGATCACAGGCGAGCAGGCGTACATCACGCATCATCAGCAAGAAAGCACAGTGCCTAACAGAAAACAGCAGGGTGCCTGGGTGTGTGTGTGTGTGGAAGTGTTTAGTTGCATGCATGTCTGTGTGTTGTGTGTGTGTCTGCATGTTTTTTCCCCCTAAAGTGTTGTGGAGTGCATGAACCTTTAACTACAAAATGTTATTTTCTGGATGCATTCACAACGTGTATGTATCTCATGTTAAGGTACATGTATTTTACCTGTGCCCTACTTCTGTCAATGCGCTGTATGCTTGTGCCCTGCTTGCGTTATTCACTCTCACATGCAGTGTTCAGTCATGTATGTGTATATATAATTTAGTGCCGTGGCGTAAGATTACAAATTGTGCACAAACTATTATTACCACATTGCAATTTCATAACATACCATATCTGAAGCTGAGTCAGGTTTTTATGCAGAGTGCTACAGAAACCTGCTGAGATTATGGATGTATACTGATACATATACTGAAAAGAAGTACCACATATACAGTATTATTTATTTTGGGAATGTAATTCATTCAATGACTGCAGGGCCTTATGGCCTGTAATGGTAATGGAAGAGACCCTCTAGATCAGTGTTTACCAACCTTTTCTGAGCCAAGATAAGCCAAGATTACTTAAAAAACATAAGCCTATGCAACATTAACTTATTTAAAACAGCAATGAGGTTTGAGAAGTAGGCTATAGTCCCAATACATTATCACTGCATATTGGCTATGCTTCTCAGACCATTTTGAAATTATACTGAATAAAAATATAAATGCAACATGTAAAGTGTTGGTCCCGTGTTGCCTGAGCTGAAATAAAAGATCCCAGACATTTTCCATACGCACAAAAAGCTTATTTCTCTCAAATGTTTTGTACAATTTTTTTTACATCCCTGTTAGTGAGCATTTCTCCTTTGCCAAGATAATCCATCCACCTGACAGGTGTGGCATATCAAGAAGCTGATTAAACAGCATGGTCATTACACAGGTGCACCCTGTGCTGGGGACAATACAAGGCCACTCTAAAATGTGCAGTTTTGTCACAACAACACAATGCCACAGATGTCTCAAGTTTGAGGAAGCGTGCAATTGGCATGCTGATTGCATGAATGTCCAACAGAGCTGTTGCCAGAGAATGTATTGTTTATTTCTCCACCATAAGCCGCCTCCAATGTAATTTTAGAGAATTTGGAAGTACATCCAACCGACCTCACAACTGCAGACCACGTGTAACCACACAAGCCCAGGACCTCCACTTCCGGCTTGTTCACCAGCGGGATCGTTTGAGACCAGCCACCCAGAGAGCTGATGAAATTGAGGAGTATTTCTGTCTGTAATAAAGCCATTTTGTGGGGAATAACTCCATTCTGATTGGGTGGGCCTTTCTCCCCAGTGGGTGGGCATGGCTCCCAACTGGGTGGGCATATGCCCTCCCTGGCCCACCCATGGCTGCGCTCCTTCCCAGTCATGTGAAATCCATAGATTAGGACCTAATTAATTTATTTAAATTGACACATTTTCTTTATATGAACTGTAACTCAGTAAAATCATTGAAATTGTTGCATGTTGGGTTTATGTTTTTATTCCGTATATATATATACAAATAAATGGTATATGATCAGACTGGTGTTAGATCATTTGTTGTATTACTTGTGAGGCACAGCTGAGTGAGCATAATCATTTTTTTATTTTAATGATAAGTCTGAGGGGAGGGAGGGAGACAGAACAGCGGTGAGGCTCACCCAACTCACCGTCCCTCCGCTCTCCCTCAGTCTTCCAGCTGATGGCGAAACTCAAGTCGCACTGCAATTATTTCTGCCTTGTACACCAATTCATGTTGTTACTCCTATGACCAGAGAAAGCGAAATATTCCTCAATATTAAAAAAGACGCAAGACGCTAATAAGAACATCGTAAGCTTATCGAAACGCTTTGCTATACTCATTAGTTGCAGCTGCAGTGCTGGTTGTAGCGTGAGTGGAAGTAGGGAGAACGCGCATTTAAGGCTTATAAAAGTGTTGAACAAAGTGTTGACAGTGCTTAATAACAACTTAAACATTCATTTACTTATAAAAACAGCAGCTCTTTGCTGTAATAATTGTCTCTCTCTCTAGTCATGGTTTTAAAAGTTTTTACATCTCACAGTATCAACTTTGCTGTGTGCTCGAGGCTTCTTTTTATGTCTATGGCTCTAGGAAACTGTGCAGACACGGTGACCTGAACTATCTGATTGGCCAGCAGTATGCCTATAGGTGTGCTTGATTTGCTCTGTGTCTGCCGGTATGCTGAGTTCTACCATCAGACACATGAAATGGTTCAAAATGGGAACACTTTGCCATCTCGGCGCTAGGGCTGCTGAATCAAGTGCACCTACCACCAACAGCGCTAAAAAAAAGAAAAAAGTCTAGCAATGCAAGGCTTTATCTTAAAAAATAAAACAAATTACAGACATGTTTAGTAATTGACTACAAATGCCTTGGAGATTGAACAGTCGAACGTGATCGACCGGTTGGCAACCACTGCTCTAGATGCTAATTGTTCTCTGAGTCGCATTTCTCCTACGTCTGAACATTGCCTTAGATAGACGTCTCACAAAAAAGCTAATTTGGGCTCTGGTAATGGATAAAACTCCTTGAGGACACACACACACACACACACACACACAGCTCTGATTGAATTCATGTTTTTGGGCAACAAGCCATGCGATTCCTTTATAATAGAAAAAAATATTTTGTTATGAGAAGTGAATGGCACTCTGCTCTGCAAAAACACCACAGAGACTCTATCTCAGCCTAACTAACTAACTTACTAAGTCTCCCACTCCTTCTCCCTCTTTCTCTCTCTCATCTCTGTATTTTCTTTCTTTCCCTCGCTCTCTTCCTCGCACCTCTATCTCTCCATCTTTCTCTCTCCATCTCTTATCCCCCCTCTCCCTCTTACTATCTATTTTCCTTTGTCTGTCCCGTGACCGTGGCTGTGAGTGCAGGTCCTGGGGGTGGTGCAGAACTTCAAAGGGAAGACCCTGCTGAACGAGATCCCGCCGGAGGAGAGCGTGGTCAGCAGTGTTCCTATGATGGTCCATCCCCGCATCATGGACAACACCATGGAGAAGTACATAGCCTCACAGGTAGTGTCAGCCACACTTTACTGCAGTAGGCTAAATACAATATACTGTGCTTGGCTAGGAACAGTTTCCTAGAGTACCTTGTTTTTCAGCTTCAGTCCATTTGTCCACCATACAGAAAGACTCATCAGATACAGTATATCCTCCATTATCTGTATAGAAAGATCAACATTTCTTCCAGTTGTGTGAAGGTTGAAAATAAATGGACCAAAATATATGAACATTGACACAAATATACATTGGAGTTTGGAATACAAAGTATGTATCACTTTGGTTTGAGAGTCTCATCTTAGTTTTATAGTTCACGTAAAATTACTATAAGCTCTTACAATGCCTCTGGCAATAGGTATACAATCCCAGTCCCTGAGGAAGAGTGTCTGTCTGCTAATCATCTGTATATAGGTGATTAGCTAGAAGCCACACACATTGTTACATTGGGCTAAATCGCAATCTGTGTAAACTGATGATGTAAGAATTAAAACCTGCATGCCTCATTATCTGTCTATACAGTGTCTTGATAATAAAGCCGTGTGGGTATAAACATAATGTGTGTCAAATTGGGCTAAGTAGCCCATTAACTGTGTATTGATTAAAATACTGTTCAGAACATTGGGAGCAACAGTTACCCTACAACTGTCAGGAGAGAACTTCAGAACTACGTACCTGACACTGAAAACTGACAAGCTACTGGAAATACACATTCTTTGTAGATGGATGGGGTTACGTGTTTCACAACATAAATTATTCATTTTTATAATAACTTAACTTCACTTTAGTTATTGTTTTCAGATGAATTCATGTATCCTATGTGCACCAATAGTATACATTGTGAAAATGCTATTATGCTTTTTAAAATAAAATAAAATAATACAATAATTTTGCCTTTTTTAATAATATTATATTACATCATTTGTTTACTTAGCAAGGCATGATATCCTTCACTACTAACTACTGGCTTAATTATGGGATGGTGTGTGCATGTTTAATGTACCTCCCTTAAAATCAAGCAGGCAGTCAAAGGGAGCAGTGAGCCGGGATCTAAAGGGTTTTCTAAAGCATCCTAATGTGTCAGATTTATTTGGGTCACCTTCTGTACTCAGTTTGCAGATGGCCTATGGCCACAGTGAGTTTATTGTGAAAATGCATTTAGCTACAGCCTCCCTGCTTCTATACTAAACTGTACAATGGGTGAATCCATACTACAGCTTAGGTTACCATTGGGTGTATTTAGATTTCCAAAGTACATCTAGTCCCTCAAACCTCAACTACTACAAATTTGACCATTCTTGACATTAGTACTTTGATCATCTACCACTCATGCATTCACGCACACACAAACACACCTCTCCACATCTCCTCGTCCTTATTCCCCTCACACACCTCCGTCTAACGAGATGAGGTCATCCTCCTTTGCGTTGACGAATGGCCCAATGTAACTTCCCCTGGACTCATTGTGAAGCACTGGGTTTCCATAAGGCACTTCATCAAGATTACCAAGGGGGCCGGAGGCATACTTTATGTCCCTGTAATGCATGGCCTAGCATTCCCCTCGCTATAAGATCTTCAAAGGCTACATCATTCATCTTCAGGAGCAATGCTATTGTATCATGCTTATAGAGGTAACCCAGGAGCTGTACAGTGTGCTAGCCTCATGCCACCTAGCCCACGTTGTGTGTGTGTGTGTGTGTGTGTGTGTGTGTGTGGACAGACAGCCTAACAAGCCCCTCAGTGCAATCAAATCAACTGACTCATTAGCTCGAGGTTATGTAAGGGTCGTTATATAATTGAAATAGGGAAAGGTAGAGATGTTGGGGACCAAGATGTCACAGGAACGATACTGTATCTTGACTGTGCTGTTTTGTGTTTTTTTTTTTATATCAAGATCACAATTATCATGTTGCCAAGTAATGTCTAATCGGACTTAATCAGTTTACTTCATAAAAATGCTTCAGTACTTAATAGATCCTTTATGGCATTACTAATCTTGGGATGTATTGAGTCATTGAATGCAGAGAATGTCTTGAATATTAAATATACTGAATCACTGAAGACACATTCCTCTTCTGTTTCTTCTTTTGCTTCTTTTTTCCTTTAGAATCCTATTACTTTTGCAGAGGTCACATGACAATGAATGTGTCACACAACCCACAGATGGATGTTGTTGCTGCTCACTGTCATGGTCGCCAGAGGGCAACACAGATCCTGAGGACGGTATCTATGTACGTATACCAGGGTTCGGGTCAGTTACATTCCAATTCAGTCAATTCTGGAAGTAAACTGATATTGCAATTCAGTAATTGAAAAAAGGCATATATTTTCAAAACTTCTCAATAAACTGGAAAAAAAAGTTGTTTTTCCATTATTTTATTTTAAATTCAAATCACAAAAATTGACTTCAACTCAAATTGACCCCAACCCTGATCTATACAGTATGACCCTATTTTCAATCAAACATGATCACAACTAAAATGTAGCCATTCCTGTTGCTTAACCAATCAACATTTTCTCCCCTTCTCTTCTGTTCTTCTCCTGATGAATGGTGTTAATTGAATTCCCTAAAAGTATTCCTTATTTTCATATACTACAAAATACTGTATCAAACACGCCTTACACTACTGTATATGTATTGTACAGCATTTTTATTTCCTTCAACGTCAAAGATCATGAATCCTAGCCAACAGCGTAAACTTGTATGATGTGTTTTCTATCATGGCTGTTTATTACTTTATATGTGCTGGCTTGCAAAAGTGCAATCCAAACTGTATCTAGTCAATATGTGTGGGTTTACTTCTGTCTAGATTTTACTGACCAAACCTGAGAGAATGAAGAGCCAAAGATCACTGACATGTTATATAGGCTTTGGTAGTTTTCAGAGAAATCAATCAATGGATTGTGTCCCTCTTACGATTAGCTAGAAATACATGGGCATGTATGTGTGCAACTCTGCGACTGTGTGTGCATGTGTGCGTTGATCCGTACCAGTGTGTCCGTGTGTGTGTGCTTGATAAACCTTTTAGTATAATTTTCTCTTATGGATTGAAGGATGTTGCTTAGGGCTTGCCAGACAATCAACAACCATAATATGACCACTGTCAGGCAACAGAGCCAGTGCTGAAATAATATGGAAATAAAGTGTTTTTTCATTCCTCATTTTATTGTGTTGCAAAAGCATGGATCTATGCTGTATGTTGATATGTCAGATACTTGTTTAGTACAATATGGAGTATTGTTTTAAACTCACAGGCCAGCAATGAGATTCATAGTTGATGCACGACTAGACTTCAGTTTCCCAAATGCATTATGGGTAAAGATGTTTTTATACTACCACAGTTTGATGAAAAACCCTGTTGTATGTTAATTTCCATGATAGAGATTTTCACACCATTGTAAACTGTTGTACTGTACGTGGCTGTACTGTTTACCGTCTACCGTCTAAATGGCATGTCGTACTGTATGACCCCTCGCCGTCTCAGACCATCATTTGAAAATTGAGGATTCTGCTATTCATGTGCAGTTAGAAAAGGTTCCTATCCATGTACAGTGTGATGAAATGGTTTTAATGTGTTTAACTTCTCATTTAGATTTTTAAAAAATAATTCCTATCATACTTTGTCTTAGTTTTTCTAGAAATGTATGGGGCATTTTAATGATTCTGGAGATGTTGTTCACTGTCAACCATTCCGGTACTTTAAAAAAGATGTAAAGATATTCATTATAATATATAATATAAAATGCATAATATTAAAGTTGGATTTCTGTATTGTGTTGATCTTATACAGTGCATTCGGAAAGTATCCAGACCCCTGGACTTTTTCCACATTTTGTTGTTACAGCCTTATTCTAAAATAGTTTTTTTTCTTCTTTTTTCTCAACAATCTACACACATTACCCCATAATGACAAAGCAAAAACACGTTTTTTGCACATTTATTAAAAGTAAAAAAACAGAAATATCAAATTTACATAAGTATTCAGACCCTTTACTCAGCACTTTGTTGAAGCACCTTTGGCAGTGATTACAGCTTAAATTGTTCTTGGGTATGCTGCTACAAGCTTGGCACACCTGTATTTGGGGAGTTTCTCCCATTCTTCTCTGCAGATCCTCTCAAGCACTGTCTCCAGAGATGTTAGATTGGGTTCAAGTCTGGGCTCTGGCTGGCCCACTCAGACATTCAGAGGCTTGTCCCGAAGACCCTCCTGTGTTTTCTTGGCTGTGTGCTTAGGGTCGTTGTCCTGTTGGAAGGTGAACCTTCGCCCCAGTCTGAGGTCCTGAGCGCTCTGGAGCAGGTTTTCATCAAGGATCTCATTACTTTGCTCCATTCATCTTTCCCTCGATCCTGACTAGTCTCCCAGTCCCTGCCACTGAAAAACATCCTCACAGCATGATGCTGCCACCACCATGCTTCACCGTAGGGATGGTTTCAGGTTTCCGCCAGATGTGACGCTTGGCATTCAGGCCAAAGAGTTTAATCTTGGTTATATCAGACCAGAGACTCTTTATTCTCATGGTCTGAGAGTCCTTTAGGTGCCTTTTGGCAAACTCCAAGCGGGCTCACATGTGCTTTTTACTAAGGAGTGGCTTCCGTCTAGTCACTCTACCAGAAAGGCCTGATTAGTGGAGTGCTGCAGAGATTGTTGTCCTTCTGGAAGGTTCGTCCATCTCCACAGAGGAACTCTGCAGCTCTGTCAGAGTGACCATCGGGTTCTTGGTCACCCCCCGCTTGCTCAGTTTGGCCGGGAGGCCAGCTCTAGGAAAAGTCTTGGTGGTTTGAAACTTCTTTGATTTAAGAATGATGGAGGCCACTGTGTTCAATGCTACAGATATTTTGTAGTTCTACGGACAATTCCTTCGACCTCATGGCTTGGTTTTTGCTCTGAAATGCACTGTCATCTGTGGGACCTTACAGTCGTATGAAAACGTTTGGGCACCCCTCTGAGGCTGCATAATAATTTACTCTGTCGTCACAGAAAATGATCACAGTGGCATGCCATTCATTTTCTAATAAAAGCTGAGTACTGGGGTATTGTCCAGACAAAGATTTTTAGTGTAGCAATATTAAGTTGTATGAAATTAAATCAGATGTGAAAAATAGCCTATGCAAAAATCATTCTGTTGATTTCAATACCTGTAACTACTTAGCACTGATTAATTGGAACACACAATTGGTTTGGTGAGCTCATTAAGCCTTGAACTTCATAGACAAGTGCATCCAATCATGAGAAAAGGTATTTAAGGTGGCCAATTGCAAGTTATTGTTCTCTTTGACGCTCATCTGAAGAGTGGCAACTCTCAAATGACCTGAAAACAAAGATTGTTCAACATTATGGTTTAGGGGAAGGCTACAAAAAGCTATCGCAGAGATGTAAGCTGTCAGTGTCCACTGTGAGGAACATAGTGAGGAAATGGAAGACCACAGGCACAGTTATTGTTAAGGCCAGAAGTGGCAGGCCAAGTAAAATATCGGAGAGGCAAAGGCAAAGGATGGTGAGAACGGTCAAAAACAGCCCACAGACCACCTCCAAAGACCTACAACATCATCTTGCTGCAGATGGTGTCACTGTGCATCGTTCAACAATTCAGCGCACTTTGCACAAGGAGAAGAGTGATGCGGAAGAAGCCTTTTCTGTACACACGCCACAAACAGTCGCTTGAGGTATGCAAACGCATATTTGGACAAGCCAGCTTCATTTTGGAATAAGGTGCTGTGGACTGATGAAACAAAGATTATTATTATTTGGTCATAACAAGGGGTGTTATGCATGGCGGCAAAAGAACACAGCGTTCCAAGAAAAACACTTGCTACCCACAGTAAAATTTGGTGGGGGTTCCATCATGCTGTGGGGCTGTGTGGCCAGTGCCGGTACTGGGAATCATGTTAAAGTTGAGGGTCGCATGGAGTCCACTCAATATCAGCAGATTCTTGGGAATAATGTTGAAGAATCAGTCACAAAGTTGAAGTTACACCGGGGCTAGATATTTCAACAAGACAACGACCCAAAATCTACCCGGGCATTTATGCAGAGGAACAAGTACAATGTTCTGGAATGGCCATCCAAGTCCCCAGACCTGAATATCATTGAGAATCTGTGGGATGATTTGAAGTGGGCTGTCCATGCTCGGCAACTGAACTGGAGATGTTTTGTAAGGAGGAATGTTCCAAAATACCTTCATTCAGAATCCAGACACTCATTAGAGGCTATAGGAAGCGTCTAGAGGCTGTTATTTTAGCAAAAGGAGGATCTACTAAATATTGAGATTTTTCTGTTGGGGTGCCCAAATTTATGCACCTAGAGTCAAGCATGTCTGTTTTGTTGAATATGAAGTTTCATTCCAAAACGTGATACTGTATATCAATTTTCTGAAATTGTTGTATATTGACATAAATTAAAAACACATCTTGTGAAAGCGATAGAGCAATTTTTTTTTTTTCATGACAGGGGCTAGTGAAAAGACATGATTTGTTAGAAATATATTGCAAGGTCATTTTATTTTAGAGAAACAAATAACCATGTTTTGTGGCAAAAAGCTATATATCCACTCCAAATAACAGGCACTGTATATATATTTCATTATATACAGTGCCTTCAGAAAGTATTCACACCCCTTGACTTTTTCCACATTAAATTGAGATTTTTGTGTGACTGGCCTACACACAATACCACATAATGTCAAAGCGGAATTATGTTTTACATTTTTACAAATTAATACAAATTTTGAAACTGAAATTTCTTGTCAATAAATACCCTTTTGTTATGGCAAGCCTAAATAAGTTCAGGAGTAAAAATGTGCTTAACAAGTCCCATATCAAGTTGCATGGATTCACTCACTATGCGAAATACAATTGTTTAACATTATTTTTGAATGACTACCTAATCTCTGTACCCCACACATACAATTACCTTAGTCAAGCAATGAATAATTTCAAACACAGATTCAACCACAAAGACCAGGGAGGTTTTCCAATGCCTCACAAAGAAGGGCACCTATTGGTAGACAATAAATAAAAACAATAATAAAAACGAGGCATTGAATTTCAAGCATGGTGGTGGCTGTATCATGTTATGGGTATGCTTGTTGTCGGCAAGGACTAGGTTGTTTTTTAGGATAAAAAGAAACAGAATAGAGTTAAGCACTGGAAAAATCCTAGAGGAAAACTTGGTTCAGTCTGCTTTCCAACAGACACTGGGAGATGAATTCACCTTTCAGCCGGACAATAACCTAAAACACAAGACCAAATATACACTGGAGTTGCTTACCAAGAAGACAGTGAATGCTCCTGAGTGGCCTAGTTACAACGACTTATATGACAAGACTTGAAAATGGCTGTCTAGCAATGATCAACAACAACAAGAATATCTAAATAATAATGTGCAAATATTGTACAATCCAGGTGTGCAAAGCTCTTAGAGATTTACCCAGAAAGACTCACAGCTGTAATCGCTGCCAAAGGTGATTCTAACATGTATTGACTCTGGGTTGAATACTTATGTAATGAAGATATCTTCCACTTTGAGAATACTGAGTATTTAGTGTAAATTGTTGACAAAAAAAATACAATTAAACCCATTTCAATCCCACCAAAATGTGGGAAAAGTCAAGGGGTGTGAATACATTCTGAAGGCACTGTACACTTTAGGGAAGGATTTAAGGAATAAAGTCTTTTGCAATGAATTTGCCGGTCAAGGATGGATTGATTCTTATTGTCAGAGTGACACAGCCCGCTGTTTGCCTCCATATGTTTGCAGTGTTTCCCGTCTCTGGATTTTGGCTCTCTCCTTTTCATGAGCATGTTTAGAAAAGTTAGAAGGTACAGTTTTTCGGCCAACAGGAACAGATATCACAGGCTCCAAACTGTCGAAGGGACCCATAATAATCAAAAGGTCCACAACACTCAAGAGCTCAAAGCTAACGTAATGCTAGGTAGCCAGTGGGTGAAAAGCTGGTAGCTGTCTATCACCGCATCTGGCTGACTTAAGTTTACCGTATGCTTCCCAATTTAAACAGTTTGCGCATAGATTATGGTGAAATGTTGACATTTTATTGTTTTGGTCTTCCTCAGTTGTTTTTGTGCTCTTCCTGCACTCATACATTTTTCCCCAGGCAAGTCGAAGTTCGGTAGCCGAAGTCTACGCCCCTTCCTCAGTTATTGGTCAACAGCACTAATCTTAGTAGGACTGAGAACATGAAGTGTTTGTTGTCATTCAACGAGCGACAACTAGTTTTTATGCACGTTTTTTCACTTGAGGAATACTGCACCAAATATCTTAGCTAGATGTAAAATTGCGCAACTAAGACCTTGGCAAAAACGTCAAAACGAATGATAGATTTCTTGATTTCTCTAACATTAATTTGGACGATTTTGATTAAGTGTTTCTGCTTATGATGTTGTTACAGTAGCTCAAGCGGGACGCTTGAGCTACTGTAACTAAAGATAATTTTTTTCAATTATCTTTAGGGGTATGAGAGCACAGACGGTCACTTCATCTAGCCAAGTTTGCTAGGAGCAAACTGAACCAATGTATGCAAACCTAAATTAATATTGATTACATTCTACTGATAACGTTCCTAAGTGTGGAAAAAATATTTAGAGAAACAGTGGACTGAACAGAAAAATATATTGGAAATTATTCACTAAATGACTCACTTTTGTGCCAGCGGCAAAAAACATATGGAACATTCCACCAATCTGGACAGTGGATATAACCAGAACATAGCTGCCATTTAATATATATGTTTCATGTAGGCTAAATGCCACTCCTATGGCATGCTCGTCCCTTAACCAATACTGCCTTAACCAGAAGTCAAGATATGATCAAAAAAGAGTAAAACGTTAGAACTCATCTCTAAAGATTCCTAATTCAGAAAATCATGAATTAAATATATCATAGTGATCATTCTGTTAACTGGAGCTAACATGGCTGCCATAGAATGTTGTAGTGTCATCTAAATGCATCACACAGTAATGCAGAAACCTCAACGTCCCAACTCTCTGGAGATAGCGCTTTTTAAAAATTATTATTCTAAAGCACATATAAAGTAAATGTTTGCAAAGTATAAGAACAGTCATAATTCATACACATAGAAAGGGACCCATGAGCATTCATTCATTCATTGCGTTTATCTGGTTTTGGAATCAAATCCTTCATATGTATCAGACTAGTGATGATGACTGGGCAACAAGCAGATCAAAAATAATCAGGTGCTGGCCAATCCAAGAGGCTAGGCCAATTTATTCAAAACCACAGGGTTACTGGTTAAAATCCTATATATATATATTTAATTGAAACCTACTGTGGCTCATGATCCTTGTTTGGCATCCCATACTGGTGATAAGGCATCCATATAAGGACATCAGCTATCAAGCAAAAGAATCTGACGACTTCCTAATATGGATGCCGTATAAACAAAAACTGGTTCAATCAACATTGTTTCCACTTAATTTCAACAATAACATTTTATATGATGATGATCAATGTGAGAAACTGATTGGATTTGAAAAAAGTAATCAGCATAAGCAATTCTGTATTTTTTTTCACCCAACTTTTTACCTAAATCAAAAAACATGGTGAACTTTTGTTGAACTGAGGTCTGTGCCCAGTGGGTTATCTCTACAGTATATGTATACCATAGGCCTACTACACCAAATCTTACATGATTCCTGGAAATAAAGTCAGAGGCATAAATAACTAATAAAAAACATTGTTATTGTCACATGTTGTTTTACAAGATCAGCCATAGTATTACCGCGCTCCTGTAACAAATTAGGGTTAAGTACCTTGCTCAAGGGCACATCAACAGATTTTTCAACTTGTCGGCTCAGGTATTCAAACCAGCAACCTTTCGGTTACTGGGCCAATGCTCTAACGGCTAGGCTACATACTGTAGCCTTCCCCTAGGTAGCCTAGTGCGGTCAGCCCAATACATTACCAGGGGCACACTGCCTGCCATCCAGGACATTTACAGCAACCGATGTCACAGGAAGGCCAAGACGATCATCAATGATATCAGCCATCCGAGCCACGGCCTGTTCACCCTGCTACCATCTAGCAGGGAAAGACAGTTCAAGTGCATCAAAGCTGGGATCTGATAATAAGAGAGAATTAAAACAGCTTCTATCTCTAGGGCATCAGACTGTCAACAGTCATCACTAGCCGGCGTCCGTCCGGTACCTTGCTCTGCACCTTAGACACTGTGACTAGCCGGCTACCACCCGTTACTCTACCCTGCACCTTAGAGACTGCTGCCTCATGTACATAGTCATTGAACACTGGTCACTGTAATCATGTTTACGTAATGTTTATTGTTGAAATCGTTTATGTAGTTAGGAACAGATAAGATTAGCATTCCTGCAACATTATTTTGTTGAAATTGTATTTGATCTCAAAAAAATTATTCTAATTAATTACTCATCGACAATGCTCATCCTATATAACTACTGCTGTACAAACCTTTTCCTACTTATATATTGTCCATACTGTCTATACACACCACAAATGTACAGTGCATTCGGAAAGTATTCAGACCCCTTGACTTTTTCCACATTTTGTTACTTTACAGCCTAATACATCTAAAATGTATTAAATTGTTTTTTCCACACATCAATCTACACACAATACCCCATAATGACAAAAAAAACTGCAGGTTTTTAGATTTTTTTGCAAATTTATTGAAAATAAAAAACTGAAATATCACATTTACATAAGTATTCAGACCCTTTACTCAGTACTTTGTTGAAACGTTGTCCTGTTGGAAGGTGAACCTTCGACCCAGTCTGAGGTCCTGAGCGCTCTGGAGCAGGTCTTCATCAAGGATCTCTCCGTTCATCTTTCCCTCGATCCTGACTAGTTTCCTATTCCCTGCCGCTGAAAAACATCCCCACAGCATGATGCCACCACCATTCTTCACCGTAGGGATGGTACCAGGTTTCCTCCAGACGTGACGCTTGGTAATCAGGCCAAAGAGTTCGATTTGATTAATCAGTATACTGCATAAGAAATATTTCTATTTTATATACAGTATATGTTATAATTTTTTTGTCACATTCTGAGCTGAGAGAACACCGCATCACCAATGATGCTGGACATGCATGGCTGCTCCTATTGTGGAGCTGAACTACAAGTATAAAATGGTCATGGCCTGTGCCCCGCCTGCTTAGGCATTGGCCACCTGCGTGAGGTCCTTCCTGAGGCCCTGCATTAACTGCCTCATCCTGTCTGTGAAGGTGAGGGAAGCGCGACTAGCCAGAGTTGATGGCCTGGTTTTCGCCAGGACCCACCCAGGACCACCACTAGAGGGAAAGCCCATGAAATCGATGAAACCAGTGGAAAAGGAAAAAAAATAAAAGCCTCACTCGGAATGTCGATTCCCTATCCTCTCAGATAGAACAGATAAAATGCTTTTGTGTTCCTTCAAGCCCCCTGAGTCAGGGCCCTTTAGCACTCCCTCCAGCATGGGGGATGCAACAGAGGACTCAGATAGCTGTGAGGATGACCTGCTCTTCACTCAGGCATCCAACCCTGGATGATGACACGCCCAACATAGTGAAGGAGGTGCCAACCATTCAGTCTCAATACTAAAGATGGGTCAGAGGAGTCATTCCCGAGGCTGGCCTGTGTGCGGCCTTAGCTAAGATATAACTTGATGACCCTCAAGCCACAGCCCTTGCAGTTAACCTGTATTTAAGAAAGCCCAGACAGCTACACAGTTCAGTGTGCCACCATCACCGTCTTTCCTTACGGAGATTCAGAGATGCTGGGCCGACCCGCAGGTTCTCGTCCACCATGGCATTGAATAGTAGGATGCTATCTGCCATGCGCGACGCAAAACAAATACATAAGGTGGATGAATGCATAGCAGAGCTGATGCTCTTCGCAGGTGAAGCCCTGAAGAATGACGCCCGCTGCCCAGATGTTAGGGGCCTATGACACAGCGCAGCCCGCATTACCCGCAATGGAAACTCCATCTCAGTGCTCATGCTAGCAAAGAACAGGATGCTCGAGCCATAGCACGCAGACTTGGACCTCTGCAACCTGAATGACACATCTCTCCAAGTGTTTGCACTCATGACCAGAGTGCTAGGCAGACTGATATCCACCCTAGTTGTGACTCAGAGCCGGTCCTGACCTCCCTGGGGCCCTAAGCAAAATTCTGCTAAGGGGCACTCCTACCTGACCCGTGAGCCATGTAAACCATTTGCCATTGCCACACAGTCACACCTGACACCCCAGTGCTCCCACTACAATCCTCCCTCCTATAAAACAGTTTGCTCCATCTGTCGGTCTAAGAATAAGACCTATACAGAACAGAATGAGGTATAAACAAACAATATTTATTGAATATTATATTTTCTATAGAATCTTAAGATAAGTGAATATTAGCATTAACATAAATAAGAAATTGTAGAAAATATAAAATGTAGAAAATAATAAAATGATCTTCCTATTGAATTTCTTCAGTTTGTGTTGGAAAAAGAAGGGTTAATATCCAAGAGAAAAAAATATATTTGTAGTCTCTTGGTAGAAATAATCTAGCTGGGCTCAACGCTCATTGGCTGGGCCCTCAGGCTTTGAATAGAAGGCACCAGCCAACGTATCTATCTACCTATCTAATGAAAAGTTAAATCTTGTACAGACCGGGAGATCAAGTCCTGCACTGCCTGATTTGGTGCAATGAGGAAAGAGTTTTGAAAGGCATTTTCAAGTTAATAATTATGAGTGCTATACGTGAATAACCAGCTGTGAGCTGACAAAAAAGGAAACGCCAAACTTTCTTAATGCTGCCTTCTCAAATCTCAAGGAAAGCTATGGCCCTAATTTCCGCGGCTTAAAACAGAACTCACCGGCTGATCTGCTCCACTCCAGCAGAAGAGACTAATTGATAGTATGCACCAATTGTATCTGCTTACCTGTCTAGTTTTGACCATTCCAGTGTCCACTGCATCAGTAGAAAGAACATTTTCTACACTAAAAAGGATCAAGAAATATTCCAGGAACACCACTGGACAGGCCTGACTGTCAGCCCTGGCTTTGATCTTAATCGAAAAATAACTTATTTTGTATTTAAAATCAAAAGACAAGCTACATGAACCTGCCATTGCCCATTTCATAAAGAAGGACAGTAGAATGGACATTTTTAAATGATAATCATAATGGTGAGTGGACTTTGTTTACATCTACAGCTTGCTTTTTTTTTTGCTATCTCTTCATATCATTTTGAATACAATGTGTAAAATATTATTTGCGGTTAAAGTGAATGTATATATGGGCTCCCACATTACTGTAGTCAGCTGCTACAGACCACCCTCGGGTTCGGGAGATGCACTTAACTCTCTGATGTCCTGCACAAGCTAAATTACTCTGAATTCATTATTTGAGTAGATTTGAACTGGCACATGCTTACATCTGTATCGGACTCTTTTAAAGAACTGTGTGACACTGAATCTCACGCAATTAATTAATGCGCATAAAAGACCGACGCTATTGAACATTCGTCTAAGAATACCCCTCACATCGACTGGCATATTCTGTATTGATGTCAGTGATCACTGTGCAATTGCTTGTGTTAGAAATACAAAAATGACCAAAGACAAACAATTATATTTTTTAAATACATTTTAGACGTGAGCAAGCGTTCTTACATGATCTGTACCGTAATATTGAAAGAGTAAGTCAGATTCCCGATATTGACACTGCCTGGGACTATTTTTATTTAAATTTGTGTCCATTTGTGATTAGCATGCCCCTGTGAAGGAATTTAGAATCAGTGGAAGGGACGATCCCTGATTTTCAGATAACTTGGCAGAATTAATTAGAAAGATAAATGTGTATTGGGCTCAGACATACAAATGCTCCTGTTGACTGGGCCTGTTTCAGAGTGCAAAGAAACAAATGTACAGGATTGATCAGGAAGTCCAAATCAGATTTATATCTAAATGCAGTCACAGAGAACCTAACCAACCCTACTAAGTTCTGAAAGCTAATCAAATCAGTGTCAGGTTCTAATGTATCCTCTGGCCGTTTAATGATGGATTCTAATGAAGTGAAGGATAAAGCTGATATTGTATGTTTTATTTAACAAGCACTTCATAACTGCTGGTTCAGTTTGATAATAATGTAAGCTCTGTTACAGTAAACTATGATATAGGCCCTCATGTGAACCATTTTCACGTTGAGCCTGTTTCTTATGCTGAGGTCTATACAGCTCTGAAGGCAATAGACACTAAATAGTCTGCAGGTCCAAACAACCTGGATCCCTACCTCTTAAAGGTAGCAGCTGGTATTATTACTGAATCTGTGGCTTACATTTTCAACTTGAGTCTCATGACCAATTCCATTTGGAAATCAGCTTATGTTCTCCTACTGCTAAACGGTGGAGATCCCTCAGATGCTAATAACTATCGTCCTATCTCCAAACTCCATATCCTGGCCAAAATCTGTATTAACTGCACCTGTTTGAATTCGTTACCTGTATAAAAGACACCTGTCCACACACTCAATCAAACAGACTCCAACCTCTCCACAATGGCCAAGGCCAGAGAGCTGTGTAAGGACATCAGGGATAAAATTGTAGACCTGCACAAGGCTGGGATGGGCTACAGGACAATAGGCAAGCAGCTTGGTGAGAAGGCAACAACTGTTGGCGCAATTATTAGAAAATGGAAGAAGTTCAAGATGACGGTCAATCTCCCTCGATCTGGGGCACCATGCAAGATCTCAACTCGTGGGGCATCAATGATCATGAGGAAGGTGAGGGATCAGCCCAGAACTACACGGCAGGACATGGTCAATGACCTGAAGAGAGCTGGTACCACAGTCTCAAAGAAAACCATTAGTA
Source organism: Thymallus thymallus (assembly GCA_023634145.1). Lineage (NCBI taxonomy): Eukaryota > Metazoa > Chordata > Actinopteri > Salmoniformes > Salmonidae > Thymallus > Thymallus thymallus. The sequence continues at coordinate 15,036,289 of CM042382.1, forward strand.
ACACACTACGCCGTCATGGATTAAAATCCTGCAGCGCACGCAAGGTCCCCCTGCTCAAGCCAGCGCATGTCCAGGCCCGTCTGAAGTTTTCCAATGACCATCTGGATGATCCAGAGGAGGAATGTGAGAAGGTCATGTGGTCTGATGAGACAAAAATAGAGCTTTTTGGTCTAAACTCCACTCGCCGTGTTTGGAGGAAGAAGAAGGATGAGTACAACCCCAAGAACACCATCCCAACCGTGAAGCATGTAGTTGGAAACATCATTATTTGGGGATGCTTTTCTGCAAAGGGGACAGGACGACTGCACCGTATTGAGGGGAGGATGGATGGGGCCATGTATGGGGCCATGTATACTCCTTCCGTCAGTAAGAGCATTGAAGATGGGTCGTGGCTGGGTCTTCCAGCATGACAACGACCCGAAACACACAGCCAGGGCAACTAAGGAGTGGCTCCGTAAGAAGCATCTCAAGGTCCTGGAGTGGCCTAGCCAGTCTCCAGACCTGAACCCAATAGAAAATCTTTGGAGGGAGCTGAAAGTTCGTATTGCCCAGCGACAGCCCCAAAACCTGAAGGATCTGTATGGAGGAGTGGGCCAAAATCCCTGCTGCAGTGTGTGCAAACCTGGTCAAGAACTACAGGAAACGTATGATCTCTGTAATTGCAAACAAAGGTTTCTCTACCAAATATTAAGTTCTGCTTTTCTGATGTATCACATACTTATGTCATGCAATAAAATGCAAATTAATTACTTAAAAATCATACAATGTGATTTTCTGGATTTTTGTTTTAGATTCCGTCACTCACAGTTGAAGTGTACCTATGATAAAAATTACAGACTTCTACATGCTTTGTAAGTGGGAAAACCTGCAAAATCGGCAGTGTATCAAATACTTGTTCTCCCCACTGTATACATAGAAGCAATAGGCTTCTCTATGGCCAGAGCCTGACACAAACTGGTGTTGAATGTACAAAAAAACTAAATTCATGACCTTTACCAGAGCTCGCACTCAGCCAGAGAAGGTTAGCATTGTCACATCTGGTGGCTAATCCATTGAAAAAGTGTCATCTTACAAATACCTAAGTATGGTTGGTTGACAAGTTGTCCTTTAAAGTTCATGTGGATAATGTTGTGAGGAAGCTTAAATTGAAATTGGGTTTTAATTTCGCAATAAGGCTTGCTTCCCGCTTATGGCTAGAAAGAAGCTTGTTCAGACCACTTTTCACTGTGTAATTGATTATGGTGACTTGTTGTATATGCATGCAGCCTCCTCTGTCTTACAGAGACTGGACTCTGTTAATCATGCGTCCGTGCACTTTATTACAAATGCCAAGTCACTACATAAAACATGAAAACACAGAAACGACACAAAATAATTAATTCAAAGTGCTAAAGCTACACATTTAAAGTGAAAGTGCAATGTCCTGTATACTCGAGGGACCAACAGACTATCTATTATACAGCATATCTATATCTATCTGTTTAGATTTTCCTTTGAAGAAGTCTCTTTATCCTTGTCGGCTGCTGTGACTGAGTTCTGAGTGAAGGGGATGACAACTCTCCTGTAAAATGCTTTCAGGTTTTAGGAGGATGAGTTTTGTGTACAGGTTGGTGGATGATTCTTGATCTATACCAATTATCCTTCCCGCCGTCTAAATCTAGTGCTGAGGCTTGACTTGGTCTTGCACTGGCATGTGTCCGAACACGCATATCAGACCAAAGGACGGCAAACTCTGCAGGACAGATTTATAGAAAATGTCTATGATATGGCGGTCGAATGTGTGGGCTGCGTCAGAGGCTTGACAATTGTTTTTTTGTACAGTGTCAGTGAAAGTACACAGCCTTGAGGGGCTGCCGCATTAATCGTTCTAGATGTAGTTATGGCAGAGTTAAACTTCACTTGTTGAGTACGGTTCACAAGGAAACTATTAATCCACTTGATCAGTAGAGAGTTGACACCCAAATTCACCAGTTTATCCAACAGTAGGTGGGATTGGATGGTGTTAAACGCGCTACTAAAGTCAATGAATACCATTTTCACTAGGCTATTTGCTTTTTCTAAATGTTCATAGATATGGTTCAGCATGACCAGTAACACACCATCAACACCCCTGGAGAAACGGTAGGCGAATTGGTTTGAGTCTAATTGGGATGAGAGACCAGAGAGAATTTGTTTTTGAATACCTTTTTCAAAACATTTCATAGGTACAGATGTCAGTTCTACAGGGCATACAGTTCTACAGGGCATAAATCGTTCTTTTCTTTTGGCCTGTTGTTTTGAGGTACTGGGACAATCAGCGACTTCTTCCATAACTCTGGAATAATCCCACTGTTCAGTGACAGCTGGGACATCTTCTGGAACGGTAGTGCGAGCTGGTCTGCGCATGCCTTAAGAGCCCTGCTGTTCACGCCGTCTGGACCATATGATTTTCGTGGGTTGACACATTGAAATAGCATATACTGTATCATAGGCTTACTATGCTACAATATATGCTATTTTCAACGTGTCAACCCACGAAAATCATATGGTCCAGATGCGTTCATCCCTTTTATCCATGTGTATTTAATCAGGAGCGTATTCAGACTATAGAGTAAAAGGTGCTCTGAGGGCTCGTTACAAGGCATTCATTATAGTCACAGACTTGCATTATATAACATGCAATTTGTCATTCAAATTACCAGCTACCACCCATTGGGTAAAAACGGGTTGAATCAAAACAAACATTGTGATGATTTTGAATCAACGTGGAAAATTGATTGGATTTGCTAAAAGTCATCACCTTTTAACCTAAATCCCATGACGGTGGCATTTTTTGTTGATTTTGTTGATTTTGTTGATTGGTAATTCCTCGTCCTGGTAAAGTTGTCAGCTGACAAATAAAACCAGAAAATGTCCTGATGAAAATGTAGGTTCTTTCAATCACATTTATCTCTCTACTCCGCCTGTCTGCCTCCCTTTCTATCTGTCTTGACTTGAACTTTCGCTAGTAAAGTGCAACATTGTATCAAATCAATCAACTGGGTGGGTCCAGCCCAATGACTGTATGTATGAAGGTCCGGCCCAAAGCTGTAGCTAGCAAACTTGCAACAGTGTGTCAACTAGCCTATTTAAGGCCCTCAGAGTTTCCATTGCCAGTGAGCTCTGGACAGACACAGCTGTTTTTATGCAAACGTTAAGAGGACAGAGGAACCAGACACATGCTCATGCTCACATGGAACGCTCCAAACAAAATACAATGAAAACATTTACAAAACCCGTAAATTATGGTATGAAATTAACCAAAACTTTCTCATAAATGTAGCAGATTGTGAACTCTGAAAATGAGAAAAGTAAATGACTGTAGGCCTAATTAATCCATGCATTAACAGGAATGGATGTAACCAAATGACGGGGATTAACGGTAAATTTCCTACTGGTGACATACTGTATGTAATGGGGAATTTATCAAAATAAACAAAGGGCAAAGAATTAACACAATAAAACAATGAATGCACAATAATTGTTGGGAGACAGCTCAATGCATTCTGGAGAGCTGAGCGCATTCTGGAGAGAGATGCACCCATATCTTCATCACACACCCCTCCCATTCTTCTAGTCTCAACATTTCAAAGGGTACTCAAGACACATTATCTTCACACATTTCAGATGCATTGCCAAATCTCAATAATCAGGTAGGTCTATTCCGACACACGCTGTTCACATTGCGGTCTTCCCAACTCGGCATACAGGCCTACACGCTTGTGATTTTAATCAATCCACTGCTTTTAAATAATCTAATGATCCTCTGTGGCCATCATGCTCTCTGGTGAAGTATTTTGAATTATTACATTTTTTTCTGTAAGACATGAGTAATTATATAATTTTGCCAAATTTATTTCAATTTACTTTTGGCTGCAGTGACTACTGTTACAGAATCTTGTCCTATGGTTAGGCTACTCCTCACATTAGGAGTTGTATTTTATTGTAAGCCTGCAAATACTTTATTATGAAGAAGATTTTTTTCAACCCCCCACACTCAAAACATCTTCCCACAGCAAGTAAAGTTTACCCTACATAAGAATACTGTTCCAATGTAGTTATTGACCAAGAAAGCTATCAGAAAACCTGTTGGTAATATCGCTATCTTACTACTAAATTTGTTCAAACATATCAGTTGCCACTGACAACCTCACATGACAGGCTGCTTGGAAATCACTTGTGTCAATCACTCTGAAATTGTGTTTTGTTATTTCCTGTCATTGTGGTACAAAGGTCGGGCCTATATGTGACACAAACTGAGATCAAAGACACTGGATTCCCTCTTTTTTCTCCGTCTTTTTCTCAGAAAATGGAATTGAATATTTCATTTGATTAAGCCAAGTCAGTAACCTACTTAGAATGTGATCACGCAGACATATCACGCTGAGTCTGCTCTTCATACGTGTATTATTAACATACACTTGATGAAAATTAAAATATATGTTTTGCTGTTCACACACAAGCACACAGTAAATGTCATTAAAATACATTTTGAGAGGAGTACAGTTTTCTAGTTAGTGTTTTCTTTCCTTTAACTGCTTGAAACTTTACTTCCTAGCCTTCAGTAAATATGGCAAAGATCTCTTTTGAAGCACTATCTTGAAAATGAGTGTGACTTGACAGTGGAAAGTTACACGCTCATATTCAAACCCTTACAGCATCAAGCAACCACATACATACATACCTTCAAGAAATGTTGAGACAGAGTGTAATAGAAACACAAGTACAATTCATCTGTAACAGAAGCAATGGCACACAATTGATCATTGTGTTTAAAGATATAAAAGATGTAGAGAAAGATAATAGCCTTTATCGACAAAGTAATAACCAGGAATGTCTAAGGTACATGGACCCATAACTGTGTGTTATCCTATTCCACTGTGTTCACCAAGGCCTGCCTGAACTGTTCTAGACCTAGAACAATGTATCACTGTCCAGCCTGAGGGCAATTCCACCCACTCACCTGTAATTCCTTCATACAGGCTCACTCACAGCAACAAACAGTGAGGGACACAAGGAGCATGTGCAATCTGCTGGAGGTCAGATAGAGTCAGGTAAGTATCCAAGTCCAAGGCTCCGGGGGTGGAGGAAATACAAAACAATGCATACTAGAAGTCCTAACATTTGAAGCAGACATTATTGTCTGTCTAACATGGTTGGTTGTAACAATAAATTAGAAATATATAACTCATCTGATCAAATTTCTGATGAGGAAGAAGTACCTGTAGATCATATTATCATATTATTATTATTTTTACATTCTAGTTGTTCCCATGTTTAATGTTAAATGTGAAAATATATACCTTTATGTAAACCATCAGAAGCTCAGCCTCCTTGCTCACCCTTTAAAATACTATCCATTGGCTTGCATCAGACCATGACTGACAGCATACCAGGGACTCACTCATCTTCAGGTTCAGTTACCTCATTACCCCTCTTCACAACCTCTCTGCCTCGTCAAACCCACTCAGCATCACGTCCTCTGGGGCAGAACTGTCTACATGACTGTAAGTTAAAGACGGAAGCTATGCAGATACTTACTGTATCATAAATTCTATGTATCAACTCTTTGAATAGTTACAAAATGGTCTCATTAGAATGGGCTGAAATAGTGACATTTAACCATTGTAGTTATACTTCTTATATGTCACACATGTCACACATTGTCGCATACAGAGACATTACTTACAATTAAATCCAGCCTGGGTGGACACTCCTGTCCCGCCTTTGGTATGAGATTCACCCAGAACCGGAGTCCCATGCAGAGTGACAGTTCCCTGTCAGACGAGGTTATTCCAGCTGGTGGTTCATACGAGGACCCTGCTGTTCTGTTTCCCCCTGACCTTTAGCAAACTGCCTCTCTCAGACAGCATCTCTCTACCCAGCATCGGGAGTAGCCAGGACTGCAGGATGAAGGATGATACACTGGCTCTGTTATTGACTGAGCCTTGTCACACCCTAACGGCAACTGAATGGATCCATGGTTATAATCAATAGATGATACTTACCACCAATGTTAATGTTGGGTCATGTACAGTTGTACAAACCTGTGAAGGGTAAACGGAGCGCTGATGGAGCGTCATTCCTTTTTATTTTGGAGTTGTTCTCACGAAGCACAAAATAACAGAAAAGGAGATGACTGAAACTAAATACAAAACACTAAACAAGCAAAGTAACTCACGTGCTGTTATCACAAGGCAGACACGAACAATGATCCACACACAGGTGGCTGTGTGTGGAGTCTAAATACTATCCCCAATCAGAGACAACGCTATACAGCTGTCTCTGATTGGGGATGATAATCTCCCTAATAATGTGTGAGAGCCTGGTTGTGTGCCTCTCTCCTCCCCTAGGTGGGAGTAAGAGGCCTTACCACAACCAAGCCCTCACAGTACCCCCCCCCTAAGGTGCGGACTCCCGACCGCACACATACAATCCCCCCTCTCCTGAAAAGAAAAAATGTCCAAAACTAGGGGGGACATGGCGGGGTACTGAGGTGGTTGCTGGTGGGGGCTCCAGTTCCGGTTCCGGGCGTGGCACAGGCTGTGAGAGTAGCTTTCCTCCTACCTCTCCGTTGCACGCCCGGTCCGGTCCGGACCCCGGCGCGGTGGTTCCCCCCTCAGTACTCCCGCCATTCACCAAGTCCTGTCTGGACCCTGGTGCGGGAGCCCTCGACCCTGGAGAGGGGCTGACAACCGGCCCCGGACTGGGCACCGGTGGAGCGGACTGCTCCTTCACTGGAGCGACGTAGACGACCGGCCCCGGACTGGGCACCAGTGGAGCGGACTGCTCCGGCACTGGAGCGGCGCAGACGACCGGCCCCGGACTGGGCACCGGTGGAGCGGACTGCTCCGGCACTGGAGCGACGTAGACGACCGGCCCCGGACTGGGCACCGGTGGAGCGGACTGCTCCGTCAATGGAGCGACGTAGACGACCGGCCCCGGACTGGGCACCGGTGGAGCGGACTGCTCCGGCACTGGAGCGAAGCAGACGACCGGCCCTGGACTGGGCACCGGTGGAGGAGGCTCCAGGCCTTGAGCTGTGGCTGGAGGCTCCGGGACGCTGACCTTCGCTGGAGGTGGCGGAACGCTGACCTTCGCTGGAGGTGGCGTGGCACTGACCTTCGCTGGAGGTGGCGTGGCGCTGACCTTCGCTGGAGGTGGCGTGGCGCTGACCTTCGCTGGAGGTGGCGTGGCGCTGACCTTCGCTGGAGGTGGCGTGGCGCTGACCTTCGCTGGAGGTGGCGTGGCGCTGACCTTCGCTGGAGGTGGCGTGGCGCTGACCTTCGCTGGAGGTGGCGTGGCGCTGACCTTCGCTGGAGGTGGCGTGGCGCTGACCTTCGCTGGAGGTGGCGTGGCGCTGACCTTCATTGGAGGCCTCGGGCTGCTGACCTTTACTGGAGGCCTCGGGCTGCTGACCTTCACTGGAGGCCTCGGGCTGCTGACCTTCACTGGAGGCCTCGGGCTGCTGACCTTCACTGGAGGCCTCGGGCTGCTGACCTTCACTGGAGGCTTCGGGCTGCTGACCTTCACTGGAGGCCTCGGGCTGCTGACCTTCACTGGAGGCCTCGGGCTGCTGACCTTCACTGGAGGCCTCGGGCTGCTGACCCTCACTGGAGGCCTCGGGCTGCTGACCTTCTCCGGAGGTCTCGGGCTGCTGACCTTCTCCGGAGGTCTCGGGCTGCTGACCTTCACAGGAGGCCTCAGGCTGCTGACCTTTACAGGAGGCCTCGGGCTACTGACCGTCACAGGAGGCCTTGGGCTGCTGACCTTCTCCGGAGACCTCAGGCTGGATGCCGTGCCCACCCTGGGCACCGACGCAGAGGTGGTCTTCAGCCCTGTAGCTGGTCTGGCTGTCGGCCCCAGACTGGGCACCGACACGCTATGAAGCTCCTGCTCCACAGCGGGACTGAACGTCGTGCCCACCCTGGGCACCGACGCAGAGATGGTCTTCAGCCCTGCAGCTGGTCTGGCTGTCGGCCCCAGACTGGGCACTGACACGCTATGGAGCTCCTGCTCCACAGCGGGACTGAACGTCGTGCCCACCCTGGGCACCGACGCAGAGATGGTTTCCAGCCCTCTGGTTGGGCTGGCTGTCGGCCCCACACTGGGCACCGACGTGCTATGGAGCTCCTGCTCCACAGCGGGGCTGAACGTCGTGCCCACCCCGGGCATCGACGCAGAGAGGGTTTCCAGCCCTCTTGTTGGGCTGGCTGTCGGCCCCACACTGGGCACCGACGTGCTATGGAGCTCCTGCTCCACAGCGGGGCTGAACGTCGTGCCCACCCTGGGCACCGACGCAGAGAGGGTTTCCAGCCCTGTGGTTGGGCTGGCTGTCGGCCCCAGACTGGGCACCGACACGCTATGGAGCTCCTGCTCCACAGCGGGGCTGAACGTCGTGCCCACCCTGGGCACCGACACAGAGAGGGTTTCCAGCCCTGTGGTTGGGCTGGCTGTCGGCCCCAGACTGGGCACCGACACGCTATGAAGCTCCTGCTCCACAGCGGGGCTGAACGTCGTGCCCACCCTGGGCACCGACACAGAGAGGGTTTCCAGCCCTGTGGTTGGGCTGGCTGTCGGCCCCAGACCTGGCACCGACACGCTATGGAGCTCCTGCTCCACAGCGGGGCTGAACGTCGTGCCCACTCTGGGCACCGACGCAGAGATGGTCTCCAACCACAGAGCTGTGCTGGCGACCGTCGTTGTAGCCTCCGTGCGAGGAGTAGGCACGGGGCGTACAGGACTGGGGAAATGCACCAGTGATCTGATGCGAGGCGCTGGCACGGGTCGCGCCGGGCTGGGGAAACGCACTGTTGGGTTGTTGCGTTTAGCTGGCACGGGTTGCGCCGGGCTGGGGAAACGCACTGTTGGGTTGTTGCGTTTAGCTGGCACGGGTCGCGCCGGGCTGGGAAAACGCACCGTTTGGCTGGTGCGCGGAGCAGGCGCGGGCCGTACCGGGCTGGGGAAACGCACCGTTGGCTGGGTGCGTTTAGCTGGTACGGGTCGCACCGGGCTAGTGTTGCGCACCGATGGTTTGGTGCGCTGAGTCGGTCTCCTCCTCCTCCGACTCTGGACCGGCGCTGGAGGCACCGGACTGGGAACTGGCGCTGGAGCACGACTGTCCCTGTCGTGCCTACTCCACCGCCAATCGCCATCCTGTGAGGGTTCTTTCGGGAACCCCCACGAGTGAGGGAACAGAAGCACATCGTCGTCGTCTTCCTCCGACTCCTCTATGTACTCCCGCTCCCATGGCTGTAGGGGCTCCTCCTGGAACCCCCACGAGTGCAGTGGTCGGGGCTCTTCTCCCTCGATCCCCGACCACCCCCATAGCCCCCCCCCAAAATCAGTTTGAGGGGTTTTCTGGGCTCCAGGCTGGTCCTCAACTCTAGCCCGGTGACGTGTCCTCCGTCTCCGGCGCCTAGGCTGCTCCGGACCCCAGCCTTCCTCCACCGAGCGATAATAAGAGTGTTCCTCCTCGGTAATTTTTCCCATACCGAGGAGGATATCTCCTAAAGTTATCCCCCGTTGCGTCCCAGGGTGGTGGATCATTCTGTCACGATGCGGAATAATGGGACGATAAACGGAGCGCTGATGGAGCGTCATTCCTTTTTATTTTGGAGTTGTTCTCACGAAGCACAAAATAACAGAAAAGGAGATGACTGAAACTAAATACAAAACACTAAACAAGCAAAGTAACTCACGTGCTGTTATCACAAGGCAGACACGAACAATGATCCACACACAGGTGGCTGTGTGTGGAGTCTAAATACTATCCCCAATCAGAGACAACGCTATACAGCTGTCTCTGATTGGGGATGATAATCTCCCTAATAATGTGTGAGAGCCTGGTTGTGTGCCTCTCTCCTCCCCTAGGTGGGAGTAAGAGGCCTTACCACAACCAAGCCCTCACAGCTGTAAACAGAATGTAAAATAGAGTGTGTGTACTGTACATTAGGAAGACCATCTGGTTGACACATTGATCTTCGTAAAACAACATTAGCATTCAATAAGCGTAGGAGAATTCAACGTGTTTGGGTTATATGTATATATGTTCTTTTTCATAACATTTCTTACTTGTACCCTACAGATGAATGTTTTTGGATGTACTCTTACTCCCACATAGGATTTAGATGTGACAAAAACTCTGCTAAATCAATGTCCTTAATTGATGCAGACCTTGTCCACCTCTTTCAGTAATAATCCTTGTTGCCATGGCATCACCATGGTAACCCCCTGAAAGTTGCATTACCTGAAAGTTACTAAGAGTGCTGTTTATAGAAGATGAGAGAAACTTGTCTTTTCATACTATATCTTCTTTAGTCACCACCCACCTGCAGACGCTGATAGACTTCTCGGGGAGAGTGAAATGAACAATGTTGCAAAGAACAGTAAAACGGCGAGAAAAAGACTGTGAAAAGCATTGATTGTCAGGCAATCCCATCCTGATGTCTGGAATTAAATACCTGTCACTCAGATCTTTCATAGAAAACACAGCCCATGACTGTATGTGGTGATAGACTGGGGATAGAGCTGACACTAAAGACTGTATCACTCCCAATGCAGTGTAGTCAGAACTGAATCTCATAGTTGGCTATAACAGGGTTCTGTTAGGACAGCCATAGTTCAGAGGAATTTGTGTTACTCCTCGTCTCTCCGTCCCTAAATGTTTCTTCAATTTTCGTTGCACGGTAGCACAGGCATAAGGGGAAAACACTCACCATCCTTGAGCGTGACTAGGCTTGTCTGTTCACCGCCCTGGAATCAACACTAATTATCAAGCTGCAATTTCAAAGCTGGGGACGCTGTATTAATAAGACAAGGAGCTGCACCTCCTGGAGTGGCATCACCATCAATTATTCATTGGCTTGTTGATAATCCCCCAAAGACAACAAGGAAGAAGCAAAGAAGTCTCGGGTGTGGGAGAGGCGGCCGTGTTTGTTTGTTTCACTGACTTGAAGAGGAAGGAAAACATCACAGTGGTAATGAATGAATGGGTACGGCTGGATGGAAGCCGTGATCATAACCTTGCTCGACCAAGGCGATTGATTGGTTCAACTGATTCGAAGTTCCACACAGTGTCATGGGCACTGGCTCAACATGTTTGTGATCTCATAGAGGCATTCTGGACTAGTCTCGCTTACCAGACTCATGGCACGCCACAGCAGCTGTGGGAAGAGACTATTCTGGAGAGGTGTGTGCTGACATAATACTGCATCCAAAAGTGAGGACAGCCCTGAGCATTTGATGAACTCTCTGATATGTTAATAGTTGCAGCTGTAGCTATGGAGGCCTCTTGTGAGGATTGATTGACATGACTCTACATGATTGATACCCCACTGCTATCCCTCCTTTCCACCAAAATTGCTATAGCATGAACAAACTGAAAAACATAATTTACAATTTGTGTTTTATCTAATATTTTAATTTCCCACAACACCAAAATGATGTTGCTCCAATTAGCTCAAGAGATCACTTCTGAGGAGAAATCTTGATGAAAGATGTTTACAGGCTGGATCTGAAGTATTTTAACCATATTGAAACTAGCCTCTTGCATTTCATAAGGGCTTTTTGGCTGCCTGCAATCAAATGCTTTGTTCTTGGTAAATGAGAGTATCTCTAAGTGTCTGCTTTCTTTCATCCAGAGTGATCCTTAATCAGAGAGACTATGGTACTCTCACAATAAAGTGTGTGTGTGTGCGTACTTGTGTGTGTACATGTATACATATCTAAATGTGGGCTCTATTTTAGGCTGGCGTTAAGGCGGCGCAAGTGTCAAACACACACTATTTTGCAATTTTGTCTCGTAAAAACTTATATGTACTGTATCTTTCAGTTTAGATGTGTGTATAGTATCCACATTATGAAGGCTCTTAGTTGTCAGACAAAAAAAATTTCTGACAACTGAGCGACTTTCTAATATTGATGCAGTATGTGTGTACGTGTTGGATACTTTGACTATGTGTGCTGTGTTGTGTACATGGCTGTTCCATCCCACGGCCCAACAGAAGGAGACTTCACTGAACAACAGCTGGGGCACTGACATCATCATCTAATTTCTCAGTGGCCGGGTTGTGTTCATTGTTCTGTGCACTTTGTTTTCATTGTTCTCGTTCTGTATTCAGATTTCCCTGTTGTTCATTGTTCAAGTATTTGTTCTGTATTTTATGTAGGTACTGTAGACAGTGCCATTTGCTTCTCTGGTCAGCTGTTTAGGCAGTGTGCCGATTGCTTTGAATTTGATGTCGGCATTTGAACTCAGCCTTGTAATCCTTGTTGTAATCTGATAGTCAGGGGATGATTTAATTGTGAATTGGGAGTTGGGGATCCCTCCTTTTCGGTAACCATTCAAAACCAAAATCTGTTTTATTGCTATTAAAATATAGGTTGTGATAGCTGTAAGCCTAATTGTTATTTTCATTTATTCGCCCAGCAGGCTAGTGCAATGTTGGTTTCATGTAGGACTATTGGTATGAAAAGCTATTTAAGTATTTCTCTTCCATCGACCTGTATAGTATAGTTAAACATGCACCATCCACCATTGTATAGTGTACATATTCAGCCATCCACCCTTACTATGCAATGTTTTTTAATAGCTTTTTTGCACTCCAGACTTTGTGTAATTTTATACTTTTTCATACTGTCGCTCTATGTATCATGTATCGTGTATCTGTCTTTTGTGTATTTTCGTTCTGGCATTTTGCACCTGCCCTGTGTTTTTTCGTAGCTGCTTGACAAATAGATTTTCCCTCAGGGATCAATAAAGTATCTATCTGTCTGTCTGTCTGTCTGTCTGTCTGTCTGTCTGTCTGTCTGTCTGTGTATTTATACCTGTGTTTTCTGTTGGTCTGTTGCCAGTTCGTCTTGTCTCACCAAGTCTTTCCAGCGTATTTCCCCGTTTTCCAGTATCTCTAGTTGCTGTTTTCTAGTCCTTCCAGTTCTGCCATTCTGCCTGCCCTGACCCTGAGCCTGCCTGCCACTCTGTCACTTATTCGTGCTGCCTTGGATTACTGACCTCTGCCTGCCTTTGACCTGCTGTTTGCCTGCCCCCTGTTTTGTAATAAACATCTGAGATTCAAACTGACTGCCTCCTGTGTGTGCATCTGGGTCTTATCTTGAGTCGTGTTAGCTTCATATAGCCTATAGCAGTGGGTGGCCAAACTTTTTCATATGAGTGACAATTTACAAATGATCCTACAATTTGAGATTGTGTAGGCTACTCAACTGTGTCCCAAAAATATCTTACTGCCCACAAACTGCATAGCCTAATTCTAACTGGCTACTAGACAGAGACGCTGTCCATTCAGTCACACGTCACGGAGCTCCACGGAGCTCCACTATGCCACCTGTATTGAGGCACTGTCCATTCAGCGGTACTGAATCACGGGCTCTTAAACTGTAGATTTCAAATCAAATCAAATGACATTTTATTTGTCACATGCACAGAATACAACAGGTGTAGACCTTACCGTGAAAAGCTTACTTACAAGCCCTTAACCAACAACGCAGTTTTAAGGAAATGGAGTAAAAGATAAATAAAAAAATTAAGTAACACAATAAAATAACAATGACGAGGCTATATACAGGGGGTACCGGTACCAAGTCAATGTGTGGGGTACAGGTAAGTCAAGGTAATTTGAAAATGTCGCTAGGGGTAAAGTGACTATGCATGGATAATAAACAGCGGTCGATAATTCCACGGTCGGGTTTGTTTGTCTTCATGCGTCCTTGTCGATTGTAGGTAATTCCTAAGATTTACACTAACGTTCAAAAGTTTGGGGTCACTGAGAAATGAACATAAAATTTATCAGAAATACAGTATAAACATGGTTAATGTTGTAAATTACTATTGTAGCTGGAAACGGCTGATTTTTTATGGAATATCTACATAGGCGTACAGAGGCCCATTATCAGCAACCATCACTCCTGTGTTCCAAAGGCATGTTGTGTTAGCTAATCCAAGTTTATCATTTTAAAAGGTTAATTGATCATTAGAAAACCCTTTTGCAATTATGTTTGCACAGCTGAAAAATGTTGTGCTGATTAAAGAAGCAATAAAACTGGCCTTCTTTAGACTAGTTGAGTATCTGGAGCATCAGCATTTGTCGGTTCGATTACAGGCTCAAAATGGCCAGAAACAAAAATGATATTCTTGTTCTGAGAAATGAAGCAGTTGAATGAGAAGTTGCCAAGAAACTGAAGATCTCGTACAACCACAGCAGCGGGAAGTTTAGCTGAACTGAAGCCACTGCCCCCCCACCCCACCCAGTACCCCCACCCCCAAACTTCCCGCTGCTATGGTTCTATGATTATTGTTCTATGTAGGCTAATAATGTGCTGGTGTTCAGTGTGAACTATTCTGTGTTTTGTATTCAGTGTTCTATGTGCCAAGTCCTGTCTTTAATGTAGTATGTTCTTCAAATTAGACAATGAGTGGTTTGGAAGAAATCAGTGGCTAACTGCAAGCATTGCAATGCAATCACTAGCCTGATATTCAGTGGAGTGGGTGTGTGGTCCCAAAACATTTAAGGGTCTCTTTTCCAAGCTTAAAATTATAAACATTCAACTGTTAACTTGGAACTGGGAAATCTGACTTCAGTGAGTTCAAGACAATTCAGAGAATGCCAGACTTTGATGACAAAATGTTCCCATGAAGGACCGCTGTGCCACCTTCCTGTTCAAGTGAGTACAGCACAACAAGGTGAGTCCAAAAATGTCTTATATGCTGCTGCATAACTGATGTAATATGCCAGTGAGCTATGTATACTGTAGCTAAGAAAGTAATACTAAGTGTATGTTGTGTAATAAGCTGTTAGTAGCCCATGTCTATTTTGCCCTCTTAATTTCACCTACTGTTCTAACTTGGTGGTGCACATGTAGCCTATAATCTGTTTTAGAGAAATGTAATCATTGAATATTGTAAGAGCTTTCATTGTCTGCTTATATGCCCCCTTTATTTATCCCATGATTCTTACTTGGTGTACAGGGAGAACACTGTAAGAATGGCCCATGTACTGAATTCTGTCGCTGTACATTTCAAAAGTGCTGAACAAATAGTTATATTGACTCCGTCCTAGCTCGCTCATTAATGTCTTAATGCCTCTTATTCGCTTGTCGTTCCCTTATGCCATAGTTTGTACATCTCAATTGTCAGTAGAAACCACATTTGTTTAAGAAAGTCAGTCATATCAGTTATATTTTTTTTAAAGGCAGTAAATGAGGCTGATTGAACTGTTTCGCTGCCAGACAAGGCTCCGCTGACAGCCATGTGTAGCAGTGGTAAGGTGTTTGGACTGCTGTTGGGGCTCTGCTGTTTGGACAGCTTTATGTAGGCCCTAACAGTTTGTGGGCACCGTTTGTCACCGTTATAGTGCAAGATTTACATGCTGGAAATCGCCACTGATACTTAAGTATCAGAAGTAAATGTAATTGCTAAAATATACTTAAGTATCTAAAGAAAAAGTATAAATAATTTTAAATTCTGTATATTAAGCAAACCAGATAGCACAATTTTCTTGTTTTTTTTATTTACTGATAGCAAGGGGCACGCTTCAACATTAACAAACTAAGCATGTCTTTAGTGAGTCTGCTAGGTCAGAGGCAGTAGGGATGACCAGGGATGTTCTCTTGATAAGTGTGTCAATTAGACAATTTTCCTTTCCTACTAAGCATTGAAAATATAACAAGTACTTTTAGGTGTCAGTGAAAATGTATGGAGTAAAAAGTACATAATTACATACATAATTTTTTCATTAGGAATGTAGTGAAGTAAAAGTAAAAGTTGTCAAAATATAAATAGTAAAGTAAGTACAGTACAGATCAACCAAAAAACTACTTAAGTAGTACTTTCAAGTATTTTTACACCACTGTTCAGCATAACGTTTCCTACAGATTTCCTCATGGTTCTATTTAAAGTAATGTCAGGGGTGGACTGTTAAAAGAATTCGGCCCTGGCGTTTTATCCACACCAGCCCACATCACTGTGTGTGCCACCAACTCACCATCAGACCCAAATCATGAGTAATCATCTTATAAAGTAATTCATAGTACTACTGAGGTATTCAAGAAATACTTTGTTTCATCTAACACATCCAAGCAGGAATGCATGACTAAAGTTATTTTGTACAACCTAAATTCAATGATTGTCATGAATTTTGGGTTGGCAATTAGACTATAGTTTTTAATATCAAAATAGGACTCCAGAATATTTTTAGTTTTGCCCTAACTATAATAGGATAATTACTTTGGGGTTCAACACCTGAGGAAGTGTAGACTCAAAACAGCAGGCCACAGTGAAACAGGCACAGGGGCAGGGCCCCCACTTTCATTAAAGGAATCATGAGGACAATAGACTTTACTGTTTGACCAAAACATGGGTTTAGCCACCCAAAATAAATGTATGCTTTGAGTGAGGTGACAATGTAGAATGGGCAGCAGGTATTCTAGTGGTTAAGAGCATTGGACCAGTAACCACAAGGTCGCTGGTTTGAATCCCCAAGCTGGACAAATCTGTTCTGCCTTTGAGCAAGGCAGTTAACCCCCAACAACTGATCCCCAGGTGGTTTGATTAAGGAGCCCCCTGCACCTCTCTGGTTAAGAGGGCTTGTGTTAAATGCAGAAGATGCATTCAGTTGTGCAACTGACTAGGTATCCCTCTTTCTATGTTCATAGTCACCCTTTTTGTTTTTTACGATCCACGATCTCGGCTGTCTAACTGATAACAGGATCGGAGCAGGTCTCTAGACTGATTTTCCAGGATGACCATTGCTCACTGATCACCCAGGCCCATTATAGATTAGTGTAACAGAGAAATTGTGCAAAAATCTTAAAACAAAAATCTTAACAGGCCTATTGGCCTCTGGCCATGTCACCTCGTTTTTTCATTTTATATATAAAAAACACGTGTGTGTGTCAATTTCGACCATTTCGACTATCCCATCTGGCATTTGACAGAATTGCCAGATGGCCAATCCTCGTCTGAGCTGAGTAATATTCTCACATTGTTCAGAAAATGTTAAGAAACAACGTTCTTCTGTGGGAATTTCAGTACTTCAGCATGTTTTCTGCAGATGTCCTCATGGTTCTATTTAAAGTCATGTCCTCAGAACATTAAGCAAACTTTCTATAATAAACACAAACAATTGGCCACGCCTGATCTTAATGAGTGCTTGTTTTCTTTGAAATGGGGTTTGTTTGAATAGACTAAAATTAACAACTTTGCATGAGTAAAAAAACATGGCATGCTAGCTCCATCCTGGTGGCGAAGTGGACTCATGGACAGAGATCAGAAGACTATAGGTTTGAATCTCACTGATGCCGTGTCACACTAAAAAATGAATATGTTTGTATGATTAATGTCTAAGCAAATTAATTTATATTTGTGCTTGGAATTAAAAACAGTTAAACTTTGCAGTGTTATTGAAACATGTTCTCAGAAAGTTATTTAATTACCTGTTCTCAGAACCTCCCTGCAACCACAAAATTAAAGCTGCACTATGCAGAAACCGCTCCGCCATATCCTGGTTGCAAAAATTGTAATAGTTTGCCTAATTTGAGTTTATGTGACAAAACATGCAAGTATAGTGTAGAGAATCATTGTACCATTTAAACCACTGTGAAATATATTTTCCATAAACAAAAATATTGTATTTTCAGCTGTTTGAAAATTGTGTACAAAACCTAAAGTAAAAGACACAAAAACAAAACTTAAGAACAGGAAGCATAGAAATAGCACACATACAACAGATCTACCAGTTCTTAGACTTGGATTTTTGTTTTTAGAATGTTTAAAAAACTTTCTCTGCCAGGTCATCTCATTAGTTACAATGACTAAGCCTATTGTTAAAACGAAACACTAACATGAAAAAAGAACCACCAACTGAGCCACGGTGAACTTGGTGAACTCCCTTACATTATAAGGCTTATTATGGCCTCTATAGGAAGTTGTCAGTTGTCAGACAAAACTCCCTAAGTGGACTTAAAACATTTAAAATGTATTTGAGTGTATTATATTGATTGCTAACTAAAATATACTATGTTATTTGCAAATTAATGCAAATATTTCTGCTTTCCTAAGGTAAATAAGGAAAAGAGCAGGATGTTTTTTCTGAGTGGGTACTTATTGTTATTGCAATGCCCCCACCTATTGGATAAAAGCTGTTAGTACAAATTTGATTTGATTTGCATTTGGTAGGACAGTTGTGGAGCTCCAAATGCAGATAAACATACATTTTGCATGAAATGACACAGGTCTTCAATACCTGATATTATGTCTAGAAACTCAATATTTTGGGATATTATGATATTCATTTTAAGGGTGATTTACACCTCAGGAATGTTTTTCAAATCATGTGATGTCATGCATTGTGAAATATTTAAAGATCATTGATGACTAACAATACGACAATAGTTTTCAAAATCAAAATAAATTAAAATGAAACAATCCGGAGTCCTTTTGTTTACTACAGATCAAGAAGCGCGCTACAATATTATGATCTAATCCAATGCAAAATGTATAAGCTAATGAATCTTGAGCTTTCTATGAGTTTCATCATCACCTCTTGTCCTCTTTGATTTTTTTCACCGACCTTTTTTTAATTTCAAAGCTGACAGGAGCTCGACACTTCACAGGAATAGTAGAGTAGAGGAGACCTACAGTATAAGGTTGAAATGCACCATTAAATTCAAATAAATATAACATGACTGAGGATAGACATAAATTCTCCACAAATATTAAAGGTTGGTATACATGATTCATGCTAAGTTTCTTTTAACGTTGTATTTTAAATAATGTATATATTTCTTTTTTTTGACATTTTCAAAACAAAAATAGGTACATCACTGAGGGTGAGAGAGCCTACTCCTGAATGCTGAGTACCAATTTGATTATACTATAATGGAAACAAGCCCTCAGTGGATTTAGGACAATGATTATAACACCAGTAGAGGAATCCACTTTCACAAAAAAAGATAAGGAAGATCATATATTTTTTTAAACCAACTCCAAAGGGTCTATAAACCCATTGGGTGAATGAGTGACTCTAATGAGAGAGGAATTAGAGAGGCTTTGTCAGGCGGCTGACTTTCCCATCTCCAGCTGTCTTAGGCCTCTCCATCCAGCACCGACAGATACAGCCCAGGACTGGCTTCCTCTCACAGAGGAACAGGGCACACATGTGCTCCGCTGAAACAGCTCCACTTAAACAGCTCCAATCTACTCGTAATTAGGACATTTTAAGAGGTATGAAGTGAACTCCACGACTTTTGCTACATGAACCCTAAAATGTCACTTTGAAGCTCAGTAAGTCTAAGGCTGCATTTACACAGGCAGCCCAATTCTGATCTTTTGCCCAATCATTGAATACTACCTCCATTTCGATAGCCGTATATACAATAATTGATCATCATTAATTTGGTACTGAGGCCATACTTATCCTATATGACATTACTGATTAATCTGAGATCCAGTGTCCATCCAGCCTTTCTATAAATGCCGCAGACTGATCGTTGAAGATGATGTTGACTCAGTGTTTGTGTCTCTATTTTTGTGATTTATCCAAAAGGTGTCACTGTTGTCCTGGGAGTTTCTTGATGCTTCTGCATGTCATGCCATAATAATATTTTCAAAATAATCCACTTTTTTGCCTACATCAAATCAAATGTTATTTTCAAATCAAATGTTATTGGTCACATACATGTGTTTAGCAGATGTTATTGCGGGCGTAGCGAAATGCTTGTAAAAAAAAAATTGTACGTAAAATAATTAAACACTGCAGAGTTTCCTAAGAGCTAGCTAATTGACGATGTATTTCATATGATCCCATGTTTTTCCTATACATCTATATTTTTTTACATTTCCAAGGGTGTATTGAGGGTAAGGTACAGTAAGGTCAAAACATGTATGCGACACCTATCTCTGCCAGGTATAATCAATATGGTAATGTCTCCACCTTGCCCTCTAATAGACCAGGTAGAGTTTTCACAATGTTGCTTCCCAAGTGGCGCAATGGTCTAAGACACTGCATCTCAGTGCTAGAGGTGTCACTAAAGACAACCTGGTTTGAATCCAGACTGTATCACAACTGGCTGTGATTGGGAGTCCCATAGGGCGATGCACAATTGGCCCAGCATTGTCTGAGTTTGGCCGGGGTAGGCTGTCATTGTAAATAAGAATTTGTTCTTAACTGACTTGCCTATTTAAATAAAGGTTAAAAAAAAAATTTGAATCCTTCCTACTATGTTGCATAGTGAGTAGGGGATAGGGCATAGAAGCTAAGGTTTGGTGTGGGGTGTCTGCTGCAGCCATTGATTGCTTTCATTATCACTGTCAAATTGTCTCTAACCTTTTAGACAAACTATAGGGACGTGAGTTGTGCCTCGCCCTCCCCTCAGACTGGGTGACATCAGGGCATTTTGACAAAGGTCAGCCCTGGAACTGGTGGGATATCAGCCTGCTGTGGTAACAGCCACAGAAAAGGTCAAGTAAGCCAGACCCTATTCATTCAACTAACTTCATAATGGCATTTTCTCTTTATCAGATTATATAAGATTAATTCAAACCTCAATCTGAAACTTATTCTGAGATAAAAGCATTTATACATGAAAATAGGAATCTGTAACCAGAAAAAAACAGAATTACACAGAGATAAAGAAATCAACAATTCTAAAATGACAATCGCTGTACATTGATTAAAGATTGACTTTGATGGCATCGGCACAATGTATAAATGGCATTGCATAAAAGCAGGAGAACAAAACCCTGGGTCTAATACGTTTAGAGATGATGGAGGTCAGCCTGCTAGCTAGACAACATGGAGACACAACGTTATAACAAACGCACGCAGGGAGACAGAAAACTCCATAACCCCATTAAGATTAATGGCTCTTTAGCTGCTCTCCAGCATCTGCCGGTAGTGAGAATGAAGGCCATGCATCCTGTTCTGAATTGGGGGCTGGTGAGGCTGATGTGGCTGTCCCAGAACTCGTCAGAGTGGGGATGGGGGATTGGGGCTGTTCCATCACTGCCAGCTGATAATCGTATCATGGCTAATGCTATCGCTATCGCTAACCTAGCCACCCACTCATCATGGCTAACACTACAACTATTGTTAACTTAACCGCCCACTCAACAGCAGGTTCCATAGATCAGCCCTCCCTAACGTCCCGTCCCATCTCCCTCACAGTGGATACATTAGTGTCATTGGTCAGGCTGGCTGCTGGCTAGCTGCTGTGAAGGCTCCTCAAGATTACCTGTCTGGATAGAATGGTATTGTACACTCTTAGGGACAGATCGAAATTTACTAGGGGGGAGGGTCTGGTCCAACTCAAGGTATCATAAAAAAAGATGCATCCCCCTTCCTGATGTTAAAAATATTTTCACATGACCCTCCCCTTGTACAGTAAAATAAATTGACACCCTCCCCTCTCACATAATTAACTCCAAATAATGTTAATGGCCACAAATAACAGTAACTGTAGCAACCCTTTGTTTATAAACGTTGATATCGACTTTGACACTTCAGCATGCTTCTGTGGCAGAGTCGAGGCAATTCAGGGCTACAAGCCAGAAGGTTGGGGGTTCGCCGACCACCATAGACAAGCTCACTCTCCTTGTCTGTTTCAGAACAGCTCAAGATAGATAGATAGATAGATAGGTACTTTATTGATCCCAGAGGGGGAAATTTCTTTGTCAAGCAGCTACAACAAAACACAGGGCAGGTGCAAAATGCCACAACGAAGGTACACAAAAGACAGATACATGATACATGATACATAGAGCGGCAGTATGAAAAAGTATAGAAATACAAGATATCTGGAGTGCAAAAAAAGCTATAAAAAGACATTGCATAGTATGGGTGGTTGGCTGAATATGTACACTATACATTGGTGGATGTTGGATGGTTAACTATACTATACGGTCGATGGCAGAGAAATACTTCAGTAGCTAAAAATGCATATGATATGAGCGAGGGTAATAATAGTTTACTTAATAGACAGACTGGCCAAATGAACAGGTAAGTGAATATTTTGCCTGGTTAAATTAGCTGTACAGGTAAATATACAGTTATATTTACAGATAAGTGAATACTTGCATGGTTACATAAACTGTACAGGTAAATGACAGGAAGAGAAACTTAAATAGCTAAATGTGTGTATGATATAATTTGGGGTAATAATAGTAATTCCCTTAAAATACAGTCTTCAGTGCGCAGGGTTGAATTTCAGATAACTGCACGTATTGCACATTCGATATACTAAAAGCAATGAGAAAAGGTGCAACTGACAGGATACTAATATGCATTCCTAAGTGAATGACTACGTAAGTTAGGTCCAAGAATTACTTGCAATATTGCACGTGATATGATATAACAACTGTACACGAGTATGTATATACAGACCTGCATGAATAAATAAGTCCTGAGTGAATGAGTGATTACGGACCAGAGTTACTCACGGATGGATGCACAATTGTTAAACTAGGGCCTAGCACCACAACAGTTCCAGATCTATGTTGCCGACGGCACGGCACCCCGGTGAGGCATTATATAGTCTAATAGCCGCCGGCAGGATAGATAGATAGATAGATAGATAGATAGATAGATAGATAGATAGATAGATAGATAGATAGATAGATAGATAGATAGATAGATAGATAGATAGATAGATAGATAGATAGATAGATAGATAGATAGATAGATAGATAGATAGATAGATAGATAGATAGATAGATAGATAGATAGATAGATAGATAGATAGAGGGTGTGTGACGTTGTCCATGATGGCCAGCAGTTTGGCCAGGATCCGTCTCTCCGCACCTCCTCTAGAGTGTCAAGGCTCATCCCCAGGACAGAGCTAGCCTTCCTGATCAGCTTATTTACCCGAGAAGCATCACCGGCTTTAATGTTGGCTCCCCAGCACACCACTGCAAAAAAGATGGCACTGGCCACCACAGACTGGTAGAAGGTATGCAGTAGTTTGCTGCACACGTTGAAGGACCTGAGCCTCCTCAGAAAGTAGAGTCGGCTCTGGCCCTTTTTGTACAGGGTCCCGGTGTTACCAGCCCATTCCAGCCTGTTGTCCAAATGGACTCCCAGGATCTTGTATGACCCAACCATTTCCACATCCATCCCCTGTATAGGGACTGCAGTCAGTTGGGCCTTGGTTCTCCTGAAGTCCACCACCATCTCCTTTGTTTTGCTGATGTTGAGCTGAAGGTGGTTCTGCTCACACCACAACACAAAGTCACTGATTGTGCCCCTGTACTCCTCCTCCTGCCCACCCCTGATGCACCCTACAATTGCGGAGTCATCCAAGAACTTCTGTAGGTGGCATGTTTCAGAGTTATATCTGAAGTCTGAGGTGTAGAGGGTGAACAGGAAGGGGGACAGGACTGTTCCCTGGGGGGGCCCTGTGTTGCTCACTGCCAGTTCTGACACACAGCTCTGTAGTCGCACAAATTGTGGCCTACCGGTCAGGTAGTCCGTGACCCAGGAGACTAAGGGTGCTTCCACTTCCATCCTCCTCATCTTCTCACCCAGTAGCAGGGGCTGAATGGTATTGAAGGCACTGGAGAAGTAAAAAAACATAACCCTCACAGTGCAATCTGCGTTGTCCAGGTGAGAGTAGGCCCTCTGCAGAAGGTAGATCCACCCCGATGTTGCGCTGGTATGCAAACTGCAGGGGGTCCAGTGATGTACACACCAGGGGACTGAGGTGAGCGAGGACTAACCTTTCCAGGGTCTTCATGATGTGTGATGTTAGCGCGACAGGTCTGAAGTCATTCAGGACAGTGGGGTGTGCCTTCTTGGGCACTGGAACGAGGCAGGATGTTTTCCACAGCACAGGGACCCTTTCTAGGCTCAGACTAAGGTTGAAGTGGCGCTGGAGTATTCCACACAGTTGGTCAGCACAGACCCTAAGCACCCTTGGGCTGATGCCGTCAGGGCCCGCCGCTTTCCACTGATGTAGTCTCTCCAGCTCTCTCTTCACTTGGTTGGCGGTGAAAGTCAGCCCCGGTGGGGAGGTGGGGGGAAGGGGGGTGTTGAGGATCAGTCCAGGGGGAGCAGGGGTGGAGGAGGGGTCACTGATTGTCTCAGCAGAGGTGTTGTGGGCAAAGTGGGGGTGGGACAGCCATGAGGGTGTGTGGCAAGGGGAGCTGGAAGGGAGGTGGACAGGGCCAGTATCAAACCTGTTAAAAAATTGGTTCAGCTCATTGGCTCTGTCCTGGGTCCCCTCCGTCTGCCCACTGTTTGACTTTTTGAAGCCAGTGATATTTCTCATACCCTTCCACACCTCTCTCACCTGGCTCTGCCTCAGCTTGTCCTCCATCTTCTCCTCTTGGATTACACCATCTATTGTTAACTAATAAAGCCAGCCCACCACCCTTGCTATTACCATCCCTGTATGCTCTTATGGTCTGGAAACCACCGATAGTGATGTTCTCTATGGGGATTTTATTGTTCAGCCAAGTCTCCATGAAAAACATTAGGTTCGTTTCCCTATAATCCCTTTGTCCACGGACAAGAGCCTCAAGCTCATCCATCTTGTTATTTAGTGACCTCACGTCGCCCATAATAATAGACGGTATAGCCGGCTTGTACTTCCTCCGCTTCGCCTTACATTTCAATCCTGCCCTACGTCCACGGCGTCGCCTTTTCAACTCGTCCGGAATATCAAACTTTTTCCTGGGGTGCAGCAGCGCTGCATGTGCTAAATCCAGGAGCTGGGCTCTGTTGTAATAATAATAGTTGACGACTCCTGTCGACGTTCAGCTGCGAGAAAATCCATGATCCTGAACTATTATAGTTCAACTGTAACAAACAAACAAAACTAAGAAAACAGACTAAAAAAAACCGAACTAAAACAACAATTAATGCACGGACAACGGGAGCTGCTTAACAGGCGAGCACTCAGGGCGGCAGTCCATCATTACTTTAAAGCATGAAGGTCAGTCTGTATGGAAAATTTAAAGAACTTTGAAAGTTTCTTCAAGTGCAGTTAACCATCAAGCGCTATGATGAAACTGTGTCTCATGAGTAACGCCACAGGAATGGAAGGCCCAGAGTTACCTCTGCTGCAGAGGATAAGTTCATTAGAGTTACCAGTCTCAGAAATTGCAGCCCAAATAAATGCTTCACAGAGTTCAAGTCACAGACACACCTCAACATTAACTGTTCAGAGGAGACTGTGTGAATCAGGCCTTCATGGTCAAATTGCTGCAAATAAACCACTACTAAAGGACACCAATAAGAAGAAGAGACTTGCTTGGGATAAGAAACACGAGCAATGGACATTAGACTGGTGGAAACTTGTCCTTTGGTCTGATGAGTCCAAATCTGAGATTTTTGGTTCCAACCACTGTGTCTTTGTGAGACGCAGTGTGGGTGAACGGATGATCTCTGCATGTGTATTTCCCACCGTAAAGCATGGAGGAGGAGGTGTGATGGTGTGGAGGTGCTTTGCTGGTGACACTGTCAGTGATTTATTTAAAATTCAAGGCACACTTAACCAGCATGGCTACCTTTAGCATTCTGCAGTGATACACCATCCCATCTGGTTCGTGCTTAGTAGGACTATTATTTGTTTTTCACCCGACAATGACCCAACACACCTCCAGGCTGTGTAAGGGCTACTTGACCAAGAAGGAGAGTGATGGAGTGCTGCATCAGATGACCTAGACTCCACAATCCCCCGACCTCAACCAAATTGAAATGATTTGGGATGATTCGAACCGAAGAGTAAAGGAAAAGCAGCCAACAAGTGCTCAGCATATGTGGGAACTCCTTCAAGACTATTGGAAAAGCATTCCAGGTGAAGCTGGTTGAGAGAATGCCAAGAGTGTGCAAGGCTGTCTTTAAGGCAAAGGGTTGCTATTTGAAGAATCTCAAATATAAAATATATTTTGATTTGTTTAACACTTTTTGGTTACTACATGATTCCATATGTATTATTTCATAGTTTTGATGTATTCACTATTATTCTACAATGTAGAAAATAATACAAAATAAAGACTAACCCTTGAATGAGTAGGTGTTCTTAAACTTTTGACCGGTAGTGTATATATATATATATATATATATATATATATACAGTGGGGAGAACAAGTATTTGATACACTGCCGATTTTGCAGGTTTCCCTACTTACAAAGGATGTAGAGGTCTGTCATTTTTATCATAGGTACACTTCAACTGTGAGAGACGGAATCTAAATAATTAATTTGCATTTTATTGCATGACATAAGTATTTGATCACCTACCAACCAGTAAGAATTCCGGCTCTCACAGACCTGTTCGTTTTTCTTTAAGAAGCCCTGCTGTTCTCCACTCATTACCTGTATTAACTGTACCTGTTTGAACTCGATACCTGTATAAAAGACACCTGTCCACACACTCAATCAAACAGACTCCAACCTCTCCACAATGGCCAAGGCCAGAGAGCTGTGTAAGGACATCAGGGATAAAATTGTAGACATGCACAAGGCTGGGATGGGCTACAGGACAATAGGCAAGCAGCTTGGTGAGAAGGCAACAACTGTTGGCGCAATTATTAGAAAATGGAAGAAGTTCAAGATGACGGTCTGGGGCACCATGCAAGATCTCACCTCGTGGGGCATCAATGATCATGAGGAAGGTGAGGGATCAGCCCAGAACTACACGGCAGGACCTGGTCAATGACCTGAAGAGAGCAGGGACCACAGTCTCAAAGAAAACCATTAGTAACACACTACGCCGTCATGGATTAAAATCCTGCAGCGCACGCAAGGTCCCCCTGCTCAAGCCAGCGCATGTCCAGGCCCGTCTGAAGTTTGCCAATGACCATCTGGATGATCCAGAGGAGGAATGGGAGAAGGTCATGTGGTCTGATGAGACAAAAATAGAGCTTTTTGGTCTAAACTCCACTCGCCGTGTTTGGAGGAAGAAGAAGGATGAGTACAACCCCAAGAACACCATCCCAACCGTGAAGTATGGAGGTGGAAACATCATTCTTTGGGGATGCTTTTCTGCAAAGGGGACAGGACGACTGCACCGTATTGAGGGGAGGATGGATGGGGCCATGTATCGCGAGATCTTGGCCAACAACCTCCTTCCCTTAGTAAGAGCATTGAAGATGGATCGTGGCTGGGTCTTCCAGCATGACAACGACCCGAAACACACAGCCAGGGCAACTAAGGAGTGGCTCCGTAAGAAGCATCTCAAGGTCCTGGAGTGGCCTAGCCAGTCTCCAGACCTGAACCCAAAAGAAAATCTTTGGAGGGAGCTGAAAGTCCGTATTGCCCAGCGACAGCCCCGAAACCTGAAGGATCTGGATGGAGGAGTGGGCCAAAATCCCTGCTGCAGTGTGTGCAAACCTGGTCAAGAACTACTACTGATCTCTGTAATTGCAAACAAAGGTTTCTGTACCAAATATTGGGTTCTGCTTTTCTGATGCATCAAATACTTATGTCATGCAATAAAATGCAAATTAATTACTTAAAAATCATACAATGTGATTTTCTGGATTTTTGTTTTAGATTCCATCACTCACAGTTGAAGAGTACGTATGATAAAAATGACAGACTTCTACATGCTTTGTAAGTAGGGAAAACCTGCAAAATCAGCAGTGTATCAAATACTTGTTCTCCCCACTGTATATATATATAGCCTATATAAAGGAAGATAAGCTTATGCCTAACCCCAGAGAGATAGAGAGATAGATATATGCCGGTGGCATGCTATCCAGATATAGATGTACAGAAGGAGGGTAATTCATAAATTTTCAATCCAAAGATTTTGTATAAAGGTAAGAAAAAAAACTGTTTGACAACCCTCCCCCCTATTTTGGACCACCCCTCCCCCCAGTAAATTTCGGTCTGACCCCTAAAGAAAAAAGGGTCCCAAAAGGGTTCTGCAACTGCCATATGATAACTCTTTTTGGTTCCAGGTAGAACTCTATCCGGAACCAAAAAGTTTCTATCTGGAACCAAAAAATATTCTACTGTCAAAATTGACTACAAAGTGTAAATTAGAGTTTCTTTTTCATAATGTCAATCTCATCCAAAACTGAGTTTTGTGAGAATTGTTGTCATGACTGCATCACAATGGAAATGAAGGTTAGGTTTGTTTCAATCCTGCCCACATGCCCACAGCTGGCAGCATACAAGTAATCCTACATTTTGAGTGCAGCTGCACAAGACCCAATCATAATGCCATTGTTTGACTTTGGATATCCCTATGGTGCTAGTTAGGGACCATCATTAAATTACACAATGTACATGGGACAATATGCACAAATTTCAATAGCTCCTAATTTAAAATACTTTATAACCTCCAACAAAATATAAATTGTAGAAATGAATATACAAATATCAAAAGCATTGAATGAGAAAACTAAAAGGTGTACAACATGAAAATATTGTCTCATTTATATTTTGTAGCTTATTGACGGTCTCTAACTAGCCCCAGAGATAGGGTATCCAAAGTTAAACCAACATTGCAACTGTTGCACACCAGCCGGCTGAAGCTAATTGGGTAAATAGTTTGGCTAACTCTTCCCACCTGCGAACACACACGAGACACCAACATCAAACCACACTCTGAAACCAACTCACATTAGAATTCAGTCATGGCATTTCTTAATTAACCGAGTCTAAAACGAGGCCAAATCAGGAAGTGCAGTCGCCCTTTAAGGATTCCCCAAAATAAATGTAGCTACATGTCCTTTAAATGGGGATGGTGGGTGCGGGTGTACAATAAAGTTGTAGTCTATATTAGAATAGCCTGTACACCAGAGATTACCTTATTTGGAGAAGAGCAAATTCATCCAGTTGATCCAGGGCTCCCAAGTGGCGCAGGGGTCTAAGGCACTGCATCTCAGTGCAAGAGCTGTCACTACAGTCTCTGCTTTGAATCCAGGCTGAATCATATCCGGCCGTGATTGCATCCCATAGGGTGGTGCACAATTGGCCCAGCGTTGTCCAGGTTTGGCTGGGGTAGGCCGTCATTGTAAATAAGAATTTGTTCTTAACTCACTTGCCTAGTTAAATAAAGGTGAAATTAAAATGCAGTAACTGTGCTTACCAATGAGCCCTTACCAGTGTTTGGAAGAAGATATTCTCTTGAAAGCTTAGCTCCTAAGCAAAGATATAGTTGAATATAAGCATGCTATCTCTGTAGCAGGAGGCCAGGGTGCTTCTTATGATTAGATACTTGTACCCAGTACTTCAAAGGTGCCCTTTGACGTAATTTAGGGCACACACACACTCACTGAAACAGCCACCAGCAAATGCACAGATGCACACACACCCTAACAGACTCTAATGTTGGGGTATGTTGCCTCTGTTCTCTGTATCTCTTCCTCTGTTCTCTGTATCTCTTCCTCTGTTCTCTGTATCTCTTCCTCTGTTCTCTGACTGTCTCTTCCTCTGTTCTCCGACTGTCTCTTCCTCTGTTCTCCGACTGTCTCTTCCTCTGTTCTCTGACTGTCTCATCCTCTGTTCTCTGACTGCCTCTTCCTCAGATCTCTGACTGTCTCTTCCTCAGATCTCTGACTCTCTCTTCCTCTGTTCTCTGACGGTCTCTTCCTCTGTTCTCTGACTGTCTCTTCCTCAGTTCTCTGACTCTCTCTTCCTCAGATCTCTTGCTTCACTTTATCTCAACATATTCTCATAATCCTCTCTGTTCCTCCCTTCTCTCTCTCTCTCTCTCTCTCTCTCACTTTCTCTCTCTCTCTCTCTCTCTCTCTCTCTCTCTCTCTCTCTCTCTCTCTCTCTCTCTCTCTCTCTCTCTCTCTCTATCTCTCTCTCTCTTGCTCTCTCTCACTCTCCCACTCTCCCTCCCTCCCTCCCTCCACTGGAGTCACACTAAGACCAAATCTTAGTCCAGTGAGCTCATCATTTACTACAGTGAGAATATGTTGCAGTACACTGATGTCACAGTGATCAGTCGGGTTTCGGATGGCTTCCAGAAGAAGGGGTCAAGTGAAATACAATTTATAAGTTGTCAAACAATTTAGAAACACACACACACACACATACAGAAACACCAGTGAACTCTCTGACACAGTGCTGATGGGAAAGCAGGCTGGACGTGACATCTCAGCAGAAGTAGTTGTCAGCCATGTGCCACACTGATTTCCCCAGCATCTGAAACAGAGGATATTGCACCTGTATTATTGTAAACAAGCACGGATGTTATTCCAATAACGAGGCTCTATCACTGGAGAGAGTGGATCTAAAAAAAAAGAGAGAACACGTAATGGAAGTCAGAGGCAACACACTGTTTCCCAAGCTCAAAAAGAAAATAGAGTGGTAGAGACAGAAACAGAGGGACCGAGAGGGGGTGAAAGAGGGAGAGAGAAAGACAGACACACACACATACACACACACACACACACATACACACACACACACACACACACGCACACACACACACACACACACACACACACACACACACACACACACACACACACACACACACACACACACACACACACACACACACACACACACACACACACACAGAGAGACACACACACACACACACACAGAGACACACGCACACAGAGAGAGACATAGAGTATTTTATTATACTGTACTATTACATACATGCTGCGAGATAGACAGACTTAAAGAGAGATAGACATGTGTTTTTCCAAATGGGGAGCAGAAGCGTCTGTACAGAGGAGACTGATCTTATGGCTTATGGCAGCTTCACCGAGCATACTCTCCTATTCTCCCCATAATTTTCTGACCTAATGCCAAATCCCTCACTCAATACATTTAGCTAGTTGTTGTTTGTGCTGTTAAGGCTGACCATGTTAACGTTTTTCGCAATAAGTTTGGGACATGCTGAAATGCATTTACACTGACAGATTTATACAAATACACATATTCATTCACATTCTTGTCACATACACAAATGCTGTAAAACAGCTTACACACTACACTAACAGAATAGGTATGATGTCAACCCGTTGCTACAACCAATTCCCTTTATTTCTTAATTCAACCCTTGTCCAAGACCCCCATGCAGTGAGGATGCTCTATCCTCCACAACACCTCTGCCTGCATCCTCCACCTTACATAGCCACGTATATCATGGGACTTTGGGGGTGAACAAGGGTGTATGTTTGTGTGTGTGTGTGTGTGTGTGTGTGTGTGTGTGTGTGTGTGTGTGTGTGTGTGTGTGTGTGTGTGTGTGTGTGTGTGTGTGTGTGCCTGTGTGTGTGTGCCTGTGTGCAATACAGTCTGGGTGGGTGGGTGGGCAGGCTGCTATAGATCCCAGTTATGACGGCCTGCAGTAACCTAAGGCTTTAATGAGCCCACTGTGAAAGAGCAGTGATTTGGCCCTGTTTCAGGGCTCTTCTACTCGCCCTCCCCTCACTGCTATTGATTTAGACTTCTCATTAGCATGCACTGTTAGAACAGGATGCCCATTTGCACCGGTTTAGCTAATCAGAGATGCTACGCAGAGTGCTGCTCTGCTGCTCTGTTTTCAGTGCCACCGATGACCAGCTGGTCCAGGGGCGTCATGCACCCATTATTTTAGAGGAGTGGGTGTATGGAAGACACTTTTTTTTTTTTTTTACCTGAAACAGCTTTTTCCTGCAATCTAGAGCAATAATCATTATGCCTAATGTACAGTATATAAAAAAGATGTCTATTTTTCTGCATAGGTTATCTAAGCATACCTCTTTTATGTGTTGAATTGTTATTTTAATGAGGGTGTCATTCTGACTGTTGTAAATCACACAACTCAATATACTGCACTAACATGCCCAGGATATTATATCCAAATTACAACACTGTACATGGGATTATAACACACCTTATTAATACATGCACATATCATGGCATCAAAATTAATACACAAATATCATAATATTATCATAAAGTGCCAGATTACATTTAAACCAAGTATTCTTCTGCACGTCTAAGCATACCTCTTGAGCTGTCTGTATCCTCCTGACTGGTGGTAATTATTTATTTTAAAGAAACACAATATGCTTCTTTGCATCTCTGATAAAATCTGGGTAAAAGATTTAAAGGAATGTGAGTCTTTTTCAGTACATTTAGAAATTGCTTGCTTTTTTAACTTGATAGATAGCCTGAAATTTCTTGGTAGCTAATTATGAGTTTAGGTGATTGGGAACCTATCTAGCTGGCTAGCTAAAGTCAACTTTATAAAATTGCTAGGTGGCTAGTATTCCAAAAAAACGTGTTCATTTTATTTATTAATCAATAGGCTACATAGCTTGATCAAATACATTTACAAACATACACTGCCTTCAGAAAGTATTCACACCCCTTGCCTTTATCCACATATTGTGTTACAGCCTGAATTTGTCAAAGTGGAACTATGTTTTTAGAAATATTTACAAATTAATAAATGTCTTCAGGATGGTGTATCAAGACATACATTCACTACAAAGATACAAGCGTCCTTCCTAACTCAGTTGCCGGAGAGGAAGAAACCGCTCAGGGATCTCACCACGAGGCCAATGGTGATTTTAAAACAGTTACAGTTGAATGGCTGTGATAGGAGACAACTGAGGAAGGATCAACATTATTGTAGTTACTCCATAATACCAACCTTAATGACAGAGTGAAAAGAATAAATCCTTTATTGAATAAAAAATATTCCAAAACATGCATCCTGTTTGCAATAAGGCACTAAAGTAAAACTGCAAAAAAAGGCAAAGAAATTAACATTATTTCCTGAATACAAAGTGTTATGTTTGGGGCAAATATAACAGAACACATCACTGAGTAGGACTAGGGACATGTTTTAGGATAAACAGAAATAGAATAGAGCTGAGAACAGGCAAAATCTTAGATGAAGTCTGCTTTCCAACAGACACTGGGAGACAAATTCACCTTTCAGCAGGACACATGCCAAATATACACTGGAGTTGCTTACCAAGACGACATTGAATGATCCTGCATGGCGTAGTTACAGTTTTACTTAAATCAGCTTCACAGCTGTAATCACGCCGAAGGGGATTTCAACATACATTGACTTAGGGGTGTGAATACTTATGTAAATTAAGTGTTTATGTATTTCATTTTCAATACATTTGCCAACATTTCTAAAAACATGTTTTCACTTTGACATTATGACTGTATTGTGTGTAAATGGGTGAGAAAAACAATCTATATTATCCATTTTGAATTCAGGCTGTAACAACAAAATGTGGAATAAGTCAAGGGCTATGAATACTTTCTGAAGGCACTACACATCTTGCGAGTCCCGCCTATCACCACTCTCTACCCTCCAATACTGTCTAAACACACTAGAGTATCTAATATAGTATGTTGTAATTAATTTAACATCTTACACATTGCCCCAGTGGCCCTTATGGACATGATGCATCTGAGCAGGTCAGTATGTGAGCTTTACATGAA
Organism: Thymallus thymallus; assembly: GCA_023634145.1. Taxonomy (NCBI): domain Eukaryota; kingdom Metazoa; phylum Chordata; class Actinopteri; order Salmoniformes; family Salmonidae; genus Thymallus; species Thymallus thymallus. The sequence continues at coordinate 15,069,687 of CM042382.1, forward strand.
TAATATGTACAATTTAGGGCAGTTAGCTATCTAACCAATATTGTTTTTTGGGTTAGCGGATGTTCCTATGACAGTGTTATGACATGTTATAACTCTACTGCATCTACCCATACACATTATACACAGTACATTAGGAAATTATTCAGACCTCTAGACTTTTTCCACATTTTGTGACCTTAAAGCCTAAAAATCAATCTACACATAATACCCCATAATGATGAAGCGAAAACAGTTTTTTTGAAATTGTAGCTAATTTACAAATAAAACAAAACAGAAATACCTTGTTTATGTAAGTATTCAGACCCTTTGTTATTAGACTCGAAAGTGAGCTCAGGTGCATCCTGTTTCCATTGCTCATCCTTGAGATGTTTCTACAACTTGACTGGAGTACACCTGTGGTAAATTCAATTGTTTGGACATGATTTGGAAAGGCACACACCTGTCTATATAAGGTCCCACAGTTGACAGTGCAAGTCGAGGGAATTGTCCGTAGAGCTCGGAGACAGGATTGTGTCGAGGCACAGATCTGGGGAAGGCTACCAACACATTTGTGCAGCATTGAAGGTCCCCAAGATTACAGTGGCCTCCATCATTCTTAAATGTAAGATGTTTGGAACCACCAAGAAGTGACCAAGAAACCGATGGTCACTCTGACAGAGCTCCAGAGTTCCTCTGTGGAGATTGGGGAAACTTCCAGAAGGCCAACCATCTCAGCAGCACTCCACCAATCAGGCCTTTATGGTAGACTGGCCAGACGGAAGCCACTCCTCAGTAAAAGGCACATGACAGCCCGCTTGGAGTTTGCCAAAAAGGCACTTAAAGGACTTAGACCATGAGAAACAAGATTCTCTGGTCTGATGAAACCAAGATTGAACTCTTTGGCCTTAATACCAGAGCGTCACGTCTGGAGGAAACCTGGCACCATCCCTACAGTGAAGCATGGTGGTGGCAGCATCATGCTGTGGGGATGTTTTTCAGCGGCAGGGACTTGTCAGGATTGAGGGAAAAATGTACGGAGCCAAGTACAGAGAGATCCTTGATGAAAACCTGTTCCAGAGTGCTCAGGACCATAGACTTGGACGAAGGTTCTCCTTCCAACAGGACAACGACCCTAAGCACACAGCCAAGACAATGCAGGAGTGGCTTTAGGACAAGTCTCTGAATGTCCTTGAGTGGCCCAGCCAGAGCCTGGACTTGAACCGGATCGAACATCTCTTGAGAGACCTGAAAATAGCTGTTCAGCGACACTCCCCATCCAACCTGACAGAGCTTGAGAGGGTCTGCAGAGAAGAATGGGAGAAACTCCCCAAATATTAGCTTTTTCATTATGGGGTATTGTGTGTAGATTGATGAGGGGAAAAAACTATTTATGCCAGTAATCACTGTCACCGAGGTTATATGCCAGTAATCAAATCCCATGGTTGGTTGGATAGTGTGAATAACCTGATACAGTCTTTTATATCTGAAGTTATCCTGAAAAACGGTATAATACGGTATAATACGAGTGACTGTATACAGTATCAAAAGATCCCTCTTCAGACAATACTCTTAACAATACCACAACAACAAAAAATGCGGTTCAATACATACAGGTCTTGAATAAAAACACAGTTGTGTATCGCTCTGCGGCTGTTTCAAAGGCTGTGAAAAATACCAGATAAAAATACCCTCTACTTTGGAATATCTGGGACTGTGGAACAGCGAAAAGCTGATAGTTAACACAGATTTTGAGCTTTGAACATGCTACCGGTGTGCTAAGAGATGTGCGTGAAGCCATTCTGTTTTGTCAGGATGTGTGTGTGTGTGTGTGGGTGTGTGTGTGTGTGTGTGTGTGTGTGTGTGTGTGTGTGTGTGTGTGTGTGTGTGTGTGTGTGTGTGTGTGTGTGTGTGTGTGTGTGTGTGTGTGTGTGTGTGTGTGTGTGTGTGTGTGTGTGTGTGTGTGTGTGTGTGTGTGTGTGTGTGTGTGTGTGTGTGTGTGTGTGTGCATGTATGTGCTGGGGGGAGGGAGGTAGTTGTACACCATATACACATGAATGAGATATTTATACATTCTGATACATCCTGCAGTTTTTGAAGTAAAATGTATTGTCTCTTAAGGGCATATGTTAACAATACACACAGACACACACAGACACACACAGACACACACACACACACACACACACACACACACACACACACACACACACACACAGAGGGAAACCACAGCTTTTCTGAAAACCTGACAGCAACAGCTGTAGAGCAGCACCGGTGTAGTGGCAGCGGCTTGCCCTGTGAATAAAATATACACCATGAATATTTCATCCCCAGTTGAAATAAAAACCTGTGCTTTTATTTACGTCTACAGAGTGCAGTGGATGGCTGGGGAGAGACAATGCCTCTGGCTATGGGGATTGTAATAGAGCTGCCTATCCCTGAGTGTGGATTGGAAATAGCTTTATACAACACAACACTTGAGAAGGAAGGATATAATATTATCTAAACAATTTTGCAGTGCAATATTGCACATTCATGCGGAATATCAGACTGATTAATTTGTTGACACTGTATAATCTTTGTTTAACCAGGTTGCTAAGTCATTCTCTTTTACAATAGCAACCATGACCTGAAGAACTCTAGACTGAATTTAAAAGGCATTTCAGGTCTTTATATTGCACTAGGCTCATTGGGTTCACTGTAAAGTATAAATAAAAAGTATTACAATGTCGCCTGGTTCAGCTGTATGCAGTAGTTGACAGTAACAGCTTCAAAGCTAGGAGTGTTTCCATTGAGCTGCCATCTCTTCCTGTATGCTGCAGCCTCCATTGATCTCCACCTGGTTTGTCACAGCAGTGTTCACTTTTAATGACTCCCCCTTGTGAGCAGCAACAAGGGTACCATTGTTTTATGTCAGAGGGCAGAGGGAGCACGTGGCCAAACGTGCAGTGCTTGCAAAGTATGTATGAGTGTGTGTTGGTGTGTGGGGTGGCGGAGTGGGGATGTGTGTGTGTGTGTGTCCCTGGCGGTCCCATGTGTGCCATTACCCTCTGTAACCCCCCTCCCCCTGCCTTAAATTACCCTCATCCTCTCGTCCCAGACCCCTGACACCAGATCAGTAGAGAGGGGAGTTTTGAAGGTCTGCCCATGACCGCACTGATCAGAGACCTGTTATCTGTCAGGACACATCCGCTTGGCTTGGCTTGTTCCTGTGGTAAGAGAACATTGCCTAACCAAACTCTTGTTACTGTATTTAGTCAGTAGTATTGTCAGTTTTCATCATGACACTTTCCCTTGCCAGACATGTCCATCCTCAGCTTCACTCTCTTGCATGGAATCAGCCTAGAAGGATCCATGTCATAAGAACTCCAGGGTCCTTACCTACCTGGAAATCTGGTTTCTGCTAGTGATTCCTGCTGGATTGAGAATGGGTAACTGCAGCCCAATATGGCAACCGGAGTATGGGTGTGTCGAAAGGAAAGTAGTGGCCATGTGAAAAGGAGTGGGTGTGTCGAAAGGAAAGTAGTGGCCATGTGAAAAGGAGTGGGTGTGTCGAAAGGAAAGTAGTGGCCATGTGAAAAGGAGTGGGTGTGTCAAAAGGAAAGTAGTGGCCATGTGAAAAGGCTTGGGTGTGTCAAAAGGAAAGTAGTGGCCATGTGAAAAGGAGTGGGTGTGTCAAAAGGAAAGTAGTGGCCATGTGAAAAGGAGTGGGTGTGTCGAAAGGAAAGTAGTGGCCATGTGAAAAGGAGTGGGTGTGTCAAAAGGAAAGTAGTGGCCATGTGAAAAGGAGTGGGTGTGTCAAAAGGAAAGTAGTGGCCATGTGAAAAGGCTTGGGTGTGTCAAAAGGAAAGTGGTGGCCATGTGAAAAGAAGTGGGTGTGTCAAAAGGAAAGTAGTGGCCATGTGAAAAGGAGTGGGTGTGTCAAAAGGAAAGTAGTGGCCATGTGAAAAGGAGTGGGTGTGTCAAAAGGAAAGTGGTGGCCATGTGAAAAGAAGTGGGTGTGTCAAAAGGAAAGTGGTGGCCATGTGAAAAGGAGTGGGTGTGTCAAAAGGAAAGTGGTGGCCATGTGAAAAGAAGTGGGTGTGTCAGAAGCGCTCTGTTAGATGTTTATTTTGCTACCGTACCGCAAGAGTTTGGACTTCTGTTTTGAAGCCACAGGATTCTGAGTAATATTTCACTGTACGTTTTATACAAATAATTGTACTTTTTCAGTTATAAAACTGACAATTGTTTGTTTTTTATTAAAAGTACTAATGATGGATGTACTGTTGCGTTTTATGTGCTTACCTTGACTGTCTCCCTGATATTGGCTACAAGGTAGTTACTTCCCACACTGTTGCCAGGAAAATAGTACTTGGCAAGCGTGAGCGAAGGGCACTGTGTCCAGGTGTTGTTGCCGTTCATGCCCTCCCCATTGAGTAGTAGACTGTATGTTTGTATCAAGGTGACATCTAGATGGTTATCGATATTAGTTATTTCTTGTGTAGGCTGCTATCCTACTTGAAATAAAATCATGGGAGGGAAAAAGATGTGGGATGATTCTCTTTCCATACACCCACTCCTTCCGACACACCCTATTGCCCATGTTGGGCTGCATCTACCCATACTTGTCTGCTTTCAGTAGTATAGGTGAACTATAGCATCCCTAATGTACACAACATAAGCCCACTGATCAATCTGTTCTTTATTTACAATCAATATATCTAATCAACCATTAGACTAATGATCCTGAAGTTTGTCATGTCGGGCGGTGAATGAGTGGCTATGATGCGCAACAAGCCACAGTCTGCATGATGGTCCCTTGTGCATCAGCAGTGAGCAACAACAGTGGTCTGTTTCACGTCCAAATATACCCTCGCTACCAACACGATGAGCGTCCTCCTCCCCCAAAACATTTGGAGGTCCATCTGTGAGTGTGAAAATGAGAGAGGGAGAGAGAGAGAGAAAGAACAGACTTCTGCTCATCGCTCATCTCTGGGTCCCATCACAAATTCCCATTATAGAGTCTGATATGACTTCCCTTACAGTCAACCAAGCGTATCTGACCAACTTCATGTTTTCACTCTTCTGCTTTCTCTCTTGCTCCTTCTCTCCATTTTTCTCACATCTTCATAAAGAGCAGGGCAGAAAAAATCTAATGCTGACTTTTTTTAAAGCTGGACTTTGATTCTATTTCCAAATCCCCCAGCTCCCTGGGTTTTTATCAGCTTCCCCACAGGCTATGTGTTACAGTCCACTGTACTCGGCAGGATGCGGGAGCACTGAGCCGTTTGGAGAACATTAATGATTCTAAACAGCCAGGAGAGGAGACCGAGCTTAGTGCCAAGCAGTCCAGGGGCTGGGAAAAATACACACACACACTTGTGAAGACACACACACACACACCACACATCCCACCCACCTAAACCAACCCACCCCTCCCCCACCATACACACAGTCCACACCCCAGGACAAGACCAAAATGGATGCAGGCCACATAGCGGGGGTAACCTGCTGAGTAGAGAGCCATGTATGAACAGTGGGGGTTGATAGGATGCGTGCCACAAACCCCCGCTTCTAACCGAACAACATTAATAATCAAAATGTCCTCACTGTATGAACTGGCTTGGCAAATATTCTGACGATATCTGGTAGATTGGTGAGGGAAGACTTGATTGGACAGTGTGTAAGGTGTGTGTCTACACGGACACTGTGACTAGATATTAATGATGACACTGTGTTCGATGCTCTGTTTGTTAAATTAAAATGTGTCAGAATAGCAGTGTGAATTATTTACAGCAGATACAGCCAAGAGGAAAATTATTTAAGATTCTCTGTTTTTATCCTTTATGATTCTGCCAGGATGAACTGTGAATCTACTCAGGTTTTGAACAGATGATTTTAAACCATATACATATGGTCATAAACTGTAACAGACTAAAATGTTGAATGTCAATGTTCTTATTTCCAGAAGAGCACATTTCCCCATGAGTGGTTTATGGAGTACATCATAGTCAGTAGTTAGCATCAAGGAACTGTCCTTTCATTTGTACTTCTTTCAAATCCATGCATTCCAATGTATTTTGTAGTTAATTGTTGCAACATTTAGACTTGCTTCACGGAGGCAAACTTTGTCACCATCTGGTTTTCAAATGACCGTAAATGGCTATTGGCTATTGGATTCCCTGACACTCTCACTACCACAGCCATTAAAATACAAATCACACAACGCGTGGTCGGATAATGGTCGATACTGCTGAACCAGGCTCAGAGAAGAGATATTACTCATTATAAACTATTGGAGACATCATTGTGGTGTCCGAACTTCCCCTACTCATATCTGTAATCAAACATGATGTTATTTTAGTTGGAGACGTGGCTATTTATCACGTTTCAGGAGATGCAGACAGTGTCAAAGTAACACAAGTTTATTACAAAGACAGGAGGCAGGCAAAACTACAGGTCAAGGGCAGGCAGAGGTCCGTTACACAGATCAGAGTCCGAAAGGTACAGAACGGCAGGCAGTCTCAGGGTCAGGGAAGGCAGAGGTCAATTATCCAGATCATCTGACAAGGTACAGAACAGCAGGCAGGCTCAGAGTCAGGGCAGGCAGAATGGTCAGAACCAGGAAAGCTAGAAAACAGGAACTACAGTATAGAGAGACAGGAGTGAGGGGAAAAACGCTGGTAGGCTTGATGAAACAAAACGAACTGGCAACAGCCAAACATAGAACACAGGAATAAATACAATGGGGATAATGAGGAAGATGTGCAACACCTGCAGGGGAGTGGAGACAATCACAAAGACAGGTGAAACAGATCATGGTTAGCTCTGTTCTGGAGATTAACCTTGACACTCTAGAGGAAGTGGCGGAGAGAAGGATCCTGGCCAAACTGCTGGCCATCATGGACAACGTTACCCACCCTCTGCATGCCATGGTTATGATGCAGAGGAGCACCTTCAGTCACAGATTGATCCCACCATGGTGCGCCAGAGAGCGCTACAGGAGGCCCTTCCTGCCGGCGGCTATTAGACTATTTAATGCCTCACCTGGGTGCCGTGCCGTCGGCTACAGAGACCTGGAACTGTTGGGGTGTTAGGACTTAGTTGAACAATTATGCATCCATCCGTGAGTAACTCTGGCTGTAATCACTCATTCATTCAGGACTTATTTATTAATTCAGGTCAGTATATACATATTCATGTACAGTTGTTATATCATTTCATGTGTAATATTGTAAGTCATTCTTGGACTGAACTTATGTAGTCATTCACTCAGGAATGCATATTAGTATCCTGTCAGTTATATATGTTTTCATTGCTTTTAGTATATCGAATGTGCAATATGGGCATTTATCTATAATTAAACCCTGCACTAAGGACTGTATTTTAAGGGAATTACTATTATTAACCTAAATTATATCATACACACATTTAGCTATTTAAGTATCTCTTCCTGTCATTTACCTGTACAGTTAATTTAACCATGCAAAATATTCACTTACCTGTTCATTTAATATTAAGTAAACTATTACTACCCTCACTTATATCATACGCACATTTAGCTATTTAAGTATCTCTCTGCCATCGACCTGTATAGTATAGTTAGCCATGCAAATACTCCTTATTTAGCTATATCAACTTGCAATATTTTATCTATCTATCTATCTGAGGCTTAACACTGAGTAGTCTTTAAAATGCTTTCAGAAATGCTAGATCAGTTATTAATGAGTCTAGACAGGACTATTCAAGCAGAAACAGAGAGGATATCGAGAGTGGACACGCTTGTGAAATTAAATATTTGTCAATAAACAACAATCATAATGTTGTTTATGTGAAATTATGAGATAATTACTTTTAAAGAATTACAAACACTATATTTAGTCTAAAAATGTATCATTCATTAACCGATGAACAAAGCAATGATTAGAAATAACTAGTAAAATAACAACGTTCTCCGTTGACAACCGTTAACATAAAGACAGAAGACCAACGAACATAGTATTATGTCAAACGTGTTCTGTGTCAATTCAAGTTACTATAGAAACGTGCTTCTGTAGTTACAACTGGAACCAACTGGGTGAATCATAAACCTAAAGATAAATCGTTACTATAAACATGTCGATACGGCTGGGCGTTCGGTCCTCGGTGGGCCGATGTGGGCGAGACAATAAGAGGAGATTACATGTTGACCTTTGCTGCTCTGACATTCGTCTATTTTACTTAACGCCAAAGCAGCCACTCGCACGACCTTTGGTTATGCATGCTGCCATTGTGAAGGAAAATAGATAAAGAAATCTTCGAAGGATGTTGTGGGAGAAGATAATTGGTTAGGAGACATCTAGTCAGTTGCACAACTGAATGCATTAAACCAAAATGTGTCTTCCACATTTAACCCAACCCCTCCGTTGGGGGTTAACTGCCTTGCTCAATGGCAGAACAGCTGATTTTTCCACCTTGTCAGCTCGGGGATTTGAACCAGCGACCTTTCAGTTACTGGTCCAGCACTCTTTAACTGCTAGGATGCCTGCCGCCCTATAATCAGAAATAACAAAATGTACTATATCGTCAATTGACTATAAGAACAAAAGGGTTAGTGGTTAGTGGTATAAAAACATATTTGTGGTCAGGAAATGTACGGCTTTACATTTTACCACCGTCAGATAGTGACAATCAAATCTGAATGGCAGTTTATTAAGGTTCGGGGGCTTGTGGTTTTCTACAGTTCCTTGTGATTGGTCCTTGGACCATTTTGATTGGTTCCGAGGTATTGATTGGTTCTGAAGTATTTAGTACTTGGAGCGATCTTTGGTTCCATGGAGGGAAATGCTGATTAATGTAAATAGTGATGTTCAGTGTTGGCCTTGAATCTTGACATCTCCTGGACATCTTGGTGTGTAGTCTCATCAGGGTGCCCAGCATTCCGGCCTCTATAGCGCTGTCTACTCCTTCTTCAAGTATCGGGGATTTGGCCTGGTCCGGCCTGGACTGTCTTTTGCCTCCAACTCATTGAAGTAAAAGCCCTTGTCCAAATCGAGGTTAGTGAAAGCTGTTCTGATGTCCAGAAGCTCTATATTGTGATCACTACATCCGATGGATTTGGATAATGCTTTCAAGCAAATTTCTGCAGCATTAGTAAAAATGTGATCAATTATGTTGATGATTTCATTTCTGTGCTGCTTTTAACTACTCTGGTAGTTTGACTGATAACCTGAACCAGGTTGTATGCACTGGTTACAGTTTGAATCTTTTTCTTGAGTGGGCAGCTTGATGAAAGCCAGTCAATATTTAAATCACCAAGAAAATATACCTCTCTCTTAATATCACATACATTATCAAGCATTTCACGCATGTTATCAAGATACTGTCTGTTAGCACTTAGTGGTCTATAGCGGCTTCCCACCAGAATGGGCTTTGGGGAGGCAGATGAACCTGTAGCCATATTACTTCAACAGTATTTAACATGAGATCCTCTCTAATATTTGCAGGAATGTGGTTCTGAATATAAACCGCAACACCTCCACCATTGGCATTTCTATATTTTCTGTAAATGTTATAACCTTGTGTATCATCAAAGGTATTATCAAAGGTATCATCAAAGGTATTATCTAAGTGAGTTTCAGAGATAGTCAGAATATAAATGTCATCTGTTACTAGCAAATTATTGATTTCACGAACCCTGTTTCTTAAGCTACATATGTAACATGGGCTATTTTGAGCACTTTTCTTCTGGGATGCTTACATGTTTTCATTGCTTTACTGAGAAGCTTAGCAGAAGTAGATATGCTCATGTTATTTATGTTACTACAGGGTGAGCTGCACACAGTGGACATCCTCCTAGGGCACACCACCTCAGTGCTAACAGTATAAATCTGGTTCATAGGCACATGATTGCTGCATGTAATTGTCATGGTTCCAACTGTCACCAGAGGGCTGCAGAGACCGTCCTAGAGACATTATGACGCTCCTTTGCTCCTTGATTTGGTTGCTGTGTGCAGTTGTCTCCTGAGTGACTTTTAGAGTCTTAGTGTTTGTTGTTCCCCAGTGTTACTGTGATCCTTCTGTTAACGTTTCTCAGTTAAGTATTATTACGTTTATCCCAAACCACTGATTCCTGTTCTGGTCTCTTTTCTGCTCCTGGGTCCAACCTCATCAGGTCACAACAATAGCTGTAGGATCAGCAGAGGCATTCAAGGCAGTTAGAGGGACATAAATTAGGTTACCTACATTGTGTCTACCAACGCCCCTGGTGTAATGTATATTTGCTGAAGCATTAGGACAACTCTGGGTCACAATGGTAGGGATTAGCTGAGCTGGGCTTGGGTCATTGATAAGTCATTGTCTCAATGCAGCCTTATGATGCTGTGAAATGATCCAGGAACCCAAATGATTTGGGTGGATCCTATCCTCCTTATAAAATGTGTTTTGTTTCCATAAGGTACCGAAATTGTCAACAAAAGTTACCCTCATTGAGCTGCAATAATCACGTAGCCAGTTGTGAAGAGAAAGAATCCTGCTGAAGCGTTCAATACTACGATTCAGAGAAGGCACAGGGCCAGATATGATGGGTCTTTTATTAGTGTCTAGCAGAGAGTCAATCAGCTCTTTAAAATCCAGTTTCAACTGTTCAGAGCTGCCCTTCATAATGTCAATAAAACCCACATGGACTACGATTGAATCTTAGTAATGTAATTTACTCAAGCTCCAGGATAGGACATTGTTTTTGCACCAGGAACATTTCACCATGGCGCTGCCCAAAATCACGTCTCGCGAGAAGGACAAAGAAATCCGCCCATGGTTACGGAGAACCCTTTATGGACGGGCGAGAGGCAGGATAACTTGAGCCTGTTACTCCCGGCGCAGGCCTCCGACAGATGGGGAAGCCCTGCTCAATCCAGAGCAGGGACGTCGAATTCGAAATTCATAGTAGTGGGCTCTGCGGCCGCGGGCACAGGCATCCCCAGCGACGAAGGTGCAGGAAGCTCAGGTCCCATGACAGCAAAACTATTTGTTGTTTGTATCCACTCCATGCCTCTCATTGGGAGTGTAGACTGCTTTGCGGGAGGCCGCTGTCTTCGGCTTCCACGACCATCGTTGATTGCCTTGCTCCTCTTGCTGTGCTCCTTCGACTCCGCTGTCAGATGGGGGAGCTTCGGACAACACCGGCCAGTCGAATAATGACAAATGACAGGGCGGAGATGCATCCAACAAGCACTGGAACCATTCATTTATTTCTCCTGACAAAGAGGGCTCCATTGCAAAACTCATCTGGTACCAACTTCGTTAACTTGATGGCTAGTAGCTTAGCGTAATAGGTGTTTCATGCTCAACAGTTTCCCGTGTGTATCAAGAATGGTCTATCACCCAAAGGACATCCAGCAAACTTGACACAACTGTGGGAAGCATTGAAGTATGGGCCAGCATTCCTTTGAAATGCTTTCAACACCTTGTAGAGTCTGTGCCCCGATGAATTGAGCCTGTTATGAGAGCACAACTCAATATTGGGATGGTGTTCCTATTATTTGGTGTACTCAGTGTATATCCTGATTGCCATTTTGTATTACCTCCAGTACCTCAACTACCTCGTACACCTGCACATTGACTCGGTACTTGTACTCCTTGTATATAGCCTCGTTATTGTTATTTTATTAATGTTACTATTAACTTTTTTATTTAGCAAATATTTGTCTTACTTTTTATCTTGTCACACTGCACAGAGAGGACCCGAGGCACTGAGCAGTAATGGGAAGTAACACCTTTTAATATACAAAACAACAAAAGGTGAGCACGCAAACATGAACTGGTGTGCAACAAAAGGAACACACGCAAAGACCCACACCCAGGTGGAAAACCACTCAACTTAAATAGGCTCCCCGATTAGAGGCAGGTGCCTCTAATTGGGGAGCAACCACAAACTCCACATAAAGTTATCCAGAGAGGTCTCTGGACACTAAACCTTAACACCAGAGACCTCTCTGAACATAGATCATTACATATCTCTGCATTGTTGGGAATGGGCTTGTAAGTAAGCTTTTCAAGGTAAAGTCTACACCTGTTGTTTTCTGCGCATGTGACTGAATAAAATACTAGCCTACTGCCAGTGCCACATCCCTGCTTAGTGATGCCAGTATAAAAGCTTGATATATAGTATTAGTAATATTACTTCTATATAACATATAGTCCCTCATCTATGTAATACTACACTTTCTAATCTATATCATAATTAGAACAAATCTTGCTTAGTCAATCTGTCGCTTTTAATTTGGATATGGACAGGAAATACATATCATAGACAAGTGTTTTCACCCTGGAATCAGCACAACAGAGAGACAAGTTGAACGATCAGCCTCTCCACTCCAATCAATTTGACTTATATCAGCCATTTATGAATAATTATATATTGGCCTTGGGTTGAAAAGCTGCCTTGCCTCCATTGGATGTGTGGTGTTTGTAAAATATCATGCTTGACAATGAGTAATGGAAGCGGGGAGAGACCTGTAGGAAAATCAAATGAGACCTTGTCCGCTATTGATTTCAATTACACTATACGAGCTGCTGACATTATCTTTGATATATTTTAAGATATATTTAACCCAGGTAATCTACATTAAAGATTAAAGAGGCTAAACAGACCAAACCTTAAGGCAGCATAGCAGTCAGTACAACAAAGGCATGAGAAGGTGATAATAGATGTCAACAGTGCCAAACAATTACAGCAGTGTACTGTACATGGAATATTAATGTTATTAATGTCCCTATGAAGTGTATGAGGTGGGTTACTCTTCTGTTAGTCTTTAAAAATGTATTTATTAGGGGGCCTCCCGAGTGGTGCACTGGTCTTGCCGGGCAGGCGCATGCACGTTGACTCAGTCAGCCAGTCGCCAGGTGGACGGTGGTTCCTCCGACACATTGGTGTGGCTGGCTTCTGGGTTAAGTGTTCATTGTGTCAAGAAGCAGTGCGGCTTGGTGAGTTGTGTTACGGAGGACGCACGGCTCTCGACCTTCGCCACTCCCGAGTCCGTACGGGAGTTGTAGCGATGGGACAAGACTGTAACTACCAATTGGGAAGAAAATGGGGTAAAAAAAAAATATATATATATTAGGATCTCCATTAGCTGTTGCTTAAGCAGCAGATACTCTTCCTGGGGTCCACTGAAAACGTAAAACATTACATAATACAGAACATCAATAGACAGCTCAAGGACTGAACTACACACATTTAAAATAAGAACAAGAGAACCAAAAAATGGTCCTACGGACATTCACACATGTACATACATTAGTACATATACATATGCCTATACATATACATATCAGTTAATTAGGTCAGATAGGGGAGAGGCATTGTGCTGTTTGTTGTAATTTGAGATGGAAGGATGTTCCATGTGATCATGGCTCTATACAATATTGTGCATTGCCTTGAATTCGTTCTGGATTTGGGGACTGTGAAGAGACCCCTGGTTGCATGTCTGGTGGGGTAAGTATGTCTGTCAGTTCTATATGTTAATTATACAGACAACAGAGAATTTTCAACATAATAATATTTCTCACCCAAAAAATAATTGATGCAGTCAATCTCTCCTCTACTTTGAGCCAAGAGAAACTGACTTGCATACTGTTGACATTAGTCCTTTGTATACATTAAAGGACAAGATGTGATGCTCTGTTCTGGGCCAGTTGCAGCTTTTCAGCACTCGACCATATCACAGGGCAATAGTCAAGATTAGATTAAACTAGAGCCTGCAGGATATATATACAGCGGGTGAAATAAGTATTGAACACGTCACCGTTTTTCTCAGTAAATATATTTCCAAAGGTGCTATTGACATGACATTTTCACCAGATGTTGGTAACAACCCAAGTAATCCATACATACAAAGAAACCAAAACAAATAAGTTCAGAAATTAAGTTATGTGTAATAATGTGAAATGACACAGGGAAAAAGTATTGAACACATTTACTGGTATTTATTTAATAAAAAGCCTTTGTTGGTAGTGACAGCTTCAAGACGCCTCCTGTATGGAGAAACTAGTCGCATGCGTTGCTCTGGTGTGATTTTGGCCCATTCTTCCACACAAACAGTCTTCAAATCTTGAAGGTTCCGTGGGCCTCTTCTATGAATCTTGATCTTCAGTTCTTTCCATAGATTTTCAAAGGTATTTAAGTCAGGTGATTGGCCAATTGAGAGTCTCCTTGGCTGTGTGTTTGGGATCATTGTCTTGCTGAAATGTCCACCCTCGTTTCATCTTCATCATCCTGCTAGATGGCAGCAGATGTTTGTCAAGAATGTCTCAGTAAATTTGCCCATTCATCCTTCCTTCAATTATGTGAAGTTTGCCAGTACCATTTGCTGAAAAGCAGCCCCACACCATGATGTTCCCACCTCCAAACTTCACTGTTGGTATGGTGTTTTTAGGGTGATGTGCAGTGCCATTTCTCCTCCAAACATGGTGTGTATTATGACATCCAAACAGTTCAATTTTGCTCTCATCTGACCACACTATATTCTCCTAGTATTTCACTGGCTTTTCCAAACGTTGTGCAGCAAACTTTAAACAAGCTTCAACATGCTTTTTTTTCAGCAATGGAGTCTTGCGTGGTGAGCGTGCATACAGGCCATGGCGGTGGAGTGCATTACTTACTGTTTTCTTTGAGACAACAGTATTTTTGAAGCTCTCCACAAGTGGTCCTTGGCTCTTGGACAACTCTTCTGATTATTATTTTCCCTCCTCTGTCAGAAATCTTGCGAGGAGCACCTGGTCGAGTCAAATTTATGGTGAAATGATTGTCCTTCCTCTTACGTATTATGGCCCCAACAGTGCTCACTGGAACATTCAGAAGCTTAGAAATGCGCCTATAACCAATGCCATCATTATGTTTTGCAACAATTAGGTTGCGAAGGTCTTGAGACAGCTCTTTGCTTTTACCCATCATGAGATGTGTCTTGTGTGACACCTTGGCAATGAGACCTTTTTGTAGGCCATCAGTTGGGACTGAACCAGCTGATATTAATTTGCACTGACAGGGGGCTGGATTGCTTTTTAATTACTGATAGTTTTCAGCTGTTGTCTTGGCTTTCCATCCCTTTTTGCACCTCCCTTTCTTCATGTGTTCAATACTTTTTCCCTGTGTCATTTCACATTATTACACATAACTTTAAATTTCTGAACTTATTTGTTTTGGTTTCTTTGTATGTATGGATTACTCGGGTTGTTACCAACATCTGGTGAAATTTTCATATCAATTGCACCTTTGGAAATATATTTACTGAGAGAAATGGTGACGTGTTCAGTACTTATTTCACCCGCTGTATATATGTTTTATATGAAATATCCTTGGAATGTTCTCCTAAAATTCACTAAAATGTTGTACACAACATCTGTAACAACCACCACAGAAGATTCCCCAAAAGTTCTCATTAGTTTTCCAGGTGTTTACCCAGCAAACCAAAATTGGTTCTGTGAAAGTTCTCACAACATTTGTTAGCTTGCGGCAAATGTTCTCATAACACAAAAACTATCCAGTCGTGCTGATGATTATACAATGTTTGTATAAAACATTCACCCGGTGTTACAAGAATATTCCTAGAATACATTTAATCTATTCTTTAAAGGTTCCCAGAATGTTTCATTAGGTTGTGGGACATCTTGTGTGAACATTATGGGAAGATCACAAAATATATGTTTACAAAACACAAAAACTGTGTGGATGATACTATGATGCTTCTTTTAGGGTGCAAAAAACATTCACACAGCATATGAGGATCGTACCATTTTAATAACTCAGAAATTGTGTTTTCTGTCCTAATTGACAATTATTAGACTGGTGGTGCAGAGGGTTAATGATCTGACGATAGAGCTGAGTATTGCAGGTTCAATCCCACATATTCTTTAACCATGTATAAAAAAATAAAAAAAAGTAGAGCCTAAAAAAAAGGCTCAGATATAATCTGCAATGAGAGAGAGTCTTTATTTTGTCCAGATGTATAAATCCAGGCAGACATGCAGAATTTAGACTAACAAAAAAGAAAAAAACAACACTAATATACTGTTCAACATATATAATTCCTACTTTGAGATGCTTGATATGGTCCTTATTAGTCATGATCTGAAAAGCAAAAGTGATCCTGGCTTAGGAACCAAACATTGCAGGTTCGAACACCACATGTGCAGATTGTCAACATATAAAGTGTAAAAAAATATTGTTGTTTTTGTATGATTAAATACTGTTCAATACTGTCTCTTCATCACCAAATGCGAATTTCCGTTAAATCTGGAGAGAAACATAAAGGGGGTGTATTACAATCAGCATTCTTATGACTTAAGGAGCTACAAATGTGCCTGCTGAGAATGTTGTGGTAATATTAGGTAAACTTAAATGTCCTGAGGACCTCCAAGACATGGTGAAATGTATATTGCGTGCACACCAATGGAATATTCTAAAATACCTGAAACAATTATGCTATGAACATTATAAAAACAGGCTTATTTGGAAATTGTGGAACATTGTGCAACATTGCGGGAATGTTCTATGCAATGTATGTGAATATCACAAGAATATGCTTGCAACATCCCAGACAACTCCCATAACTTAATCAAATGTTCTGGGAACCTTTAAAGAACTTAAACCAGGTGTTCTGCCAACATTCTTACATCATTATAGGAATGTCCTGTGCAACCTAACTTATAAAAGGCATTAATGTCATTACAACTGATCATATTTTGTGTTTTGGGAACCTATCTCTTGAAATACACTCACACTGTTCCCACAAGCTAATGAAATGTTCTGGGAACCTTTAAAGAAAAGAACATCAGGTAAATGTTTTTGGAACCCTAAAATAAACATTGCAGAATCAACTGGATAAGTGGAAAGTTTTTGTGTTTTGGAAACATATCTTTTGTGATTTCCCCACAATGTTCTCACCAGACTGTTCCCACAACCTAAGAAACCATTCTGTGAACCTTCAAAGAACAGACAGAATGTGTGCTTGGAACGTTCTTATAACATCAGGTGAATGTTTTTTGCACCCTAAAATAAACATTGTCGACAGTTTTGGTGTTTTGGAAACATATCTTTTGTGATGTCCCCATAATGTTCTCACCAGACAGTTCCCACAATCAATTCATAATTCTGGGAACCTTAAATTCAATGTGTTCTAGGAACGTTCTTGCAACATCAGGCAAATGTTTTATACAAAAATTCTATAATCATCAGCACGACTGGACAGTTTTTGTGTTATCAGAACATTTGCTGCAACCTAACGAATGTTGTGGGAACTTTCACAGAACCAATTTTGGTTTATGAATGATTAGTATCATATACAATGATTTTATTTTTAGATTTGTTCAGGACTAGTTTATTACTAGCCACCCATTCCAAAACAGACTACAAATCTTTGTTTATGGTTGTTGTGATTTCACTAGCTGTGGTGTCTGATGTGTATAATGTTGAATCCTCAGCGTACATAGACACACATGCTTTGTTTAATGCTAGTGGTAGATCATTGGTACAAATAGAGAACAGTAAAGGGAGCTGCCTTGCGGAATACCACACTTTACACGTTTTACATTAGAGAAGCTTCCACTAAAGAAAACCCTCTGTGTCTATCTCTCAACTAATGATAGATAGATAGATAGGTACTTTATTTATCCCCGAGGGGGAAATTTCTTAGATATGGCAAATTATGTAAAGCCAATTTGTTGGCCAATAATATCAAAGGCTGCACTGAAGTCTATCAATACAGCTCCCACAATCTTCTTATTATAAATGTATTTCAGCCAATCATCAGTCATTTGTGTCAGTGCAGTACATGTTGAGTGCCCTTCTGTATAAGTATTCTGAAATATTATTCACAGAGAAATAGCATTGTATCTGGTCAAACACAAGTTTCTTCCGAAAAAAATTCAAAAGCAAGCTGATTGGTCGGCTGTTAGAACCAGCAAAGGGAGCTTTACCATTCTTAGGAAGTGTAATGATTTTAGCTTCCTTCCAGGTCTGCTTTATCAGTGTGCACAGTGTTTCACTCACCCTTCTCACATTTCGCTCACCCCCTTTACTCTCAATAAGCTCACCAATACAAATTATCAAGTCAGCCGTGATATGGTAAATGAGCCGTTTTATCCTATTTACTCATTACACTGCTCTGTTTATTGCCACTAACAGAGATTTCTCAGCGTTTGGGACTGAGATTGTGAGGAAATTGAATTTGGCGATGGGGAGAAGCCTGTGGGTGTAAATGTTTAATTAGAGATGATGAAACAAAGTGGATCAATCACCGCCTGGCACACAATCTGGCTCTGGTGGGGAGACCTATATGATCCTGCTGAATAAACGAAGCACTCGCACAATCTGGCAGAAATGGTGGTTTCCTTCTTCGATCCAGGCCATTCGTCTTAAGTAAAGGTTTAGTAACATTAATATTAATAATAAGGTATCATGGAAATAGCCATGAGAAATGACATTATTATTATTAATATTCCGAAAGCCGTTCTTTGTTTGTACCGCAAATACACCATTTGTTGAGACCTGCTTAGACAAATCAACATTCAAAAGACATGCTTCTTTATCATTGTGCTAATAATCAACATCCACTCTCTCTCTCTCTTTTTCATCTTTGTCTTAACTCTCTCTATTTCAATTTTCCTTATTCTGTCTGTCTGCAAATGTATCTATCCATTTCCCTCTCCCTCTCCCTTCACCTCTCTCTCTCCCTTCCTCCACGCCCTCTCTCCCTTCTTCGCCCCTCTACCCTCTCTCTCCCAACTGTAACAAAAGCTACCACCAGCCGCTACATTGTCAATAATTTCTATTCAGGTCTAAAATAGACCTCCTTTTGTTCAAAAGTATTGGTCATTTTGCTCAATGACCCTTGCTTTCTCGGGATTGATAGAGAAGTCAATCTGGAAATTGGAAATAATAGTATAATGGTGGGTTATGTAAAGGTTTACAGGGACAGTCCAAATAAAGCATTGTTTGATTTTGAAGGGGTATTAACGGAGATGTACCTACACTATCGAACTCTAGCCTGGTTGGAGTCTCTTGATCATTATGGTGCTTACTGACAAAACGCCTTGCCGAAGCCATTTGAGGTTCACTGGACTAGGCTGAAGGGAGGTGGAAGACTGAATAGGAGGACACTAGCATCAGTTCAGGTTAGCTCTGTATTATGTGTATTTATGTGGTTTTCCAAATGTTTATTCATGGCATTATGTGTGATCAAGCCTTTGGGATATTATTTTTTGTTCAAAAAATCTGTTTGCATGTCTGTCTGTCTGTCTGTCTGTCTGTCTGTCTGTCGGTCTGTCTGTCTGTCTGTCAGGGTGCATTCCATGTTCTCTACTCTTGTCACGTGCGCATCACTTATTAGAATTTCTGCTGTACTCTAGCAAACACATTGACTAAAAGACCATTACAGTGAGGGGACTAGTTTAACAGCCGCTTCTTATCTAAAGGCACCTTTGGGTTTCATCCACCATCCACCATCCACCAATCATCACAACACAGATCTCCAACACCGTCAATTACATTCCGTTATATCATTCAGAATCTGAAACAGCATAATTCACACACAGCTAAGGGGCAACAACCCATATAAAATACATCTTAAACACATTTAAAACAGATCTGATAATGACATGGGTGAGGTTGTTTAAAAATAACCACAGCTGGGGCCGGGCTGCCTGGGGTCAGAAAGCGACGTGGGCTTGATATAATGAGAATGTGTCAACAGCCCATCAGCTACTGCCTGCTAGCGCACCGCCACTGTGCCGCTGGGGAGCTCATGCTGAAGTGGACACCCAATCAAGAGCTCATATGTTTGACATGATTTGCTACACCACCCATCGGCACACACTCTTTCAGCTTGACTAGGCCTGTGTGTCCTGCAATGCAATGCAGATTAACTGCACCTGTTGATTTTAGATTGGGTATGTGTGGAGTGCTATTGTAGTCTTTTATCAACCTCTTTACTTATTGGTAAGGAGATTTGTTCATGGGATATTATCTAAGAGACACTTGCTTAGTCCACATTTTAGATATTATACAACATCGAAAGATTGATAAAAAAAAACACACTAAAATAAGAGTATATGATAGTGTTCACAGTGTGTGTGTATGTGTGTGTGTGTGCGTGCATGCGTGTGTTGTGATAGGAGTTAGTAATGACTGTATGTTTTGATCCACAGTGCATTGCCCCATTTACAGTCTTTGAGGTCTGCGTCTTGCTATCCACCAGAGGACTTGATCAGAGGTCTGATTAAAGGCTTGGTACCTCCTGCATACATGATAATAAACATCAGATCTCTGCACCACTACAGTGAATGGGGCCAAGGCGTAAAGTAAGCGTCGGTCCATACAAGTTAGGTAAGGCCCAACATACACAGATGCAACATGTGACCTAAAACCCCTCAAGGAAAACCATTCATATGATGAGTGCCCTAAAAATAATTTATCTTTGGTGTATTTCTTTGGTGTATTGGCATAAAACAGCTAACGGCAAAGAGCTGGAGACTACTGACGAAAAGAGATGCATTCTAGATAGAGAACAGCATTGGGGACAGAGGCATTGACACTTTGTTCTGAGTATTAGTGAATAGTTTATTTGAGAATGTTTCTACTTTTCACAAGGTTTGTCTTAGCACGATATCAAACAGATAATTCGGATATGTCCCCAAAATCACTGTTAGTTTTGTGTGTGTGTGTCAGCGCGTGCATGTGCATGTATGTACTGTAAGCGTGTGCACATGTATGCGCACGTAGGGGCATGTGTGCGTGTGTGTGTTTACGATTCTACTCAAGTGTGTTTAATTTGCTCTCTCATGTCGACCACTTCCCATGGCCCTATTAGACTATACAAAAACAGAGCTGTCCCAGCGGCCGTAGCAACAAGCACCTCTTCAAACTAGCTGGTGATTTGCATAAAAGAGAGCATCATTAACATGTATAGCTCGGTAATGAAAAGGGAAAAGGGGGAGAGATGGGGAAATTGCTTCCCGTTCCCCTCCAATTCTCTTTATTCTGACAGGATGGGCCGTTTCCAGGACCTCCTCCAACCCACTGTGTCAGGGGGGGAGAAGGGGGGAGGAGAGAGAGGGGGGGGGGGAGAGGGGGAGAGAGAGATAGAAGGGGGGAGGAAAGAGAGAGAGGTGGTAGAAAGAATAGAGGGATGGAAGAGAGATCCATGTGATATGCAGTGTTTCTTGTATAGCTATATTTCCTATAATTCTGTCATACATCTTTATACATGAGTATCATCATGAACTATTTTGCTTTAGTCAGCTGTTATAATTTTCCTTATTATGGCAATGCCATAGAGAGGCTGCAAACCACTACTAGGTCATGACTAAATATTCTTAACTCACGATGGAGTATAGATGGCTTTACAGTGCTATATACAGTACATGACTTCATTGGGGTCAAAAAATTATATTGAGATTACATTGTCTTTCATGTGGTTACAATATCTTACTTCCCCAATCAATTATATTCCAATGAGGAAGTGCCTATCGAATTGACCAATAGGTGTCAGTAGATTTCCACCCAACAGGAAACAAGCTAAATTCCCCTTTGTCTTCTCTGAACTCTACCACTCCACATTTGTTTTATTATTTACTATTTATCATGGAAATTGTCAGAGTTAAAATGCTGCTTTTGTGCAGCGATCTGCCTCTATCGGATTACAAGAAATGTATTTTTTTTATAAAGATTTTAACCAAAAAGTAAAATGATTATTCCGTATAAAGCGAAGCACCAGCCTTTGACATGTATTTGCTCATGTAGACCCCGACCTCCCCTGAGATATGTGTTTAGTAAAGCTTTATTAAATATCTCAATGATGTATTCAAACAATAGCTCTTTTATGTGTAAAGATGTCACTCTTAAAATATCACTTTGGAGGACATGGAAATATTGCAGCAGAAGAAGTGGAGCAATAACAATAAAAATCGGTTTTGTAATATGATCAGGTGCCACATTAGTCAAGGTAATGTATCTCCTTTGGGCCACAAGGTGCACCTTTCTGGTGTTTGAATCATTTTCGTTTGCTTTGTGGTGGATATTGTGAGTTCAACTGTATGTCAGCCATGAAATAAAGAGTCACTTGCATGTCAAATCAAGACAAATGCAAGACATTATTACATTTAATATGGAGTCATTGTAAAGGTAAAGGGTTATGTTTCATAGATTTATGCAAATGCTTTGCAGGCTATAGGTATATTTGATACAGGGAGACACTTCTTTGCATTACCACTTTTAAATCAAACAATTAACCTACAGCTTTAAATCATTTCGATCTGGAGTGATTGAAAATGTCAGCCTTTGAAAGTCACTCTCACCAAGTTCAAAGTACTTTTGAAATTACAATGTCTTCACGTCCACCCAACATACAGTGCTTTGGAAAAGACCCCTTGGATTTCTTCACATTTTATTGTGTTACAAAGTAGGATTAAAATGGATTTCATTGTCATTTTCTATCAACAATCTACAATATTTGCCCGTTATTCTTTTAAGAATTCTTCAAGCTCTGTCAAGATGTTGGGTATCATGGCAAGACAGACATTTTCAAGGCTTGCCATAGATTTTCAAGCAGACTTAAGTCAAAACTGTAACTAGGCCACTCAGGAACATTCACTGTCTTCTTGGTAAGCAACTCCGGTGTATATTTGGCCTTGTGTTTTAGGTTATCCACTTAAGTATTGGACCCTTTTTTCCAATTGTCGCCTAAAATGACATACCCAAATCTAACTGCCTGTAGCTCAGGACCTGAAGCAAGGATATGCATATTCTTGATACCATTTGAAAGGAAATATTTTGAAGTTTTTGGTTGAATATAACACATTAGATCTGGTAAAAGAAAGGACATAATATTACTTAGTCCAGAAGCAATTTAGATTTCGGCCACTAGACGCCAGCAGTGTATGTGCAAAGTTGTAGACATATCCAATGAACCATTGCATTACTGTTCAAAATGTTGTATAAAATCTGGCCAAATCTGCCTATTGGTTTATTGATACATTTTCAAGTACAAAACTGTGCACTCTCCTCAAACAATAGCATGGTATTCTTTCACTGTAATAGCTACTATAAATTGGACAGTGCAGTTAGATTAACAATAATTAATGAACAAGAGCTTTCTGCCCATAGAAGATATGTCTATGTCCTGGGAAATGTTCTTGTTACTTACAACGTCATGCTAATCACGTTAGCACACGTTAGCTCAAGCATCCCGAGAACGGGACACGATCCTGTACAGATTTTCTTCTAGGATTTTGCCTGTGCTTACCTCCATTCCGTCTCTTTTTATCCTGAAATACTCCCCAGTATTTGCCGATGTCAAGCATACCCATACCATGATGCAGCCACCACCATGCTTGAAAATAAGGAGGCAGTTACTCAGTGATGTGTTGTGTTGGATTTGCCCCAAACATTTTTTGGGCAGTATTACTTTAGAGCCTTTTTGCATACAAGATGCATGTACATTTTGTATCCTCAGTTTTCTACCCTCACAGACATGGAACTCTGGAGATGTTTTACAATCACCAATGGCCTCATGGTAACATCCCTGAGCAGTTTCATTCCTGTCCTGCAGCTCAGTTCAGAAGGAGGATGTTATCTTTGATGTGTCTTGGTGGTTTAATATATAATCCACAGCATAATTATTAACTTGACCAGGCTTAAAGAGATATTCAATGTCTGATTTGTTATTGTTACCCATCTACCAATCACTGTCCTACTTTATGAGGTTTTCAAAAAATCTCCCTGGCCTTTTTAGTTTAATCTGTGCTTGAAATTCAATTCTTGACTGAGGGATCTTACAGATGTTGTATGCATGGGGGACAAAGGAAGGGTTAGTCATTCAATAATCATGTCAATCCCTATACATTTATAACTTATTATGTGATTTGTTAAGACAATTTAGTCTTGCCTAAACAAAGTGGCTGAATAAATTATATCACCTCTTTACCTAGTAATCATTTGTTCCCTTAAAACTCCCTAGAGTCTATTGGTGCACCGGTGCGTCAATCTAAGTAAAATTAAATAAAAAAAATAACAAAATGTGTACATTTAATCTAAAGATATCTGGGGTTTATTCCATGGAATGCGTCTCAATCCACTACATCCACCTATGGCGGCCTTCAGTATCTACGGTGGAAGGCGGCCGAGCTAAAGCAATGTTTGTCAGACCATGAGACCTCCCGAAAATCATTCTTCTCAAGAAAAGTTTGGCCTATGGAAAGGTGAGATTCTCCCGAAGACGATTGTGTTCTCCGTTTTGCTCTACGCACATCACAAGTGTCATGGGACACGTCTGAAGGTAACCAGTACCGGTTTAAAAAATGAATGGAAGTAGGGAGGTAGTTTTGTGTCTACCGCAAAAAAGGGATTAAATGTGTAAACAAACAAACAAAACAAACAAACAAAATAATATAGATCTACTGTATATACAGTATATTGTATATATTTATAAATATTTGTTTGTTTGTTTTGTTTGTTTTTGTTTATTTCCCGAGCTTTCTTATATATCCTAGATATAGTACAGACACTTCAAAACCTTATTCCATAGGATTTATTCTTTTACTGTCTTTTTTGCCATTTATGAATGTGTTATTCAATGCGTTTCTATGGGTAGTAGTAATGGCCAAATTCTATATTTTATCAAATCAAATTTCTTTTTGAGATACATAAAGGAATGACCATTCAACAGCTTAGACTTTTAAGAATTAAAATATCCCTTAACTCTCAGGTACATTTTCCACTTGTCTTTAATGAGTTTGTCTCTATGTGATCATAGACACTTACAACATTTAACTTCAAACATGGGTTACTCTCAATTGTTGATTAATGCTATTTTACATCTATCTATTTGTACAACGTCTTCAGTCCTAATACTGTGGACATGCAGCCACTCTCTTGTATAGCAGCTAGCTGGGTTGTGTATTAGCGCTGGTCTCCAGAGAGCATTGGTCTCCCTGATGGGATGTCACCAATGCGAGACTGCAAGGCGGATCTCCCTCAATTAATCCACCATTAGATGCCACCGATTCACGACTCACTGCTTTTGGTAACTGTGTTGCTGCTCAAATCTAATTACTCTCTTCTCCACTCCTCCTCCCTCCCTCCCTCCCTCCCTCTCTCCCTCCCTCCCTCCCTCCCTCCCTCCCTCCCTCCCTCCCTCCCTCCCTTCCTTCCTTCCTTCCTTCCTTCCTTCCTTCCTTCCTTCCTTCCTTCCTTCCTTCCTTCCTTCCTTCCTAACTTCCTTCCTTCCTTCCCCTCTCTTTCTCTCTCTCTCTCTCTCTCTCTCTCCTCAGAACAAATTATGCTCCTCTGCTCCTAGAAGCCCTGTGGTTGGACATTTTATTGCTCTCTTTCTCTTTCTCTCCTCCTCTCTCTGCTTCTCTTTCTCCTCCTCTCTCGCTGTCTCTCCCTCTGTCTCCCAGTCCCTCTTTATCCATCCGTGAGTTTGTTTGCCTTGGCGAGTGCAACAACTGTCTCCGATCAGTGGCTTTCCTATCTTCTTGTTTTTCTCTTAATGAGTAAGCTGTGCCTACGTTCTCTACCACCTGCGCATACTGAAAGAGTGCATCTCCGGGACTAGAAAGACTGGCTGGCTGGTTGGCTGGTTGCCTTACTGACTGTTTGACTGACAGACTCTGTTGGTCTTGGGTGCTTTGGGGCTGTGGCGTCCAGCATAGAGGCTGAAGGTATACAGGGGGGGTTACGTCTGTTTCATTGCACCGGCGGTGGCACATATTTCCCTGCGCTCTCTCCTCTGTGCTCCCTGTTCTCACTAGCATAGTAACCAACATAAATCAAGCATGGAACGGGGCCATACGGCCGCGTCGGCAGCAGCTGCAGCCTTTACGATCCCAGTCTTCTCCGAGCAGGCGAGGCAAGCGTCAGATGACTGACTCCCCGGCTTTGTGCACAGTGGGAGGGAAGCTCTCTCTCAGGAGGAACAGGAATTTAAGGGTAAGCCTACTTCAGCGGATGGGGATTCAAGCAGGTTCACCACGACTTCCCTTTTAATTATATCATAATTTCTTTTGAGGGGAGATGTATTTTTTTTTATTCTTTTTATTTATTTTTTACATATTGTGTCAGAGTGAAGCATGATGTGTGTGTAATATTGTCATAGTCAGTGTCCGGTTTGGTGGATTTCTATGGATTTGTAAACTGTGTGGTTAACTATTAACATATTAATGGGATTCTCCATTCTGCAATTAAATGACAATCATTGCTTGACGGTGAGGGGACCTGTCAAGGAGCTACTGTCCTGGTGTGTGTGTGTGTGTGTGTGTGTGTGTGTGTGTGTGTGGGTGT
This sequence comes from Thymallus thymallus, assembly GCA_023634145.1. Taxonomy (NCBI): domain Eukaryota; kingdom Metazoa; phylum Chordata; class Actinopteri; order Salmoniformes; family Salmonidae; genus Thymallus; species Thymallus thymallus. The sequence continues at coordinate 15,095,959 of CM042382.1, forward strand.
GTGTGTGTATGCGTGTACGTGTGTATATGTATGAAAGAGAGGCGGAAATTATCGAAAAATAAAAGATCTGGAGAAAGACAGCTCTCCTTTCTCCCCTCGCTCTTTCGTTATCCCTCTATTATTATTTTTTTGTATCTCTCTCTTTCTAGTTTCACTCCATAGCTGTCATTGGGCTCTTGTAGGAGGGTTAAATTGAAGCTTTCAAGGCTTCAATAGTCTTCTTTTGCTAACACTGAAAAAAATACGATAATATCACAGAGTAGTCCCTGAATCATAACCCAGGTTGTCTGTTGTATGGACGTTCTGTCTTCTCTCTGTCTCTGACACCCTGGTGTAGCTATAGATGGCTGCTGTAGTACTGTAGCGGAGAGGTAGATGAGCTGTCCACAGAGGTGGTGCTGAAATCTGCTCCTCTGTTTGCTCTCTGTGCCTCTGTTTTCTCTTTGCGTTGTCTCAGTAGAAGGGCTGTGGTTGGAAGTCATCAACACTAGTATGAACACTGCACTGGAGTAAGACAAGTCAAAGAGCAGTAGGGGCTCTGCTAGTAATATATAGTATCAGGCGTATTATGTGAATCAATGTTGGGACTGAGTTGATTGAACACACTCGGATCCCTTATAGGTTCGCTTTTGGGTTGTTTGAACAAAATGACCATAAAGGGTTGTTTGAATAAGATGATCTGTGTGTCAGTTTGATGAGGCAGCTGTCGGTATCTCAGGTTTTTATTGGTGTTTTTGTATACGGTGGTTCCTATTTGCGGTGCTTCTGTGGTCAATATATGTTTGAGTTTAAATGTAAAGTATAGCTATTACTGCTCACAGTGGTGTAATTACGCTGACATTAAAGGTGTTCTCGTTGTCAATAGAGCCTAATGTTTGAGTTTAATTTATACAGTACAATTACCGGATTACTAAGTGGGAAAGATCTTTATTCTTTTAAAATTTTAAAGCTGCATATTTCTTTCCACTTTAAATCATTTTGTGTGTGTATGAACTGGTAAAATGTACAGTTGACATGGTAATATGTGTCCAAGTGCGGTAGTGTTAATATGGTGTTTTAGTCGGTTCAATTCCTTCGCACAGTCGCGTTAGTTTAGTTTTACACAAAATAGGGCATTTATTATTTCAGCAAATGCTTTAATTAAGTATTATTATTTATCAAGTACAAATTTGTAGTAATCATTCATGTTCAAGAGGTGCATAATCATACTCCGATCATACTCCAAACATATACAAATACCATAGAACTAGGAAGGAAAAAAAATATCCACTCAACAGTAATGATACTCTTCAACAATAGAAAAAAAAAGATATCCAAAAACACATGCTGTGCACTGTCAAATCATAGGAGCAGACATAGCCTGAGTGAATTCCATTCAAACGATACATTCACACGGTAAATTGTAAAACACACTCACACACACACACATGCCTCCCCTCTGTCATTTGGCCACAGAAAGCCTCTGCCCCCTCAGAAAAGGAGAGCTCTAATAACAGTCATTGTTCCTGTTTCTGACAGCCTTCATTGCAGGACCATCCCTTTTTTCCAAACGATCTGTAATTTGCCTCCCGCTGCTAATGGATTTTCCCTCTATGACTGTCTTTTGTGCAATATGCGTGTGTGTGTGTGTGCGTTCATGTGTGCATGTGTGTGTGTCAGTGAGTGTTTTTGTGTGTGTGCATTTGTGTGTGTGTGTCAGTGAGTGTGTGTGTGTGTGTGTGTGTGTGTGTGTGTGTGTGTGTGTGTGTGTGTGTGTGTGTGTGTGTGTGTGTGTGTGTGTGTGTGTGTGTGTGTGTGTGTGTGTGTGTGTGTGTGTGTGTGTGTGTGTGTGTATGTGTGTGTGTGTACTTGAATGTAGTGGGGCTAGACCATAGTTGACTATTAATGAAGCTGGCAATCATGATGTTAAAGGTAGGCTTGAAAGGCCATGGTTTCCATAGCAAACCCTCAAAACATTTTCACTCATTTATCCAGTTGTGTTTATTTACTTATTTGCTTATGCATGTGTTTGTTTATCTGAGTAGCATTTTATTTTTGTTCCAGGGCACTCATTTTCCGTGGATTTGCATCAGTGAAAGCTGATTGGCCCGTGCCATAGAGGAGTGCAATGGAATGAAGGGAATTCGGAGGAGAGGAAAGATCTGATTGGTGCCTGCAGGTAAGAGCTCCACTAACGAGAAAGTTCCTCCCTCTGTACACACACACACACACACACATATACACACATACACGTGCATATACACCCCTCCCATCCCAGCACCAGTTCACAAATGCACGGTGTCTTCATTTCTGTTTGCAGAACACATCTGACATGGAGGGCCCCACCTGCCCCATCCTCGGGCAGCAGGCCATCTTCTATCAATCACTCAGCCCATAGAGAACATGACATCATTCAGGCTCACACTACTATTGAGGACCTCTGAGTTCCTCTGCTGCTGTCTCCAATGCCCTCTCTTCTCTTCCTCCCCCCTCCTTCTCTATGACTCTCTTCGGTGACGGGTATTCTTGGGTGGATAATACGGATCACGTTGTTATTGCTTAAGAATACGCGTAGTTGAGGAGAGTCCTCTCAACACTGACTTGGAGGAGCTAAAGGAGCTAACGTCCTGCTGCATGAGCCAAAGTAGAGCCAGGATGACTGCCTGGTTTCCATATCCAGGAACATTTATCAAGCAACTAGACAGATTAACAAAGCCTAATTACTTTACTGGGCTTTCGCTCTGCTTTCCAGCCCCTATAGATGCTAGCAGCAAAGACAGAAAGACAGACAGAGAGAGAGAGAGAGAGAGAGAGAGAGAGAGAGAGGGAGAGAGAGAGAAGCTTATTAAACTTTTACAGTTACCTCTCCCAGGATGTTTTTTTTTTTGCAGTAAGCTATATCATATTATTGTGCACTGTAATATGATTTGATTAAGCATTCTGACGGATGTTGTGTCTTCTGTGTATCGACTCCACAGTGTTTATTTATTATTTAGCATTTTGTACAATTTGTTCATTTTGGCTTCCGGATGAAACAGGCTATTATGTTCGTTTTCACTTTAGGGAGTTGTGGCTTGTACTATAGGCTTGCTTGGTGCACTAATGGACAATTGTATTGGTCTTAAAAATACACAGGCCTCCTACACTACATTTAGCTTGCATACAAATAGATTTTGTGGTAACACCGTTTCTGGACTAAGGACCACTGACCAGAGATGGCCATATTGCCTGTGGATACCTAATGGGGAGTAACTGAATTTTAACCCAAAATATGTATATTATACCTCAATTGTGTATCAATACAGAAGGGAACTCCATGACAGAGAGCTGGTTGTTAGTGATCACAGAGTAAATATCAATACTCAGAAACTGTACTGGCGTATTTAATTTATTCCACAATCTTTCGCCATACAGGCCGTCTCTCTGAACATAAATTCTGCAAGCCCAGTAACATCATTCCCTGACTTAATGCATTTGCGACAAAGGGACATTCTCATCCAAAATGATTTGCACATCAAGAAGAGTCATTACATTTTAATGGTGTCGGGAAACGACCCTCTCAGCTTACGCTGGTGGAAATCAATGAGGCCTGCATTATAGTGTTATTGTGACGGTCATTTTCTGCTGAATCATGCTGTTTAATTTCTTGGCCTTCGACAAATCGTCCACGACTCTTAGCAATTTGGCCAGAGAGCTTACTCTACATTTGATTGCATTAGATGAGATCAAATTAAATAAATAAAATCATCGAAGTTCCTCTAAAAATGCTACCATGACCTCTCTTGAGTCTGCTATGAATCTAATGTTCCTATCAATCTCAAGCTTATCTAAGACTGAAAGGAGGAGGCAAATGTCTGCTCTAGCCTCTATTGAATCTATTTGTACTGTCATAATTGGATCCTACCACTAGGGGAGCCCTGTAGCTCACAGTCAGATAATGAACTCAATGAACTGTTTTATAAGGAGAATTACTTTAGCAACACTACCTATGAATCTACACTTTAAGCAAAGCTATATGTTTGGCAGTACAAATGGGCATGCTTTTGACAATCTGTTAATTCAGTTTATGACATTTTGAACATCATTTTCTCATCAGAAATTTTAGTGAATTGATTAACTGATTGTATCTATTTTTGTGGCATGTCGAAACCCCAGACAATCTGTAAAATCGTATGGACCGAAAATAATATGACAAACAATAAACAAACAATTTGAAATATGTGACAGCTTATGTGATTTTATCATGTTAATCATGTCCATCATTAGAGGATATTAATTCAATCTCAATTGCAATGCCTTTGGAGTGTTATGGCTAAATCTGATCCCAGGACACTTTGATGTTTACTCTTCAATTATTCCCCTCTATTGTCTGACTCTGGCTGACTGCTCTCCTCTAGGAGAATAATGTCGTCTCCACACATAAGCTCCCCTTAATCGATAGACAATTCCTCTCGATTAGCAAGGCACCATTTCCTCCGCAGTGGCCAGACAAAGATAAATACATTTTTTGTGGGTGTTTAAACTGTTGGTCGTACAACCAGAACCCTAATTTGGTGACTAAGATGTGTTGTAATTTTAAAAGAGTTAGTTATGCCTGGCTAGATTTAACAATGCATTGCAAATGGAGGACTTTCAACAACTTTCTAAGCAGAGGCTAACGCACAGGCTTTGATAATGACACAGTGCAACGCACCACATCTAAATCATACACCAGATAGGTCATCCATTCCTCCAAGATGTAGAGTTGTCTGTCAGAGCAATCTACTGAACAAAAATATTAACGCAACATGCAACAATTTCTATGTTTTTACTGAGTTACAGTTCATATAAGGAAATAAATACATTTAAATTACATTTAAATAGATGAATTAGGCCCTAATCTATGGATTTCACATGACTGGTCAGGGGGGGCATAGGCCCACCCACTGCTCAGCATGCTGTTTAATCAGCTTCTTGATATCCCACACCTGTCAGTTGGATCGATTATCTTGGCAAAGGAGAAATGCTCACTAACAGGGATGTAAACAAATTTGTTGCCAACATTTTTGAGAAATAAACTTTTTGTTCGTATGGAACATTTCTGGGATTTTTTATTTCAGCTCATGGAACATGGGACCAACACTTTACATGTTGCAGTTATATTTTTGTTCAGTGTAGTTCAGAGGCAATCTGGGGCTGCAGATAGCCTAGCGGTTAGAGCGTTGGGCCAGTAACCGAAAGGTTGCTGGTTTGAATTCCCGAGCCGACAAAGTGAAAAACCTGTCGATGTGTCCTTGAGCAAGGCACTTAACCCTAATTTGCTCCAGGGGCTGACCCTATAGGTAGGCTGTCATTGTAAATAATTTTGTTCTTAACTGATTTGCCTAGTTAAATTAAGGTTAAATAAAAAATAAAATAAAAGCCACTGGGCACAGACGTCAGTTCAACATACATTTTTGATTTACATTTGGTTGAGTTGTCAACTAACGTGAATTCAACCTGAAATTAACAAAAAAATCAGCATGACATTGGATTTAGGTTAAAAGTTGGGTGGAAAAAATACAACATTTGCTTAGGTTGATGACTTTATGCAAATCCAATCAGTTTTCCATGTTGATTCAACGTCATCACATACCATTTTTGTTGTTGAAATGAAGTGGAAACAACGTTGATTTAACTAGTTTTTTCTCAGTGGGTACTCTCTTCAGACTCATTTTAAATACAGAAAGACAGAACAGAGAGAGGGAAGGAACACACAATTATCTCCGGTTTGTATGCAGTACACTGTGGCATGGCTGAAGGTAATGGTTTGAAAAGTAATTTACCCCCCAAAAATAAACAGATGTTTTTTTTCTTCCAGGACCTGGGCTTAATGTTCTGTTAGTTTGCCTTTTTGTCCTTATCTACCTCGGTAATCAAGGGTGTGTTAACCTTGCCTGATATTCTAGAATTCTAATGCTATGTTTCCTACCATCTTTGTGATTATAGAGCAGGCAGAACATTAGAACAGGAATAGTAGTAATATATGTACACTGCCTTCAGAAAGTATTCATGCCTGTCAGGCCCTGACTGAAGCCAGGTCTCTGGCTCCCCCTAGTGGGAGTTGGACGGCCACAGTCAGGACCTGACAATAGTTCTGGGTGTTCCTTTTCTGTTGGTCTTATCCCCAATTAGAGGCAGCTGTCTTGAGTTGATTCTATATAAGTTCAGTTTTTGTGTGTGTTCCTTTTTGTTTCACACCGGTTCTTGGTTCCTTTTTGTTTCACACTGGTTCTTGTTCGCTGTCTCTCCTTTGTTCGGTTTGTGGATTTACTTTATGGGAATAAAGGAATGTTATTTCAACACAGCTCTGCGCTTCGGGTCCTGTCTCATAGCGACCGTGACAGAAAAACCAAGCAGGGCTGGACAGAGGAGGAACTCCTCAGAGGAATGGAAGTTATCTCCCAGGAGGAGTTCCTCCACTGTTTAGCTCTGAGACAAGGCTGGGTCCCAGAGCAGCAAGGACGTTGATGGGGGCCACGTCGGCGATCGAAGAGGCAGGCCAAGCCTAGAGCCCCGAAGAACCCCCATACAGTTTTTTTGGGGGGGCTATGGGGGTGGTCGGGGAAGGAAGAGGAGGAGCCCCAGCCACTAACTCATGGGGGCTCATGGAGCTCATGGAGCCCCTACAGCCATGGGAGCAGGAGTACGCCCAGGTGTCAGACGATGGCGACGAGGTGCTCCTGTTCCCCAACACGTGAGGGCTCATGGATGCAAAGCCGGGATCGGCGGAGGAGGGAGGACGACTGGGGGAGTCTGCGACCTCCTACAGCGGAGGACCGGCGGCCACCAGAGGGTTTTTTTGACCGGCCCCTGGAGGAACAGGGGAGGGGGTGGAGGGCTTGGCTGGAGCTGAGACCTCCCAGCCCGGGAGCAGGAGCCAGCCCGAAGGAGGACGAGGCCGACTTCGAGGACCGCAAGAGGATGTGGTCCGAACGACTGGCGGCTTCTTTTCCCGAGGCTACTGGGCTGGGTTCTCAGCCCGGTACATCCAGCGCCGGCCCCCATCCCGGTAAGTCCGGTGCCGGCTCCCCACACCCAACCTCCAGTGCTTGCACCCAGACCGGTGCCTAAGTGCCGGCCCCACGCACCAGACCTCCGGTGTGCCACCCCAGCCCGGTAAACCCGGTGCCAGCTCCCCACACCCAACCCCCAGTGCCGGCCCCACGCACCAGACCTCAGGTGTGCCTCCCCAGCTCGGTACCGCCAGTGCCGGTTCCTAGCCCGATAGCTCCAGTGCATGTCCCCAGCTTGGTAGCGCCAGTACCGGTTCCTAGCCCGGTGTCGTCAAGGGGTGTCCCCAGCTTGGTAGCGCCAGTACCGGTTCCTAGCCCGGTGTCGTCAAGGGGTGTCCCCAGCTTGGTAGCGCCAGTACTGGTTCCTATCCTGGTGGTGCCAGTGCGTGTACCCAGCGCGGTAGCGCTAGTGCCGGTTCCGAGCCCGGTAGCTCCAGTGCCGGTTCCCAGCCCCATTCCAGTGACGGAGCAGTCCGCTCCACCAGTGCCTAGTCCGGGACCAGTCGTCAGTCCCACTCCAGTGCCGGAGCAGTCCGCTCCATCGGTGCCTAGTTCAGGACCGGTCATCAGTCCCGATCCAGTGCCGGAGCAGTCCGCTCCACCGGTGCCTAGTCCGGGACCGGTCGTCAAACCCGCTCCAGTGCCGGGGCAGTCCGCTCCACCGGCCCTGACTGAGGCCAGGTCTCTGGCTCCCCCTAGTGGGAGTTGGACGGCCACAGTCAGGACCTGACAATAGTTCTGGGTGTTTCTTTTCTGTTGGTCTTATCCCCAATTAGAGGCAGCTGTCTTGAGTTGTCTCTAATTGGGGATTCTATGTAAGTTCAGTTGTTTCACCTGTGTTGGTGGATTTTTGTGTATGTTCCTTTTTGTTTCACACTGTTTCTTGGTCGCTGTCTCTCCTTTGTTTGGTTTGTGGATTTACTTTACGGGAATAAAGGAATGTTTTTTTAAACTCTGCGCTTCGGGTCCAGTCTCATAGCGACCGTGACACATACCCTTTGACTTATTCCACATTTTGTTGTTACAGCCTGAATTAAACATTTATTAAATTGATTTGTTTCTTCACCCATCTACACAGAATAACCCATAATGACAAAGTTAATAATTTTTTTAAATGCTGCAAATTTATTAAAAATGTAATACAGAAATATCACATTTACATAAGTATTCACACCCCTGAGTCAATACATGTTACAATCACCTTTGGCAGCGATTACAGCTGTGGGTCTTTCTGGATTGTACAATATTTGCACATGATTCTTGAAGAAATTCTTCAAGCTCTGTCAAGTTGATCATTGCTAGACAGCCATTTTCATGTCTTGCCATATATTTTCAAGTCTTGCCATAGATTTTGAAGCCGATTTAAGTCAAACTGTAACTAGGCCACTCAAGAACATTCATTTTTATCTTGGTAAGCAACTCCAATGTATATTTGGCATTATGCTTAAGGTTGTTTGTATCCACATTTTCTGCATTTTTACTTTAGTGCCTTATTGCAAACAGGATGCATGTTTTTGGAATTATTTTTAATCTGTGCAGGTTTCTTTCTTTTCACTCCGTTATTGAGGTAAGTATTGTCGAGTAACTACAATGTTGTTGATCCATCCTCAGTTTTCTCCTGTCACAGCCATTAAACTCAGTAACTGTTTAAAAGTCACCATTGTTCTTATGGTCAAATCCCTGAGCGGTTTCCTTCTGCTCCGGCAACTGAGTTAGGAAGGACACCTGTATCTTTGTAGTGACTGGGTGTATTGATACACCATCCAAATTGTAATTAATAACTTCACCATGCTCAAAGAGATATTCAATGTCTGTTTTTTTACATTTTACCCATCTACCAATAGGTGCTCTTCGTTGCGAGGCATTGGAAAACCTTCCTGGTCTTTGTGGTTGAATCTGTGTTTGAAATTGACTGCTCGACTGAGGGACCTTACAGATTATTGTAAGGTCCCTGGAGTACAGATCATTTTATCTGTGGGGTACAGAGATCAGGTAGTCATTCAAAAATCATGTTAAACACTATGATTGCACACAGAGTGAGTACATACAATTTATTATGTAACTTGTTAAGAACATTTACTCCTGAACTTAGTTAGGCTTGCCATAAAAAAATGGTTGAATACTTATTGACTCAAGACATGAGCTTTTCATTTTTAATTAATTTGTAAAAATGTGTAAAAACATAATTCTACTTTGATGTAATGGGGTATTGTGTGTAGGCCGGTGACACAAAATCTCAATTTAATCAATTTTAAATTCAGGCTGTAACACAACAAAATGTGGAAAAAGTCAAGGGGTATGAATACTTTCTGAATATTCCTGCCTCTTAAACCTATTTTCTTTAAAAACAATTGTTCTATGACATCATGTTCTCTATTATTTAATATGGATGGCTATCAGTGTATTATGAATCAGTGAGGTTAGTCTACAGCAACACTCAACCCTAGCTTTACATCCTCTGACCCTAACCTTAATCTATACCTCACCGATCCTCCCCTAAACCTAACCCCAGCCTAAACCCAACCCTAAACTAAAACACATCATGCTACATGCTCTGATCCTCTCCTAAACCTCAGCCTAAAGTGTAAGCCCCAGCATTAACTGAGGGGACGGTGATTGTATACCATCACACCACATGGTCGCCTAAAGATTCTGCCTGAAACACTTTGCCTCTTTGTTGAAGAGCTCTCTACCAGAAGCTACCATTCTGAGCGGCTCACGCCTGCTGCAGAGATCCACAGATTTAATATTAAGTTAGATGAGCTTCGCGCACCACTGCTACCACACTGAGAGCTCATCCAGCTCCTATATGAGCCAGTGGTACTCTGCAGTTCTGCAGCCCATAAATAAGCTTGTCATCTCTCCAAGCAGCAGGAGAAGGGGCTGGAGATTATCTGCTATAGTATTGGATATCTATCATCTCTCCAAGCAGCGGGTGAAGAGGCTGGAGATGATCTGCTATACTATCAGTACTCTATCGTCCACACAACACAAGTCATGTGCCTGGTTCACAATAAAAGGTTGACACGAACCATACTGTGCTGGTTTATATTGACATTGTCCATTCCAGCACAGTTTTCGCAATTATGGTGGATATGCAACCTGACCAGCCAATTATAGCTTAGCTCAGCTCAGTTTGGCACAGTACTGTGAAAAGGGTATTGGAGTCCTTCAATCAATTGATGATCCGTTGGACTGCACTGAGATGATTGGGATGGTCCGTAGATGATCATAGTGGACCCACAACCCAAGTCAGGTTGATAGTGTTGAGGCCTCCCAGTAAGCAAAATGACATTGACGTCAGGTGCATTTTAGGTCCGGAAAATACATCTTTACAACGTCTTTACAACATCAGGGGCATTTTAACCACACAGCCAAGAAAGGAGCGGCTTCGGGACAAGTCTCTGAATGTCCTTGAATGGCCCAGCCAGAGCTTGGACTTGAACCCAATTGAACATCTCTGGAGAGACCTGAATAGCTGTGCAGCGACGCTCCCCATCCAACCTGCCAGAGCTTGAGAGGATCTGCAGAGAAGAATGGGAGAAGCTCCCCAAATACAGGTGTGCCAAGCTTGTAGCGTCTTACCAAAGAAGAATCAAGGCTGTTATCACTGCCAATGGGGCTTCAACAAAGTACTGAGTTAAGGCTCTGAATACCTATGTAAATGTGATATTTCCGGTTTTTTTTTTTTATACATTTGCTAAAATGTCTAAAAAGCTGTTTTTGCTTGGTCATTATTGGTATTATGCGTAGATTGATGAGGTATTTTTTTTTATTTAATCCATTTTAGAATAAGGCTGTAACGTAACCAAATGTGGAAAAAGTCAAATGCACTGTATGGACAAGTTTTAACTTCACATAAGTTCTCAATGAAGTAAGCATTAAATAACAACAATATTTTTTCAAGCCTCTTAATAAAACAGAGAGGAGCCAATTCAAGAGTACACATGCACTCATTATAAACAGGCAGCAATGATGTTCAAAAGGTTCTATCATACAGAATAAACCAACAGACCACTTCAACTAATATAACATTCTCAGTAACGGTTACAGAATAGTTTTTTTTCCTTGCTATGACTGTAATATGTTGTTATGTATCTTTTTTAGTTGAAGTTGCTCTGGATAATAATGTCTACTGAATGACCAAAATGTACAGGTATTATTCTAATGAGCTTCACCCCCAAACATGTACAGATTTGGTCGGTGCGGCCCAGATCCAAATCTGAACTAATCATAGATGTCTAGGCTATGTTTTACAAGTTTGAACATCACAGTGTGGTGCGACACATTTTAGTTCAGTAGAGCACATTACAGTACAGTACGGTATGGTACAGGACTGTAGAGTTTTATTCAGTAAAGTACAGTACAGCATGAAACAGTGCAGTTCAGCACATCACAGTGGAGTTTAATTCAGTAGAGTACAGTACAGTATAGTTTTATTCAGTAGAGTACAGTAGAGTACAGTACAGTATAGTTTTATTCAGTAGAGTACAGTAGAGTACAGTACAGTATAGTGTTATTCAGTAGAGTACAGTAGAGTTTAATTCTGTAGAGTACAGTACAGAACAGTAGAGTTTAAATCCGTAGAGTACAGTACGGTTTAATTATAATACAGTACACTATACTTTACTTTTTTTTTATGTATTCTGCTGTGCTCTACTGTATTGGATTATACTCTACTGTACTTTTCCTTACTGTACTGTGTACTGTAATGTACTGTACTCTGCTGTGCTCTACTGTACTGTGCTGTACTGTGCTATCTAAACTTGTAAAACATAGATGTCTATGATTCCTTCAGATTTGGTCCTGTCCGGACTGGACCAAATCTGAACTAATTATAGACGCCTTTGTCTGGGCCAAATCAAGGCCGGTCCGGACCAAATCTGGACCAATTATAGATGTCCTTGGATGTTTGAATCAAGGCTGGTCTGGACTGCACCAATACAGGACAAAAAAAGAATAAGTTCCCTTATTCTGCTTAATGTTCCATTGATGCTTTTTTTAAAATCTCTTAATACCAACAATTATTTGCAATGTATTCCAATCAAAAGAGCTGAAAAATAAGTAGTACACGATAAGGAACTCAATGGCCATGTCCGCCACACTAATGCCACAGCAGAATTACAAACTGAGGTTCAGATCTGGCCAAGTGTAAAGAAATGAGGGACCCCCACCCACCTCTCCTCTGATTGCTTTGTGTGTAAGCCCTGACCTTTTGGAACATAATCATCTCCTGGAGGCTGCACACAGACCCTTGTTTACTCAATCATCTGGTCTCCTCTCTCCCTCTTCTCTTCTCTCCCTCTCTTTCTTCTCTCCATCTCTCCGTATCTTTAATTATTCTGTAATAATTAGTCCAGCAGGGCATTTTCATCTGCATTGATAAACACACACACACACACACACACACACACACACACACACACACACACACACACACACACACACACAAACACACCACTAAAACGATACCCAGTAGTTTTCTCTAAAAAGGTACAATTAAAAATGTTTTTGCTGCCGGTGTGCATCTACTGTACAAGAATGTGTTTGTGTTTAACTGAGTCAGGGCCACTGGTCTGTTGGATTGAGAGCTCTGGGAGAAATGGGGTGCTGTGGAGTCTTCTCACTGTCAAAACTCTTCCTGTTCTGAGAATCCAAAGCTTTGTGACATGTTCACAGAAACCTTCAGCTTGCTTTATGCTTTTCGGCTTGGTGTTATTTGAGGCATTTTACAGAAGTGTTGCGTTTTGCTACACACCTCAACCTGAATATCTCCAGGCCTGTTGATTTTATGCTCATCAGCAGCCTGACCTGTATAAGGATACAAATATCCTGTGTTTCTTTTCTCAGGTGGATGTAAAAGGGAAATTTGATAGTCAATGTGTATATTGTTAATTGCTTTCCCATAATACACCAATATTTGAGCATATTCTTCAGAAATAACGTCTTTGAGTATATCTTTGAGTGCTGCCTGCATGGCCAGCAGATATTTTGGCTGTATACAACACGCTGCACCTCGTTGCCTTCTGATGGGAAGCGTGAAAATAAACAGACACAGAGTGACACTTTGTTTTCTTAAAAAAGAAATGACACGCTCGCTGGAATTCTAAATCAACAGTTGCCAGATTTGTTTGCACTGAACTGACACATTGGCACACATAGCAGTAAATCCTTCTGTTTAACAAATGGCTTGGCAAGCCAGGGCCGTCTCGAAGATCAAAGAAAGAGTGCCTTGTACTGCTTTCACCAGTTTTTTTTCACAGCATCACAATAACACTTCTGCACTGAGAGCTTTTGGATAGCGTTCGGTTGGCAGAACAAATTGTTTTATTTAAAGCGCATGTATTGGCTTGGTCATGGTTTTGGAAATTATTGTCTTTGCTAATCCTACAGCAGGTCTTTTATCTAAAACATGCTCTTGCCAGGACCTACAGAGAACATCTATTGTGTAATGTATTGTACACATTTCACACTGGCTTCCAGTAATTAGTGTTGATTAGGGCTGTCAAACTATACAATTTTTTATTGAGCTAATAGCAGGATTTGCTGTGATTAATCGCAAATTCTGAATTTGCTCAAATTAAGCTGCAATTTAAGATCTTTCATACAAAAAAACATTACAAGAATATTGACGTCTTGATTTCGTCTAAAGTAACAGTTAGTAACAATTAGGTGAGTTGAGAAAGCACACTTTCTTCAATCTCAATGTATACTTGTTTTTACGTTGCATTTGCTGTATAGATTATGTAGTTGAGATGTTTGCAGTGTATTTTGAACGCTTTCAGACAACGCAATTAATTACAATAAAAATGACTGCACTAAAATAATAAAAAGTAAACTTAAGTTAACTGATGAACTCTGACAGCACTAGTGTTGATTGAACTCATGCAAACCAATGCTATAGGAGAATATAATGCAAGGCTCTTCACAGCTGGTGCCTCTAGGTCACATGTCACTAATTTCATGAAGTGACAGGCACTAAATCCTTGAGCTCCTATAGAAAACAAAACAGAACGGCAGCGATACAATGTGAAAAGGACTGGAGGGCTTTACTAACAGCTTGATGGTTGTCAACCCAACTCCCTCTCAGTGACACCTCCATCTCTCTTCAGCCTGAATGGTGCTTCTGCAGATTCAGATTGTGTCTATGTCACACCTTGCCATCTGCCACTTGCGGGGTCAATTTGTCCCCCCATGCCCCCCCTGTGCCCTGCTGGCTGGTATAATTTTAAGGTCAGAGAGGGTTCATCCACAATGCCTCTGATGCTGCTATTGATGCAACTTTCTCCACACTTTTGATGACCCCACTAAGGCTTTTATAGCCAATCATCCGCCTGGAGAGAACCGTGATCCAACCGAATGGCGAAGTTGGCAAGCTAGTGGGATGCCAGAGGGCCCTGGGTCTCCTGGTTTCTGGCAGGAGTTCAGAAGGGTGGTAGCCAGTATTCAGCATAGACTAACACCTTGGTATGTCACGTTGTTGTGACTTCTTTACACTTTACCTCCTGAGGCGATAGACACCCAACTCTGAGTGGTGTAGCTTCAGACCAGATCCAGGCACAAGGAATAAGACTGAGAACACCTTGTCACATAGGCTTAAAGCCAAATGGGGTCAGCCTTTAGACTATACAGTAGGACCCGGGGCTGCTCTTCTCCAAGCAGAGGAAACAACTCCTATAAGAAGTGGCAGGAGTCCGACATTGACCGCTCCAAAGCTACAGGCATCCTAGTGGTCAGCTAAAACGGAGGGCCCTTCAATCCTATTTAGAGGTGGCTGGTGAAAGCTGTCCTGCACCTAGTTCTATTCCCTTCTTTGAGTCTGTAAAGCCCTTCAACCAGCAGCCCGAACAGCCCCGAGCAGACTCAAAAGCGTAGCTGGCCGCCCCCCTTTCCTCCAATGTAATCCTCTCCTTCCCCCGGTCGGCCACAGCGGTAGACGCAAACAGACAGAGAGTGTTTAATCCCTGTGCTTTCTGACAGTGCTCCGGTCCCCTACAAGGGATAAAAGGTGAAAGAGAGGATCCCTGCCGAGTCAATCCAGCCCAAAGCTGTGTTTATTTTTATTTTTATTTTTTGTAATTATTATTAAGTTCTCATTTACAACTGCGACCTGGCCAAGACAAAGCAAAGCAGTGCGACAAAAACAACACAGAGTTACACATGGGATAAACAAACGTACAGTCAATAACACAATAGAAAATCTATATACAGTGTTAGCAAATGTAGTAAGATTAGGAAGTTAGGGCAATAAATAGGCCATAGTGGTGAAATAATTACGAATTAGCATTAACACTGGAATGATAGATGTGCAGATGATGATGTACAAATAGAAGATACTAGGGTGCAAATTAGCAACAGATCTGTCTGGACTGGGATATACATGTATTGAAGGATATATAGGGGCAAGATGTTGAACTGCGAAATGTGGCCGTCGTATTTAATTTCAATGTCTTAACAATCATTTTGATGCCTTTCATTGTGAGTGAACCCCCAGAGTATATGTATGGTCCATGGCAAGGTAATTGGTTGGTCTAAAAGCTATTCCACTCCAACGTAGAGCCCTAGATACAGTTGAAGTCGGAAGTTTACATACACTTAGGTTGAAGTCACAAATAATTCTTCCAAATAAACGTTTACAGATGGATTATTTCACAATTCCAGTGGGTTTAAGTTGACCGTGCCTTAAAACAGCTTGGTAAATTCCAAAAAATTATGTCATGGCTTTAGAAGCTTCTGATAGGCTAATTGACATAATTTGAGTCAATTGGAGGTGTACCTGTGGATGTTTTTCAAGGCCTACCTTCAAACTCAGTGCCTCTTTGCTCGACATCATGGGAAAGTCAAAATAAATCAGCCAAGACCTCAGAAAAAAAATTGTAGACCTCCACAAGTCTGGTTCATCCTTGGGAGCAATTTCCAAACGCCTGAAGGTACCACGTTCATCTGTACAAACAATAGTATGCGAGTATAAACACCATGGGACTACGCAGCCGTCATACCGCTTAGGAAGGAGACGCGTTCTGTTTCCTAGAGATGAATGTACTTTGGTGCGAAAAGTGCAAATTAATCCCAGAACAACAGCAAAATACCTTGTGAAGATGCTGGAGGAAACAGGTACAAAAGTATCTATATCCACAGTAAAACGAGTCCTATATCGACATAACCTGAAAGACCGCTCAGCAAGGAAGAAGCCACTGCTCCGAAACCGCCATAAAAAAGCCAGACTACAGTTTGCAACTACACATGGACAGAAATGTATCTTATTGGTAATAAATCTCTGACTTAATTGGGTTATCCCTGTCACGTTCTTAAAGTGTATGTATTGTGTGTAAATGTGACCTATCGTCTCGATTCGGTCCTATGTAGCAAAATTTGAAATTGTGTTTTTTACATTGGACAAAAGGAGAGACTCAGAGATAGAAAATGGTATATCATACACTGCAGTTGAGGAACAATGGGAAAGTAATTCTGCTATGAAAGTTGATAAACTTGTAAACCCACTATTGAGAAAATGGCCCTTGAATGTTTTGGTGCACCTACTAGCTCGTCTTCTTTGTCTACACCCATCGTTCATACCCTCTTAAGCCTTAGCCACACCCATCTTTAAGGATTCACGTGAGGCTAAAAATGGTGAAAGTAGTAGCAAAAATTAACTTTATCTAGTCCTTGGCCTACAGTGGGGAGAACAAGTATTTGATACACTGCCGATTTTGCAGGTTTTCCCACTTACAAAGCATGTAGAAGTGTAATTTTTATCATAGTTACTCTTCAACTGTGAGTGACGGAATCTAAAACAAAAATCCAGAAAATCACATTGTATGATTTTTAAGTAATTCATTCGCATTTTATTGCATGACATAAGTATTTGATACATCAGAAAAGCAGAACTTAATATTTAGTACAGAAACCTTTGTTTGCAATTACAGAGATAATACGTTTCCTGTAGTTCTTGACCAGGTTTGCACACACTGCAGCAGGGATTTTGACCCACTCCTCCATACAGACCTTCTCCAGATCCTTCAGGTTTCGGGGCTGTCACTGGGCAATACGGACATTCAGCTCCCTCCAAAGATTTTCTATTGGGTTCAGGTCTGGAGACTGGCTAGGCCACTCCAGGACCATGAGATGCCACTCCTTAGTTGCCCTGGCTGTGTGTTTCGGGTCGTTGTCATGCTGGAAGACCCAGCCACGACCCATCTTCAATGCTCTTACTGAGGGAAGGAGGTTGTTGGCCAAGATCTCGCGATAAATGGCCCCATCCATCCTCCCCTCAATACGGTGCAGTCGTCCTGTCCCCTTTGCAGAAAAGCATCCCCAAAGAATGATGTTTCCACCTCTATGCTTCACGGTTGGGATGGTGTTCTTGGGGTTGTACTCATCCTTCTTCTTCATCCAAACACGGCGAGTGGAGTTTAGACCAAAAAGCTCTATTTTTGTCTCATCAGACCACATGACCTTCTCCCATTCCTCCTCTGGATCATCCAGATGGTCATTGGCAAACTTCAGACGGGCCTGGACATGCGCTGGCTTGAGCAGGGGGACCTTGCGTGCGCTGCAGGATTTTAATCCATGACGGCGTAGTGTGTTACTAATGGTTTTCTCTGAGACTGTGGTCCCAGCTCTCTTCAGGTCATTGACCAGGTCCTGCTGTGTAGTTCTGGGCTGATCCCTCACCTTCCTCATGATTATTGATGCCCCACGAGGTGAGATCTTGCATGGTGCCCCAGACCGAGGGAGATTGACCGTCATCTTGAACTTCTTCCATTTTCTAATAATTGCTCCAACAGTTGTTGCCTTCTCACCAAGCTGCTTGCCTATTGTCCTGTAGCCCATCCCAGCCTTGTGCAGGTCTACAATTTTATCCTTACACAGCTCTCTGGTCTTGGCCATTGTGGAGAGGTTGGAGTCTGTTTGATTGAGTGTGTGGATAGGTGTCTTTTATACAGGTAACGTGTTCAAACAGGTGCAGTTAATACAGGTAATGAGTGGAGAACAGGAGCGCTTCTTAAAGAAATACTAACAGGTCTGTGAGAGCCGGAATTCTTGGCTGAGAAGCAACCCCACACATGAATGGTCTCAGGATGCTTTACTGTTGGCATGACACAGGACTGATGGTAGCACTCACCTTGTCTTCTCCGGACAAGGTGTTTTCCGAATGGCCCAAACAATCGGAAAGGGGATTCATCAGAGAAAATGACTCTACCCCAGTCCTCAGCAGTCCAATCCCTGTACTTTTTGCAGAATATCAGTCTGTCCCTGATGTTTTTCCTGGAGAGAAGTGGATTCGTTGCTGCCCTTCTTGACACCAGGCCATCCTCCAAAAGTGTTCGCCTCACTGTGCTTGCAGATGCACTCACACCTGCCTGCTGCCATTCCTGAGCAAGCTCTGCACTGGTGGTGCCCCGATCCTGCAGCTGAATCAACAAGACGGTCCTGGCGCTTGCTGGACTTTCTTGGGCGCCCTGACGCCTTCTTCACAACAATTGAACCACTCTCCTTGAAGTTCTTGATGATCTGATAAATGGTTGATTTAGGTGCAATCTTACCAGCAGCAATATCCTTGCCTGTGAAGCCCTTTTTGTGCAAAGCAATGATGACGGCACGTGTTTCCTTACAGGTAACCATGGTTGACAGAGAAAGAACAATAATTTCAAGCACCACCCTCCTTTTAAAGCTTCCAGTCTGTTATTCTGACTCAATCAGCATGACAGAGTGATCTCCAGCCTTGTCCTCGTCAACACTCGTTCACCTGTTAACGAGACAATCACTGACATGATGGCAGCTGGTCCTTTTGTGGCAGGGCTGAAATGCAGTGGAAATGTTTTTGGGGGATTAAGTTCATTTACATGGCAATGAGGGACTTTACAATTAATTCCAATTCATCTGATTACTCTTCATGACATTCTGGAGTATATGCAAATTGCCATCATCAACACTGAGGCAGCAAACTTTGTGGAGACCAATACTTGTGTCATTCTCAAGACTTTTGGCCATGACTTTACACAGATCATACACGTAGTGTTAGCTAGTGAGCCAGCCAGCTAACGTTAGCTAGCTATCTAACAGTACGGTTTAACTTGCAAATTAAAATGACTTTCTGACTAAATTAGAAACATATAATATAAATATAAAAAATGTAGCTAGCTAGACTCTCTTACCCATATACATAGATGAAAGCTTCTCCAGCTGTCACGGATGCCATCGTTGCCCTTAGTTTGACGATGTCATCCGGAGACAGGTGTTTTATACAACATATATTATATTCTCCATCTGCATACTCTGCTTCCACCAGGCATTCCACTGATTTCAAAACTGTGTCAACTGTGTCAACAGTGTTGATCGCCATTTCAGAAGACTCTACAATGTCTGGTTCAATGAAAATGTTTTTACCTTCCTCATTGTCTGATTCATTTTCAGAGTCAGAGAGAGTCAGCATGACACGATCGTCCTCCAGAAAGTGGAGAGCATTAGCAACACTTTTGCAGTTCATGATATTAAAATAAAAATAAAAAGTTTGAAAGGATTACCTACACATACTGAGCTGCTCATGTTACAGACATAAGCACAGATAGAACAATGGTTTAGTTATAAAAAAATATTTTACAGAAGTATGCTACATGGCAGACAGTGTGGAGAGCTCAAACTGGACCTCTGAGATCTAAGGCAAGCTTTGAGGGACTTAACTCTTCAGGAAAAATGTATCCTGTTTCTTTTTGGGGGGGGGGGGGGTTTACTATGGTCTGAAGTTGCTTAGAGGTGGCTTTGTAAACTGATCAGGTGCTCCGACATTCTCCACCTTTTAAAGCCATTGGTTTAGTGTGTTGTGGGTTTACTTTAAAGGGATATACAGAAAATAATAACCAATAACTAGGTATGTTAAAGCCCTGCAGTTCAGTCAAAACTTGATTTTCCTGTGTTTTATATATATTTCCACACTATGAGGTTGGAATAATACTGTGAAAAAAGACCGCCTGAAATTTCAGCCTGTTTTGGTGGGATGGAATTTTGGCCTGCCTGTTGACATCACCAGGTAGTAAATTAGTTAATAGACCAATAAGAAAGAGAGTTCCAAATGCCAATAACAGCTAGTTTTCTGTTTTCACCTCCCACTCAGACCACTCCCAGTAAAATTTGTGCTTGAGAAATTGTTCTTTGCTATGAAGCTATTTTTGTTTATTTTTGACCATTTGTAATTGAAAAAATCCCAGTAGTGTACTTCATTGTTAGCCAGAAATGATTTGATATTTGGATAAAAACGGCTGGAATGGACCTTTAAGTTACATGATTGCAGTGTCTTACGCTGTTATTTCATCATGGGTTTAGGCTTCCTTTAATTCTGTTAGTATTGGATGTCGGTCTGTGGCTACAAAGACAGAGATGCCAGACGGCATTTTAACAGTTAGAACGCTGGAATGTACAGAAGGCAGAATTTCAAGCATGACGCACAGCAGGTGTAGGCAACCCTGTTCCTGGAGTGCCACAGGTACTGCAGGATTTTGTTCCAACTAGGCTCCACACCTGACCAATTGAGCTAATCGATCAGTTCAGTGATTGCCTAAATTCAACACACCTGGTCTTCCAGGTCGGTTACATCAAAAACTTAAAGTGCCTGCCTCACTCCAGGTCCAGGGTTGCTTACCCCTACTGTATGTAGTATGCTCATATTCAAACCTTAATCCAACTGGGATGAATGTGGGATGAGTTTATTTTGCCAAAACTAGACATCATATACAGTAAATATCCTCTATGTCAATGCAGGCAACAAACCTACAAATCAAGACCACACAAAAAATGACATTAAATATGATTATTTTTTAAGCAGGCACTAAAAAATGTAATTCCATATTTCCTTTCCCCTCTTGGCTATGGGAGTTGACATATGGATTGCATAAAAGTATTAACGATTTTTATCAAGACGTTACCATGAAAAACAGTAAGGCAGGCAGGTGGAAGCGTTTGATGACATTTTAGGCTGTCACAAGAACCACCAGTTAACAGTATAGCTACAACTCTTGTGCGCTTCCATTCCACAGAAGCTCATGCCTTGCTTTACTGTGGGTTATAAAACGACATTAGGAATGATCATTTCATCAACTGTCTACCCATAATGATAATTTTAACGTTCTGCTGTAGATTAAAATTATTAATTGTGTGCCATTTTTATTAGGTAACAAAGCCTGCCACCTTATCCTCCAACGGAGACTCTTCTTTATAAGTAGATAAAGGTCCTTTTATTTACTCTACTTAGTTTTTGTTTATGCACACGTGTGTCGATTACGCAATTTATAACAACTGATACCAATGATAGATTATGTATTGTATTATAGATGACTCCAAATGAAATACTGTACTATGTTTGCCTATGACTGCATTTAGTATCTCAGAACTCTATTTGAGTGGCCCACAATGTGGCTTTTAAAATCTGTATTTTGCATAGTGAACTATTGTATCATAGTGGAATGGCACTTCTATACATTCTTCAAACTAACTTCAACTCTAAATCCATTGGATCCCTTTTTCTCGATCAAAGCATGGTGGGAGGTGAGGCGTGGGTTGCTGCACCACAATAACTCTTTAACTGCCAATTAGTCATGGTGAATAGTAGCAAAACTCTATGGGGGATGTATGGTACAGTACAGTGTAACCCAATGCAAATAGTTAACACAGTCGCATGGGAAGACGGTAAATGTCCTTCAAATTATATAGAGCTGTTAACGGTTATGAATTTTTCACCCCAAAGGAACTATGACAACTAATGACACCTGTGCCATTGTCTTCTATTGAGATGTACATTTTATAAATGTTATGAATGGTAATTATTAAAGTTTCCCTTTAAAACAGTAGTGTGTATTTGTTCAATCATAATCCAGTCGTACACTGTAAAAATAGAAAGACTCAGAACACCATGATTGTGTAATACAACCATGAAAAGCACCTCAGCTGAGATCTGATGAATTTAAACCCAATGTCGTTGTTATGATACAAAGTAAATGTTGTATTGCTTTATTTAGATAGATTAGAAACAAGTAAGATGGTCCATTTCCTTGGAATATTACACACTCACACACAGCCACACTGTAAAAAATTACTATTGGGGGAAAAAAAATGATATATATATATATATACAGTAGTTAATCAAAATGAATGCAAGTCATTTCAATGATTTGTTCGTTTCATTTTACCAAAAGATTTAAGAATAAACCCAACTTAATATGCTGCTCAAAATGTAAGTATATTTTATAAGAATAACCAAATACAGAGAACATTTTGTGATTGAACCCATTGGAAGTCTAGTTGTTATCTCCTTGCACTTCCTATCTTGCCTCGTGGCTCTGTTTTCGGTAATTAAAAAATGTTTGACTTCATGTTTATTTTACACAATTTTGTATCCATGTTTGAAGAAAGAAATGTATAATCTATATTAGCATTAAGCAGGTTGTTGTGCCATGAGGTGTAGGCCTAATGGATCACGATGAATGGATATTAAAACCGCCAGGCTAAATTACGTTAAATGATGAGACGACCCATTCCCACATTTCCAACTTTTAAT